>OX359284.1:6396931-6809431 GCA_947179155.2 Hedera helix | reverse complement strand
AACTATGGTAAGTAATAATGGTGGATGCCGATCCTGTGACTTGGTTAATAGTTTCAGTAGGGTTTTTTGAGGATATATTGTCATTTTAAAATTCAATGAATTTTATATTTATTAGTGAATTGCAACAGTATTGTGATACCTTCAAATTTAGGATTAAGTGGTTGTTTACTAGTGTTATCTACTTGACTCTGGAGTAAATATAGCTTTAGTAGGACCATACCTATACCACCAGATAATAAACCAAAAAGGGATATGACTCTTAAATTTGTGGTCAAATTGTATGAATCACGAATAACTGAATAAATAATTTTGGTACAAGAAAACCTTGTGCCAAGTTTCAATATAATTGTAATAACAAAAATTGTTATTATGATTATCAAGTGACTGAAGATCCCATAGGTGTTTACCCCGTTCTGATTGTGAGAGTAACTGTTTTATGTATAGGGAATGATAGAGGACTTTGGACTCATCTTTCCTATCTTAAATGAGCTTAATAGTAATGGACTCGGTTTGGATTAATATATCTTTGTAGTAGGTTAGTGACTTGTATGGAGCAAATAGGACAAAATGCAATCCAGGGGGAAAGAGTTGGGAGGCAAGTTGGGCCGGATCATTTTGGGACTTCATACATGGCTCAATATAAAATAGATTGACTTCAAAATTGGGGGTATATAGGGCTGACTGTTGGGTTTTAAGTTGGGTCTGTGGTTTACAAATGTCAAAAGACACAAATGGGTTAATTGCCCTGGGTTTACTAGCTAGGACTGAAGAAAAAGGCCTTGGGACTAGACTCAAAACATGATACCGATTTACTAAGTTCATAGAAGGGATTTGATTAACTGGATGAGGAACCATAGTTACTTTGAGTTTACTGGACTGCTGGACTGGCCAACAGTGGAAGAGTTACCTCTTCCACGACTATAACTGCCTCATTTCTCACTCATTTTGGTGAACATGTTTGAAGAAATTCTCGAGTAAGAAAATCGGGAATTGAATTTTAACTGCCTTTAATATACTCAATATCAAAATCGAAAATACTTAATATAGCTTGCCATCTAGCAAAAATATGTTTTGATGCAATATTTTCTACATCCTTTCCTAAAACATATTTTGCAGATTTACAATCAATTCTGAGTAAAAACTTTTGATTTAATAAATCACTTTGAAATTTATTAATACATAAAAATAAGGATAAAATTTTCTTTTCAATAGTAGAATAATTTACTTGTGTATTATCCCATGCACGAGAATAGAAAGAAATAATCTCTTCTGACGAATTGGGGCTTAACTTTTGTTTGAGTATACCTCCTAATCCAATTTCAAAGGCATCCGTTTCAATTATTTTAAATAGATCAGGATTTGATATACCAAGACAAGGAAGTGTCTTAACATGTTTCTTTACTTCTTGGACAATTGAAGTATGAATATCAGTCCAATGAGGGGGATTACTTTGAAGTCGTTTAAATAACGGCTTACAGACTCTTCTCAGATTCTTATAGAATTCACCTATGTAATTAAAAGAATCTAAAAATCTTTGAAGCTGATTTTTGTCTAAGATTTTATCAGAGAATTTACTAGCAAATTGAATAGCTCTAGCAACAGGCTGAATTTGACCATATTGAATAATATGACCAAGGAAATGAACTTATATAGATTAAAATTCTTTCCATTACACTAATCTTTCAATTTTTCACAATAAATACAAATATTGTTTTTAATGACGCATTTAGTGACACAATTATTCATAATGAATTTTATTGTGTCGTTAATTAATTGCGACAAATTTTATTTTATTAATAAATATAATATTTGTGTCACTAAATGTATATTAGAGAAAAATAAGAGGATATATAGGATATCCAAAACCTAATAGTTGATATAAAATTATTTAATATAATTATAAGAATTATAAACAATCTAAAAGGTAATAGTAATGCGATTTTATTATCTTCAAAATTTAAATTAATCACATTAATATTAAATTTATAATTAAAAATATTTTTAATTGACTTCAAAAAGTATGACTCTATTGTGTTTGGAATATAGGTAGCATATAAATATTTTGTTTGCTCCTTATGTCTGATAATACTATTGCTTCATATTGTTTTATTGGAGAACATACCGTCTATTTTATTATCAAAATTGTGGGAGGCCTAGTATAATTTACCAAGAAAATACAGAGATAGAAGAACTAAAAGGCCCAAAAGAAAGAAAGTTGAAGCACTAGGTTTTAGGGGTGCACACAAAACTAAAAAAAATCGAAAAATCGATTGGACCGAACCGTTACTATTTCAAACCAAAAAACATCAAATCGAAAAAATCGAAAAAATCGAATACTGTAAAATTGAAAAATCGAAACTAGTTCGGCCGGTTTGGTTTGACTTCTCAAAAAAACGAGACCGACCGAACAATTTAAAATTATAATATAATTTATATACTCTTCTAATAAATATTTATTTTATATAATTATATATTTATTAGATGCATTTGTTGTAACGAATTTACAAAACTTCTATCCTAATCAGTAAGTTAGGTATTTTTTTTTTCCTGTGATGGATTTAGAAGCTTCACATTGTATTGATATTTTATACAAAAATTGAGATAACATACCATGATACTAAAATGAATTAGTATTGAAGTGAGAGTTTAAAAATGAATTAAGGATGGTATTCTAGTACTTTAATTTTATATAGATATGATGAATTCATAATTCTATCCTTTCTCTCTTATGCTTAAGTTTTATAATTGACTAAAACGATTAAACCGACCAATTTAACCGATAACCGAATAAATCAGTAACCGATTATGGAGTAAAAATTTGAACGATTTTGGTTTTTAATTTTTTATAATCGACTTAAATGATTTGATTATTTTTTTCCTATTAAACCGATCAAATCGATCGTTGTGTACCCCTACTAGGCTTTTCCCGATTGACAAAGCCAGAGCATATGGAAACAAAATTAGAATGATTATATTTCCTTAACTATATGCATTTGGTTCAAGTTAAGTTAATATAATAATTTTGTAATACAATAAATTATAATATTAATATGTCATTTATATTGTATTTGGTTCACTTATTACATGTACTATTTCATTACGAATGTAATGCTATTACAATAATTTTTAAATTTGTCATTATATCTTTTAATTGATGTATTGACTCTTTAATTGATGTATTGACTCGTTACATTCATAAAACAATAAGTCATAAAAGAAAAATAATTATAATTATAATTAATTTGACATTTTGACTTATAATTTATTTTATTCATTATATATAATTATATAATTTAATAAACCAAACACAATTTTAAACGTAACGTAATAACATTATAATTACTACACAAATATTAAAAACTAAATAAATAAATATATCATAATAATATATTATTATTATATTACAACTTTATTGCTATTGTATTACGTAAATTATTATAATATATCAAATTTTTATTCCAAGAACCAAACCCCGCCCAAGTGTTAAAAGTGAAACAATCAAAAGAGGAGCAAGGAAGGTACACTAGCAGTGGTCTAGGACCCTGCATGTACCTCTAATATTCTCATGTTGTACTGGCTTTTGCCTAGAAGATTTTTTATGTTTGATAACCAAAAAGAAATGGAGAAAAATTCAAATACATAAACGATAGAACTTGGGAATGAAATTCATAGGTCAATAAACACACTGTACACCTAAAAGTTTTGAACAACTTTTATACTCTTAAACCTTAATAGTATTATTTTTATAAATGTACGTATTTATATTACTATAAAATGTTAACATCTACACTCATTGCCCCAAAACAAAACTACAAGTAAAATACAATTTGTTGACAATGGTTATAACATTTTCATCAAACAATTTGACTGGATAATTTGAATAAAATACAATTTGACAATAATATTAATAGAACATTTTGTTTTGGTTGTTGAAGCCTGCGTTTGAGTAGAAAAAACATATAAAAGTAGAAGAGGAGAGAGAGAATTCCAACTCTTACATGTTGTCAACTGGGAGGATTCTCTCTGTGTTTTATCTCTCTCTGTCATCAATTTACTATCAATTAATGCCTCCTCATCTCAAGTCTCTCTCACATTTAGAGTGCTGAGCTGAAACCACAATTAATACTCACATGCTCCACTGCCTGCCTCCATTAATACCCCTGCACCCTACGCCTCCGTTATCCCCAGCTCACCTCATCTCCGATGATGGATGTTGAAAATCTCCTATAATTAATGTTAACCACGTGCCGCTCTCACCGTCTGTTGAACCTGTCCGGTGATAGCAATGCCTCGGGATCCCCACTCCTTAGGCGACTCGACGACGAGAATACTGTGGATGTATTAGCTCCACTTCCAGCCAACGACGATCTCATGAACATTGGGCTCGCAAACAACTTGCTGCGCCGGGAACATCCGCCGCCGCCACTGTACCTCACGCTGGATTCCGATACAGGAAAATACCCGCCTTTACGCCGAAAAAACGGCGATTTCATTCCTCTGTAATGTCTGAGTGAGAACACTCTGTGTTTGGTTAATGAACTGAACGGCGACGGTCGTTTACTCCAAAAACCTCCTCCTCTCCGGCACCTCCATGGCGATGTCGTAGCCGGCTCCATCATCAGTCTCTCCGATCCTAAATTCCGTTCAAATCCAAAAGAATACGATCGCTTCAGAAGGAAATCGCGTCGCATGTATCGATCCTCAGACTGATTTCTTCTCGGCGATGGCTCCTGTGTGATCTCTCCGACGGTAGACTCGTATTCCGGCGGAAATTCCGTCAAGGTCTCGAGAATTGCACTCTCGATTATTACTTCATCGAGGCTCGGCCGGATTCTGGAGGCCATGGCCGGAGCAAAAGGAGAGCTCGACCGGAAAATTCCGGTTCGACAGAGCGGACAATTCGCGTGTGATCGGAGCCAGATATCGATACAGTCAACGTGAAAAGCGTGATTACAAACCGGAAGTGTACGGACCAAATCGTTTTCTTCGAATTCCAGCAAACAGACGGCGCACTCGTGAACGTTGCTCTTGCGCGTGAAAATTGAGAGAGGAATCGTTTTGATGGCGTAATCGTCAAGTCCGTACTGCGAGAACATTTGGAAAGCATCGACAGGATCGAAACTGGCGGAGTCATAGGGAGACGATTCGATGTCGCCGGCGGAGGAAGGGACGTAGGAGCGGATGAGACGGCGGCGTCTGCGCCAGCGACGGAATCGGCCGCGGAGGTGGAGGAATTGGCGGGAGATGAGGCGAGAGTACGTGATGATTACGAAGGCGGTGGCCACAATTACGACCATGGCGATTAGCGGAGGACTGAAATCCACCGAAAGCTTCGACGGTGGTGATTTTGGCCCGGGAGACGCTGATTGGGCACCGGAATTTGAGGACGGTGAGGTCGCCGGCGACGGAGCAGGGGATAATCCGGTCATGACTGATGAGAAATGGGGGGTTCTAGAGAGAGGAAAGAGAGACCCCGCCGGGTTTTAGTTAAGATTTGTGGAGGGAGTTTGGGCGAAAATGACACGTCAACGTTCGTGAATTTAGTGGCTGAGTTATGATTAGTTACAGGAGGTTCTATTAATTTCAGTGGGCCAAGTTGATTGGTAGGGTGACACGTAAGTAGTAGTGATCTGATTTTTTTGACTTTTGGTAAGGCTGAAGTCCCGTTGATTTGACAGTCTTAGAACAGTCTTAGAGGGTGAGCTTGGTAATGGCTACTGGCATCGACTGTTAAAGAGTGGCAAATTTAATTAGGGAATTGATACTTAAAAAAAAAAAAAATATTAATAAATAAATTTAATATTTATATGTGAGAAAATTTATAAAAATATTAAATTTTATTTATAAAAATATTAATTTTTAATAATTATAATGAAATATTTTATTAATAATTAATAGTCTTTTATTTTTTTCTCAGACATAAGACAATTTTAAATACACATAATACATACGTCCGTGCTGAGCGACTTAGGACAACCATCTTGTACATAATAATAGCTCACAAAATTCGTATACTAAGCTAGAAAAACACTCTTGTTTGTGTGGTAAAATAAATCATGGTCTTTAAAAAGTATTAAACACATGACTTATGTATTGAAAGATATTTCCCACTATATTTACTTGAATTAATTCTTTGATTTGTAACTCAATTCATTTATAAATCTATTCTTACGTATTGACCTATTAGTTTAAAAACTTTATTATATTGCGAAACTAATGTTTATAAAAATCAAATTACACCTCACGAAATGGTTCTAACTCTGGTATTGCTCTCCTTTTACACAAGTGAACTCAAACTCATTTTTTTCTCATGGACGCATCAATAATAACTAAGTTGAGTTCTGAAATCATGACCTATATATTTCGACTCGTATATGTTAAAAAATAACAACCAAACGAAATTAATATTAAAGAGTAATTTGAATGAAAACATTTACACAAGCTATAAAATCGACATAGTTTACTCAAATATTGGATTAGTCCACGGTTGGTTGATTAGTTTTACTATCTTTAGAAAAATTCGTAAATTAAACAATTTTAGGATCTTCTCCTAAAAAAAATACATTATAAGAAATCTTAATTCAATCCGAATATATAAAACTATCCCTCTACACTCCAAGAGTAGGTTTAATTACCAATTATCTTTTGAATAACTTTATTATATCTGTAAGACCCCGATTTTTATGAAATATAAATTTAATTTTTCTTTATATATTTTTTTCTGAAACGGTAAGTGGATAAATTGACAAAAGTTAAAGTTAAAAAAAAATATTTTGTGTAAATTTTATCTTGTCGGGGAATATTCATTCTGTCGAGAAATATTCGATTTGACGGCGCCGAAATAACTAAACATTAGTGAACCTCACAACGAAATATTATCGGATATAGAAAACGACAGCAGTAACCTTTTAAAATAAAAATAGTCAACGGTACTATAATTTTTAATTGTTAAAATACCCGGTGATAAAGGAATAATAGAACACGGTATTGCACAGTAACATATGGTATTGCACAGTAGCACACGAAATTGCACAGTTTTTTTTATATTATTGAATTAATAAAGTAACTATTGTACAATATTGACTTTATTGAATCAATAATTGACACATGCATAATAATTTTTATTAATGAATTAATAATTGTCACACTAACATATGCACAATAATTCATATTATTGAATCAATAATTGTCATTACACAGTAACGTGTGTTTTTATTTATTTATTTTATGCATTATTGTTATCACTATTATGATATTAATTTAACTGTTGTATTCCATTATTAGTTGATATTTTTGTTTGTATTGTGAGTATCTAACTCAGAAAGTCAACTACACTGCAATTACAACAATTAGTTATAATAATGAATAATTGTGAATAATTGGTGAATTATTGTTGAATAATTAAATTTATAAAGTTATTTATTTTATATACTTTATATAAAGTTAATTGATTTATATAAAGTTAATTATTTTATATATTAAGTTAATTATTTTATATATAAAGTTAATTGTTATATATATAGGATTAGTTATTTTTATTAAGATATAAAATGAACGGTATAAATTAATTTTTTTTTTGAATGAATGGTTTAGATTAAAAAAATCTTAAATAATGAAATATGTGGTATAGATTAAACATTATCTTGAAATGAATGATTCATATTAATTTTAAAAATCTCGGTTTATGATAAGATTTTTGGACTATAAATAGAAACTTTAACTTAAGAAATTTTCATAACTTTCATACTTATTCTTTCTTTCATTATCTAAAATATTATTTTGAATAAGTTTTTCCTGAGTGTGTTTAAGCTATCGTGAGTATTTTTGAAGATCAGTAAGAGTACAAGTATTGTTTAAGTAAGTCTTTTCAAAATAGTTAGTCAAGTAACCACACATATCACACGGTATTTATAAATCTTCTTTTAGAAGATTCTTCATTTAAAAGATTCATTTTGAAAAACTGTCTTTTGAAGATTTTTTTGAAATAATATTTTTAAAAACTATTTTAAAATTTATTATACTTTATTTTGTACACTACACAAAATTTTACTATGAAATAACTTTTGATGATTTCATTCGAATTTGTATACATCATGAAATTATATATGATAGTTACTAATTAAATTATAAATATATAGGTTGATCAACTTCATTTAAATGTGTTAGGGTAAGGGATATCATTTTAATTCATACTCTTACACGTACTATGGTAAATATTATTCAGTAAAATATTTTGAAATGATTATATGTTCCTTAATAGTTTGTGTTTCATTTAATATCATTTCGTGTGAACCTTCTTATTAACTTAAACCTTTCTATTGAACTTCAACCTTTATTTTGAATTATGGATCTTGAATATCTGTAATGCTTCCGAAATTCCAATAATCCTTAATTCTATCCAATCGTTTCTGGATAACATAACCATTAATCTTAAAATCATATTATATATTCATAAAGCATCATAACGACGATTTCGTGCGTTAATACATAACCTTTAACCTTTAAAATCATTATTTGACCATAATTCAGTCCATAAATCTGTTTATTTATCTTACAATCATAACCTGTCTCAGGATTGTAACTTTCACGTACTATTTATTAGAACTTAGGTCAAGCATTTATTTTTTGTGACCTAGTCTATTACAATTATCAGAATCATATAATTTATATTTCAACTTGACATAACCTGTGAATAATTTCAACATTTATCTATTCATACATGGCCCTATTTACTTATACCTATTTCATCATTGTTCCTATTTACATACATCTGTACCATATGTGCGAGTTTTATTATATAGCATACTCGACTTACAATAATACAATCATCTTGCCTCATTACGTCCTCTACTTGGAATAATATATACATACAATTTATTTATATGGATTTACGAACCACTCATTCATTCCTATTGTAAGACCCCGAATTTTATGAAATACAAAATTTAATTTTTCTTCATATATATTTTTTTTGAAACAGTAAGTGGTTAAATTAACAAAATTGAAAGTTAAGGATGTTATGTGCAAATTTTATTTTGTCGGACAATATTCGCTTTGTCGGGGAATATTCGTTTGGTCGGGGAATATTCGTGCCGTACGACGGCGCCGAAATAATAAATTATTGGTGGACCCCACAACGGAATATTTGTCGGATATAGAAAACGACAGAAGTAACCTTTTTAAATAAAAATAGTCAACGGAACTGTTAAAATACCGGTGATAAAAGAATAGTAGCATACGGTAGTTTATGGTATTTTCTGTAGCACACGGTACTCTACAGTAACACACGGTATTGCATAGTGTCTCATATTATTGGTCTGATAATTGACACCGTAACTGTTACGCATCATTTCATCGATAATTGTCACTGCATAATATTTTATATTATCAATTCAATAATTGTTGTTACACAGTATTTTGCATTATTGATTTAATAATTGTCATTACACTGTATTTTATATCATTGAGTCAATAATTGTTGTTGCACTGTTTTTAAAATTATTGAACCTAATAATTGTCACAGTAACATATGCACAGTAATTCACATTATTGAATCAATAATTGTCATTACACAGTAACGTATGCTTTATTTTACATTATTGTTATCTCTATTATGATGTTATTTAAACAGTTGTATTTCATTAATTTATTGACTTGATATCTAAGAGTTAACTATACTGTATTTATAACAATTAGTCATAATAATTGAATTGATAAAGTTATTTGTTTATAATATAAAGTTAGGTGATTATTAGGTGATATGAAATGAATGGTGTAGATTAAAGTTGAATAATTGAATTGATTTGTTTATAATATAAAGTTAGGTGATTATTAGGTAATATGAAATGAATGGTGTAGATTAAAGTGTGAATTATTGTTGAATAATTAAATTGATTTGTTTATAATATAAAGTTAGGTGATTATTAGGTGATATGAAATGAATGGTGTAGATTAAAGATAATATAATATTTGAAATGGATGGTGTAGATTAAAAGATGATCTTTAAATGAATGGTTTAGATTAAATGAATGATGAGATTTTTGGCTATAAATAGAAGCCTTAACTTAAGGATTTTTCATAAACTTCCTTACTTGTTCTTTCTTTCTCTCTCTAAATACTTCTTGTGAAAGTTCTCTCTAAGTGTGCTTAAGTCATCTTGAGTATTTGTGAAGATCTATAAGTATACGTGTACTGTTCAAGTTAATCAACCTCATTTAAATCAATATCCAGTCACGTGTTACGGTAAGGGATACCATCTTTTTCATCTTCCATTATTCAAACATACTATGGTAAGGGATTATCATTATTTGATTCTCGATAATAATATTGTTTCTTCCTTACTCATAAGACGTGCCTTTTATTTCCATGTATTAAATTGTGGGAATAACCTTACGGAGCGGATTGCCGCCTGTTGGTGAATAACCTTTCGTATTCATTCATTATTAATCTCTGAGAATAACCTTACGGAGCGGATTGCCGCCTGTTTGGTGAATAACTCTTTGTACTCAAATTCTATTAAATTGTGGGAATAACCTTACGGAGCGGATTGCCGCCTGTTTGGTGAATAACTCTTTGTACTCAAATTCTATTAAATTGTGGGAATAACCTTACGGAGCGGATTGCCGCCTGTTGGTGAATAACCCTTTGTATTAATTTCCTTCACCTTTTGTTAATCAAACCTGCTACGGTAAGGGATATTATTTTCTTTCATACTCCTAAATCGAAATTTATTATGGAACTATTGCTTCTATAATTCCTGAAAATATTATATGTTCCATAATAGTTGAACTTCATTATTTCAACTGAACCTTCCTATTTACGTGAACCTTTCTATTGAATTGTAACCGTTATTCTGAACTGTGGATCTTGAATATCATTTTTAAATTTCACTCCACATCATGTTGACAATTTGGACATTATTTGAATCTGTACAAAGTAAACTTCCGATACTTATTGTTATCCTATTTCTTCTGTTCATCATTTATATCATTCTAATCATCCAAAAATCAAGCTGTTGTGAATATCTGTGGCCGGGGGCACAGATGTGATATATTTGTTGAACAGATGATAGGTTAAAGGCGATATAATAGGTTAAAGGCGATACATCTGTTCGGTGTCTTTTATGGCACGTGGTGAATGTTCTCTTTGGCCCGTAGTGCAAAGATGAACTGTTGTTTGGTATGATTATGACCAAAGGCTGAATCTGGTATAATCATGACCGTTGGTGTTATATTGAATGTCTTTGGCCCGTAGTGCAAAGATGAACTGTTGATGTGCATGATTATGATCAGGAACTGTGAATTTGTATTATCTTGACTAATGATATTTCAGATGATAAAAGTTGATGATGTTTTTCCTAAAAAGAGAACCGAGTGGACATTATAGTCTGCATTATTCTTCTAATAGATTACTCATTCCGCTGCTATTATTGATCTGAACGTTGTTTAAGAATTTAACTGCAGTTTTTGATATAAACCTTGTAGTCTATTGTATTCTATCAAGAACTCAATTGTTGAAGACTAATGATAATTTATTCATCATTATCTTAGTCATGATATTCTTTACTGGGCTATTTGAGCTCACCCTTTCTTTTGTTCCATTGTTTTCAACAGGAGATGGAAACATAACAGGGTCTAGCCGGGGAATGGAGTGAGGGTCCGAGGAATAGTTATCATAGTTTTCACGTTTTGTAAAATAGTGTGGCAATAATAGTGAAGACTTAGTTGTGTATTATTATACACTGTATTGTTGTACGTTGTGCTTTGTTGTAATAATTTTGTTGTAGTATTTTGACGACTCAAGTTTGGGCTGTGTGAGCCCAGATTTGGGGGCGTCACAGTTGGCATCAGAGCTTAGGGATATGGTCTTTAATGGAGATCTGGGGTAGAACTAGGAGGGGAGAGACGAATAGAATCAGTCACTAGTGTGTCCTACCTAAAATAGATTTTATTATCTAATGAGTCGATTTGAATGTAGGAACATGAAGTGATGAGTCAGTTTATTTGAACTAACATTTATTTTGTGACCACAGTTTAGTATGGCATCTGGAAATCAAGAGGTTAACTATGGAATGCCTGAAGCAAATGTAGCCGAGAATCAAGAGGCCCCAAACAATCCTCCTGCCAACTCAGGAAATAATGTTCCTGATAACATGATGAACGATGGATTCTTTAGGAATTTCATGCAGTTCATACAGAATCAAGGAAGAGGAAATCCAGTCAATAATAACGGTAGAAACGCTGGCAATTTGAGGATGGTCACTGTTAAGCAATTTAAAGAATTAGGACCACCTGAATTCCACGGGAAGCCTGACCCACTCAAAGCGGAGGCATGGCTGAAGCAGACGACAAAAATACTTGATGTCTTACAATGCGCTGATGATCAGAAGGTGCCATTTGCCACTTTTATGTTACGAGGTGAGGCAGACCATTGGTGGGAAGCGGTAAAACGTATCCAACCTTCAGCACTCGAAATGTCTTGGACAGAATTCGAAGAACTGTTTAACGAGAAGTACTTCCCAGAAAGCATCCGCCATATGAAGGAAGTGGAATTCATTAAGCTGGAGCAGGGAAACATGACAGTCTCCCAATATGAAGCTAAGTTTGCCGAGTTATCTCGCTTTGCCACCCATCTTGTGGATGACGAAGCACGAATGAGTCGGATGTTCCTAAGAGGTTTGAGATTCAAAATTCGTCAACAACTTAGCTCTCATAAATTTAGTTTGTATTCAGATGTTGTGGATAGGGCTCAAAGGGTGGAGCAAACAGATGAAACATTGCAGCCAAGAGTTAATGATCAGCATAGAGAAAGGAGTGACAACAACCACAGGAACGAGAACCATCGAGGAGGTAACCAACACTTCGGTGGTAATTCCATACCAAATAACAGAAGAGGAGAATCTAGTGGGAACAATTTCAAAAGAAAGAGATTCCATAATAATTATGGAAGGGCACCAGCACCAGTACCAACACCAGCACCGACCCCAGTTTCAAGGGGAGAAGATCGACCACCAGTGAGATGCTATAGGTGTGGTCAGGAAGGTCACATCAGCCCAAACTGTACACTGCAGTCCAAAAAGTGCTACAGTTGTGGGAAAGAGGGTCATCTTGCGCGGTTTTGTCCTGCCACAAAATCAAGTCCAGCTGCAATGATGATACCAAAAGCTAGCGCGGATAAAGGAAAATCTGTAGTTCAAGGGAGAGCTTTTGTTGTGACATCCCAAATGGCACGAAACTCGAACGAGGTGATAACCGGTACCAAGCCCATTTCCAAAGCTCCCTACCGAATGGCCCCCATTGAACTTCAAGAGTTAAAAGTCCAACTACAGGAATTGTTGGATACCGGTTTCATTCGTCCGAGTGCATCACCTTGGGGTGCTCCTGTTCTATTTGTGAAGAAGAAAGACGGGAGTATGAGATTGTGCATTGACTACCGAGAATTGAACCATGTCACCATCAAGAACAGGTACCCGTTACCTCGGATTGATGACATGTTTGATCAATTGCAAGGCGCTCAACATTTCTCAAAGATTGATCTCCGTTCTGGATATCATCAGTTAAAGGTTAAAGCTGAGGACATTCCAAAGACTGCTTTCAGAACTCGTTATGGGCATTATGAGTTCTTAGTCATGCCTTTTGGACTAACTAATGCTCCTGCAGCTTTCATGGACATGATGAACCGGATATTCAAGGAACATTTGGATCATTTTGTGGTTGTCTTTATTGATGACATCCTCATATACTCCAAGAGTCGCGAGGATCATGAACAACACCTGAGATTGATACTACAAAAGCTCCGTGAAAATAAATTATATGCCAAGTTGAAGAAATGTGAGTTCTGGCTTGAGGAGGTCGCGTTTCTTGGGCATGTGATTTCTAGTCAAGGAATATCAGTCGATCCTGCGAAGATTGAAACGGTACTAAATTGGGAGCAACCCAAAACAGTAACCGAAGTCCGAAGTTTTCTGGGTCTAGCTGGTTATTATCGGAGATTCGTAGAAGGATTTTCTCGAATCGCCACTCCATTAACGCAGCTTACTCGGAAAAGCACAAAATTCATATGGAGCGAGGAATGCGAGAAAAGTTTCCAAGAACTCAAGAAGAGACTGGTTTCAGCTCCTGTTCTGACCATACCATCAGGATCAGGAGAATTTGTTATCTACAGCGATGCTTCTGGCAAAGGTCTAGGCTGTGTCCTTATGCAACATGGAAAGGTTATAGCCTACGCCTCTCGACAACTCAAAGATTATGAGAAAAATTATCCTACTCATGATCTAGAGTTGGCAGCAGTCGTTTTCGCGTTGAAGATCTGGAGACACTACTTGTACGGAGAAAAAGTGGATATCTATACGGATCATAAAAGTCTCAAGTATTTCTTCACCCAGAAGGAACTCAACATGCGACAACGACGTTGGCTTGAGCTGTTAAAGGATTATGACCACACAATCCAGTATCACCCGGGAAAGGCGAACGTTGTAGCTGACGCTTTGAGCAGAAAATCTTATGCAAGTACAAGTGCACTGCTGACAACACAAAAGTGTATTTTGTACGACTTGCAAAAGATGGAGATAGAGCCAAAGACACCAGGGACCCACTCGAAGATTGCTCACGTGCGAATAGAACCAACTTTAATCGATAAAATTAAAGCTGCTCAAGCTACCGATCCGGAACTGATAAACATGATAAAGAAAGTACAAGAAGGTGCCATTTCCGAAGCAAGAATCGATGAGAAAGGAATACTTCGAGTCAACTCTCGACTCTGTGTTCCTAACGATCCTGAATTAAAGCATAAAATCATGATGGAGGCACACAACACGCCGTTTGCAATCCACCCAGGAGGTACCAAGATGTATCGAGATCTTCGACATACATTTTGGTGGAACAATATGAAAAGAGAGATTGCGGAGTTTATCTCAAGGTGCCTAACTTGTCAACGTGTCAAGGCAGAGCATCAAGTTCCTAAAGGTCCATTACAATCACTTGAAGTTCCCGAATGGAAGTGGGAACACATCAATATGGACTTCGTGACGGGTCTTCCAAAAGTTTCTCAAGGCTTAGATGCAATTTGGGTGATCGTAGATAGATTGACCAAATCTGCTCATTTCTTGCCTATACGAGAAAACTTTTCACTTGAACGTCTTGCCAGTATGTACATAAATGAGATCGTGAGATTGCATGGCATGCCAGTTTCCATAGTTTCTGATCGAGATCCTAGATTCACTTCACGCTTTTGGATCAGTCTACAAAAAGCTATGGGCACTGAACTACGTTTTAGTTCTGCATACCATCCTCAAACGGACGGACAATCGGAAAGGACGATCCAGACCCTCGAAGATCTTTTGAGACTTTGTGTATTAGACTTCAAAGGAAGTTGGGATAAGTACTTGTCGTTGGTGGAATTTTCTTACAACAACAGTTACCAAGCAAGCATAGGCATGGCTCCATTCGAGGCATTGTATGGAAGGAAGTGTCGCTCTCCAATATGTTGGAATGAGGTAGGAGAAGCAAAATTGTTGGGACCCGAGTTGGTACGCTTGACGACCGAAAAGATCCAAATGATCCGACAACGAATACAGACCGCACAAGAACGACAAAAGAGTTATGCTGATCTTCATCGGAGAGACGAAAGTTTCAACGTCGGAGATCATGTATTCTTACGTGTTTCTCCATGGAAAGGGGTTACGAGATTCGGAAAGAGAGGAAAGCTCAACCCTCGATTTATTGGCCCATTTGAAATCCTCGATCGAATAGGAACCGTAGCCTACAGACTAGCCCTACCACCAAGTATGTCTCGCATCCATAACGTTTTTCACATATCTATGTTACGTAAATATGTGAAGGACCCAAACCACGTCATTGAGTTAGAACCAGACGTTATAGCAGAGGATTTAACATACGAGGAGGTACCTGTTAAGATCCTGGATAAGAAGGAGCAGATCCTACGCTCAAAGGTTATACCTCAAGTTAAGGTTTTATGGAGGAACCAAGATACTGAGGAAATGACCTGGGAGCTAGAATCTGAGATGAAATCTAAGTATCCTTACCTTTTCGATATGTCAGGTACGTCAATTTCGGGGACGAAATTTCATAAGGAGGGGAGGTTGTAAGACCCCGAATTTTATGAAATACAAAATTTAATTTTTCTTCATATATATTTTTTTTGAAACAGTAAGTGGTTAAATTAACAAAATTGAAAGTTAAGGATGTTATGTGCAAATTTTATTTTGTCGGACAATATTCGCTTTATCGGGGAATATTCGTTTGGTCGGGGAATATTCGTGCCGTACGACGGCGCCGAAATAATAAATTATTGGTGGACCCCACAACGGAATATTTGTCGGATATAGAAAACGACAGAAGTAACCTTTTTAAATAAAAATAGTCAACGGAACTGTTAAAATACCGGTGATAAAAGAATAGTAGCATACGGTAGTTTATGGTATTTTCTGTAGCACACGGTACTCTACAGTAACACACGGTATTGCATAGTGTCTCATATTATTGGTCTGATAATTGACACCGTAACTGTTACGCATCATTTCATCGATAATTGTCACTGCATAATATTTTATATTATCAATTCAATAATTGTTGTTACACAGTATTTTGCATTATTGATTTAATAATTGTCATTACACTGTATTTTATATCATTGAGTCAATAATTGTTGTTGCACTGTTTTTAAAATTATTGAACCTAATAATTGTCACAGTAACATATGCACAGTAATTCACATTATTGAATCAATAATTGTCATTACACAGTAACGTATGCTTTATTTTACATTATTGTTATCTCTATTATGATGTTATTTAAACAGTTGTATTTCATTAATTTATTGACTTGATATCTAAGAGCTAACTATACTGTATTTATAACAATTAGTCATAATAATTGAATTGATAAAGTTATTTGTTTATAATATAAAGTTAGGTGATTATTAGGTGATATGAAATGAATGGTGTAGATTAAAGTTGAATAATTGAATTGATTTGTTTATAATATAAAGTTAGGTGATTATTAGGTAATATGAAATGAATGGTGTAGATTAAAGTGTGAATTATTGTTGAATAATTAAATTGATTTGTTTATAATATAAAGTTAGGTGATTATTAGGTGATATGAAATGAATGGTGTAGATTAAAGATAATATAATATTTGAAATGGATGGTGTAGATTAAAAGATGATCTTTAAATGAATGGTTTAGATTAAATGAATGATGAGATTTTTGGCTATAAATAGAAGCCTTAACTTAAGGATTTTTCATAAACTTCCTTACTTGTTCTTTCTTTCTCTCTCTAAATACTTCTTGTGAAAGTTCTCTCTAAGTGTGCTTAAGTCATCTTGAGTATTTGTGAAGATCTATAAGTATACGTGTACTGTTCAAGTTAATCAACCTCATTTAAATCAATATCCAGTCACGTGTTACGGTAAGGGATACCATCTTTTTCATCTTCCATTATTCAAACATACTATGGTAAGGGATTATCATTATTTGATTCTCGATAATAATATTGTTTCTTCCTTACTCATAAGACGTGCCTTTTATTTCCATGTATTAAATTGTGGGAATAACCTTACGGAGCGGATTGCCGCCTGTTGGTGAATAACCTTTCGTATTCATTCATTATTAATCTCTGAGAATAACCTTACGGAGCGGATTGCCGCCTGTTTGGTGAATAACTCTTTGTACTCAAATTCTATTAAATTGTGGGAATAACCTTACGGAGCGGATTGTCGCCTGTTTGGTGAATAACTCTTTGTACTCAAATTCTATTAAATTGTGGGAATAACCTTACGGAGCGGATTGCCGCCTGTTGGTGAATAACCCTTTGTATTAATTTCCTTCACCTTTTGTTAATCAAACCTGCTACGGTAAGGGATATTATTTTCTTTCATACTCCTAAATCGAAATTTATTATGGAACTATTGCTTCTATAATTCCTGAAAATATTATATGTTCCATAATAGTTGAACTTCATTATTTCAACTGAACCTTCCTATTTACGTGAACCTTTCTATTGAATTGTAACCGTTATTCTGAACTGTGGATCTTGAATATCATTTTTAAATTTCACTCCACATCATGTTGACAATTTGGACATTATTTGAATCTGTACAAAGTAAACTTCCGATACTTATTGTTATCCTATTTCTTCTGTTCATCATTTATATCATTCTAATCATCCAAAAATCAAGCTGTTGTGAATATCTGTGGCCGGGGGCACAGATGTGATATATTTGTTGAACAGATGATAGGTTAAAGGCGATATAATAGGTTAAAGGCGATACATCTGTTCGGTGTCTTTTATGGCACGTGGTGAATGTTCTCTTTGGCCCGTAGTGCAAAGATGAACTGTTGTTTGGTATGATTATGACCAAAGGCTGAATCTGGTATAATCATGACCGTTGGTGTTATATTGAATGTCTTTGGCCCGTAGTGCAAAGATGAACTGTTGATGTGCATGATTATGATCAGGAACTGTGAATTTGTATTATCTTGACTAATGATATTTCAGATGATAAAAGTTGATGATGTTTTTCCTAAAAAGAGAACCGAGTGGACATTATAGTCTGCATTATTCTTCTAATAGATTACTCATTCCGCTGCTATTATTGATCTGAACGTTGTTTAAGAATTTAACTGCAGTTTTTGATATAAACCTTGTAGTCTATTGTATTCTATCAAGAACTCAATTGTTGAAGACTAATGATAATTTATTCATCATTATCTTAGTCATGATATTCTTTACTGGGCTATTTGAGCTCACCCTTTCTTTTGTTCCATTGTTTTCAACAGGAGATGGAAACATAACAGGGTCTAGCCGGGGAATGGAGTGAGGGTCCGAGGAATAGTTATCATAGTTTTCACGTTTTGTAAAATAGTGTGGCAATAATAGTGAAGACTTAGTTGTGTATTATTATACACTGTATTGTTGTACGTTGTGCTTTGTTGTAATAATTTTGTTGTAGTATTTTGACGACTCAAGTTTGGGCTGTGTGGGCCCAGATTTGGGGGCGTCACACCTATCACATTCAAGGTTTAACATTTATCTGCTTTACAAGAACATTACACAGATTCAGTTAACAAATTTCCTTCATGCTTATCTATGCATTTAGCATTCTTTACCTTTAGCTTAACCGAAACCTCCAGTCTTCTCGTACTTTACCTGAAAATGTTAGTTCATAGCAAAAGTGAGCACACAGGCTCAGCAAGTTAATCAGATAACAAATTTCATGCTTGTAGTTTATATTCATGCGTCATGCATCCTTTACTTTACCATGCTATGCATAAAATGTCATGTATTGCACTTAACAGTTAAAGCACATAGTTGCACGGAGTGCATATTTCAAGTCTTTTACTATCACATATTTTACGTAGAACAATTATTACATATAAGTCTGAAAAACTTGCCTGATCTTCATTTATTTACTAAACCTTTACGTTTCTCGTTCGTTCTTTCTATCCTTCCTCGCATCGAATTGCTAGTTCAAACTTTATCTACCAATATTACACCTATGTAACATTATAGGATCATAAGACTTAATATAACTTATCAAACTTTATCCATAATCGCTTAACCATTTATCTCTATTCATTTTACTTTTGATGTATTATACCTTATTTAAGTTAATAATACATCCTAACTTATCTCCGACCTAGCACATAAGTATTACAATGCTTTTATATAGTTGTAGGTATATTATAGTATACAATTTCCCGTTTCATTACATTAATATCCTTTACCCTTGTTTACCTCTACTGGTAATATCTTACCCCAATTGGGTCCTACATAACCATAATATTGGTTCATGCATTTGTTACACACATGTGTATGCTAAACCTTCCTATATAAATTATCTTTTATCCTTACATAACTTTAACACATAACCCATTGTTCCTTTATACTTTAACCTCTACCACATTGATCATTTTTATCAATTTGTGGCTTTTCATACATGTCTCTCTCATTTTATATCAAAATATTTCGATTTGGACTTAAAAAAAAAAATTCTTAGCTGGAACAGTACATCTTGCCCCGACAAGATGTTTAGCCTGGAACATCTCGCTGGCCGCAAGATCTTCTCGGCCAGACCACGCCTCGGAGCCCCCTGATTTCGCCCCAGTGAGCTTCTTCAAAGAGCACTGCGCCCCGACGCAGTTTTCAGTTCAAATAACTGCGCCCCAGCGGAGTACTGATTTTTCTAAAAAAAAATTCTTTCAAAAATTCATGTTATTTTTGGCCATTTTTTGTAAACCTTGATTCCAACATGCCACATAACACATATAACATATAATTTTCTTGCATGGGCCTTCAAAACATTTAAAACTTTTCAAATGGTTTCACTTTTTCAAAGTTTTCATTTTAGGCGTCGGCGAACGTTTTAAAACGTTTAAAATTCACAATTGTTGCCATTGACACCAAATAGCTTCCAAAACGACTCTAACACATATATTTATGTAAAACTTAGTTGTTTGACCTCATTTGACCTTCATTTATACAAAATGACCAAAAATCACATGCTCATTTAGCAACTTTATGTATTCACATAACTTCTATATGTACATTCTAAAGCACTTTACAGATTATAATTTAATCTATATTCAAATCATAGCCTAGTATTATAATTTCTCTACAAAAATCATGCTTTTAAACCAATTAGGAATCTTTGATGCTATTTAGCATGAAATCTCTCATGCTTCAAACATGTTCATAACTTTAAACTAAGTTTTCATCAATTTTATCAATACATAACATATGATCGATCATCTTTAAATCATGATTTCTAGCTTTGAATACATACATGAATAGTTCACCACCTTTGTTCTTCCACATATGAGCTTAGGGTTTTATCAAATACCAAACATGAAATACGTAAGTCACATAGTCTACACATATAGCCAAAGATTCATGTATGGCTATTCTTATTCTTGAATTTAAACACATAAATGAAGAACTTTTGAACATGAACACCTTTATACCATTTATGAGCTATTCTGCTTCTTACAATAAAGCTTGCGAAAGAAAAATTCTCCACTTTGATGGCTTATTTTACTTCTGTTGCACACTTAGCTAGCAATCTCTCAAGGTTTTTCTCAAACCCTAGCTCTCTTCCTTCCCTCTTAAACACTTAGCAACTTAGAAGATGAAGAATGAAATAAACATGCTTGATACTTGCAAAATACATACATATATAAGTTGTATATAATGTTTCAACACTTAACCCATCCTTGGTTAACTTAACCTTGCATGGTTAGGGTCACTTAGGACATTTCCCTTCAATAAATGATGGCATAATGGTCATTAAACCATTCTATGATACAAATGTCATTTCTTAGGATGTCAAGGATACTTTGGTCTTTTGTCTCAAAATCTAGGGAATTTTAATCCAATTAAATCATACTTGCTTATTTTCAATCCAAATTAAGTCCTTTTTTGATCCAAACTTGTTTCATTAGGCTTGAATTTTATTCTAGCATCAAATACTCCACAATTAGCTTGTCCCAAAACACTTGTCACACTTCAAAAATTGAATTTCATTAGTAACTTATAACAATCCACAATAAATTGTCAATTTGCATAATATTCATTCTCAATTATCTATGAATCCTTTTCGGTTCCATATTCAATCAATTCCAATTTTCGACATCTTAACATAGTCGAATTGCTCATTTGTCCATAAATATCTTCCTCGAAAAAACAAACCTTACTCAGATTACTAAAATCCATTCCTTTAATCATATAACTCATAATACATTCATTACGACTTTACGTCTTTTCTCTTATTCACTCAACACACGCAATGCCAAATCTCAACATACATGAAATCTACGTTCCTTATATTCACATTTAAGAGTATTACCTTCTTGTCTTTACACATCGTATCACGATTATCTTATTTCAATAATTCAATATCAATTTCTTAATAACTTCAAACGTTCAACAATCATTAATCGTATCAATCCTTTAATCCTTAATAGACCGATTAGAGCCTACGGTTTCTTTTTCACTGCACATACATACTTACCTTACCTTGACATTCTCTCATCCTCGCATCTCAAGGCCTATTCACTAAGCTCATTATCAATTTTCATCACTAAAGCTTAATTCACATATACATCTTTATTTCCTTTATTTTTAACTTTAATTCCTTCTTCCTTTTATCTGATCAAATATACATACATATTCATATATTTAAGCTATAGCCTGTTGACACAACAGTGTCCTACACTGACTCCTTTCAAATTATCCTACTGTGGGTATTACAGTCAATCATTCATCTTAAATCTATTATTTTACCATTTAACCATCAAGATTCATTTTCATTATAATTTCATTATCTGATATATCACTATTGCACTTTAAATAACTAATTGATCCATAAACATTTTATAGGTCCTTATTCACACTAAGAGTCCTTCTGTACTAATTCAACCACATAGGTCCCTCTTTACCATTTCAACCAAATAGGTCATTTCTAGTATATTGATTAAATAATAAATCATATTTAATCACTCTTACTTCTTTATGTCATTCAAAACTAGTTTTTTTAACTACTAATCTTTACTTAATTAGCCAAGATTCTTATTTAACATTCATATAAAAATCTGGGATGTCACATTCACTCCTCTTTCAAAAAAATTCGTCCTCAAAATTGCTATCTACTCATTCCTTATTCAATTACAACTTTCTTATCTCTTTGCATTTAATTTATCATAACTAGGTTTTTAACTAACCTTTAAATTCTCTTTTCTCTCTACCCATCTTACCCCTTTCTATCATTCATTCCAAAAGATTGGAATGTCTTTCAGGAATCTTCATAATTGTTCAATAACTGTGAAGCAGTATGAAGGAGTGAACTTTTCCTTTAAACATAAAACCTTTTTCTCTTTCAAAACAAAACTTTTATTTTTTGCTGAGGGGTCACACAGACCATGAACACGTTAAGAATATTAAAAATCATGAAGACTGAGAATATCCACGGGTCATAAAGACCAGGAACATGAGTTACGACACAACCATGCCACTCTATTTCCTTTGGCCCATTGGTACGCTAAGTGATCAGCCTATTGTACCCATTTCCTTTTCTTTTTAGGTTGAACCATGTTAACCAACCCACATATCATATCCCCTTTTTAGGGTTGTTCGTCTCAGACTTTAAAAACATATTTCTTTATCCATTTCGGGATTTAAAACATTTACTCATTTCTTTAGCAAAATGGTCTAGTCAAAAGAAATGACATAGACTCACATCATTAAATCGTTCATACGGTACAAACTTGAAATTTTTCAAAAATTCACTTTCACTGTCATTGGCTCAAAACTTGAACCCAAGAAAAAAAAAGAAAAAAAGAAAATCTTTTAAAAGGCTTCATAATACCGCACTATCTTAGCAGTATGTTAAGAATTCAGTCATTCAAGACCTCTTAATACGGTACCGTCATAGAAGTACATTGAGAATTCTGCCATTTTATCATTCCACACCATATTCAACAGTGTGACAATGATTTCATAAATATATTTTAAAATTTTTAAATAACTTTGGTCTAGTCGAATCAATTTGCATAGACCCCTAAATCACGGAATTAAAAACTTTAGTTCAATATTTGAACAAAGCATTTTCGATGCATTAACGTGTGAGAATAAGCACATTTTAAAAACATCGATGATCTAGCATAGCTAGAAGAGTAGATTGTATACCCAATCCTAATCATCTTTCATTTACTTCGTTTACATCGTCCAATCATTACTTAACAATTCTATCTCTTTCCTATTTTTTTAACCTTAGTCAATCTCTGAGAACTATATCTCTCAACTTATGGCTCTCTTTTCTAACCCCACCCATGTTCATTAAACTTGCCATGGGCTCAAGAGCTTACCACAATCATATGGTTTGAGGAACTTGTCCTAGTCAGGCCAAAGTCGCCCATTCATTGAGGGGCTCCACTACACGATCATGAGTCACGAACTTACCATACGTTTGAGTTTTTAGAACACGCAACTACCTTAGTCTTTCTCACTTCCTATGTATCAGGTACATGTAGAAGAAAAGAATCACCTTCTCAACATACATAACCGATACTGTGACGCTGGACCTCCACTGATTATCATTATAGGAAGCTAAGTGGTTGTGAAACCAAGCACAAATCCCTGTCCATACAAGAAAGTGTACAACTTAGCCACTATCACGAGTCCTCAATGAAAAATCCCACATATCCTAACATTTTCTTAATTTGTCCTTACTCAACTTTTTCCTTTACCTGATATAAATTTCATCAATTCATATCTCACGACTCATCAAGAGTCCCTATTCATATTTTACAATTCACAACTCATTAAGAGTCCCTTCCAACTTTGATCATTTATGATCTTGATAGAGTTAAATTATACGATATTTTTATTCCCTAATACTCAAATTTTATATTTATTGTGTGCTTAAATGTTTAATTATTTATCTCATTTTGGTTTTAATAGGTTTTATAGGGTTTTAGTTAATTTATGTTAATTTAGGTAATTTTATAGTATTTTTGTGACGACCCCAAATCCGGGTTCCTTTAACCTCGGATCCGGTTCAACACTAGTACTACTTTTCCTTATTGTTCATGAATTACAACAATATTATAATTGCTAAATAATCATTTATTTACAATTATATAACATCTCTTTCTATTCCAGAATCGCAATCTTTATACATTCCTAGTATGTCTTCATATCATACATGATACGACATTCTATTACAATCAATTTGAAATCATATGTATAATGACTCAATCACACCATCCTATTATCCTTATTCATAAAGGACAACGTCTGAAAAATGATATTCAAATAATCTGTAAATGTTCTCTTAATAATTTAAGTTTGCTAATCTATAGCACAACAAAACATAAACTCTTCATATCTACTTACACAAGTGAATGAATTAGTCTACCGCAAGGTTTTACTACAAAAGCACCTATGCTTCAATCTTGATGACTCGTTAGTCAATCTTCATCTTTGCCTCTACCGGAGTAATCGGCTTCCTCAAGCTACTCTGTAATGTTTTGTTTTAAGCAAGGGTGAGCACGACGGCTCAGCAAGTCTAACAGTTTCACATAACACATAAACATATTTCATCATGCTTTATGCATCTCATGCTTTACAATGACTACATATCTCATGTCTATCATGCTTTGCATTTACTCTATGATTCATGCTATTCATGCATGTCATTTACAATTTCATACAGTTCAATATATATAGAGCAATCAACTTAATCATCTAGTGCATATCAATAGTTTATTTCAACCTTTATCATAAAAGCACCTTACCACATTATTACACATAATAATTTATGCACATATAATGATTTTGTAGTATTTTAAAATCAGACACATAATGCAACACGTTCTGAAAAACTTGCCTGGACTTGCATAACCAGCTTACGCTAATCTTTCATGTTCCTTGCACCACCTACACGGTATGTGAGATCAACGGTGCACAATATCAGTCAAAGTTTGACTCAATACTAAATCTTATTTTAACGATATTTATTTCTTCTTATCGTCCCCTTTATTTAATAAGGTTAATTTCATATTTTAGTCTCTCGTTAACTTGACTCAGTGTTTCATATTCAACACCGTAAATCTTTTGTATAAACTATGCAGTTCTGATATTTATTAATGTCACTGCGTTAATGTCTGGACCTTATTTCTGTTTAGGTCGAACAACTAATTAGTCACTAATGGACCATACCATTGGTTTAACTTAATCACATCATTTAACTCGATGATTTATCATAATATTACTGCATTGGTTAATATTTTAAACTCTTACTATTAATTAGTAATAACTTATAATGTTATTTAATTGTTAAATAACACTTTAAATAATCATTACTATTATTAATTTCTTTTTAATAATAGTTTACCTTAATCATTATTATTACTCTTTTAATAATAATTTAATTGCTTGTTAGTATTATTACCCTTTAATAATATTTTATTTGACTTCTCATTATTATTAATCATTTTAATAATAATTTAATTGTTCATCAATATTATTAACCATTTAATAATATTTGAAATCCTCACGTATCATTAGTAATTATTTAATAATGATTCAACCCTTAACTATTATTATTCAATAGTTAATTACTTGTTAAACAATATTATTAATTCCATAATAATATTTTAAATTAATTACATATCATTATTAATTATTGAGTAATGATTTAATTCTTAACTATTATCATTTAATAGTTAATCATTAATATTATCAATATATTTTAATTACTTAATAATCTTCTCCCGATTAAGTAATAATTTATTTCACTTAATTACCATTTAATTATTATTTAATATGAATTAAATAATAATTAATTAATTAATTATCCGTACTCATTATTTAATATTAATTAAATAATAAACAATTATACTATTAACTCTAACATCCTTTGATTACTATTTAATATAGAAAGCAATTAACCCTCTTTAATTATTATTTAATGTTAATTAAATAATAATTAATTAATTATCTTTATTTATTATTTACTCTTAATTAAATAAAATAATAAATAATTATGTTATCAACTTTACTTAATTGTAATTATTATTTAATTTTAAATAATAATTACCTAACTCTCTTTATTTATTATTTAATCTTATTAAATAATAAATAATTAAAGTTTAAAATCTTTATCTTACTCTAATTATTATTTAATATTAATTAAAGAATAATTAGCTATTTACTTTCCTTTATTTACTATTTAATACCTAATTAAATAATAAATAATTAATTTATTTTCTCCACACAAGTTGATATTGTTATTAAATACCTAAAGAACATATTTAATATTTAATAACAATTTATTTATAATTTTCTTGAATTATTAGCTACGTAGTCACAAATTAGTGTACATTTACACCATAAATAATATGAAAAATACCAAATTTCGGAAATAATACCATCTCCATACATATAACACTTCAAATAATCAGTAGGTTATTTTTTCATATTTTTCCAACTTTTAAAAATACTTTTTATTATTTTTCATACATTTAGTAAGCTTTTATTATTAAATAATTATGAAAAATATCTACTGACATTATAAAAATACCATTAAATTCCAGAAAATAGTACACGTAATTCCAAGCAACTTTCTAGTTTTGACCATCGCCGGAACAGGCCGAAAAATGGGTGAACTGGCCGCCGGAATACTCCGGCCGGTTCACCGGAAAAAAACCGGCAGTAGGTTTTAATTCTGTCCAGTTTTGGGGTCCCTTACAAAAACCTTAATAACTTAAGTTCTATAACTCCGATGGTGCTCTACTTTATATCGTTGCGTTCGTATCTTCTCGATCTACAATTTTCCATTATCGGATTCATTTTTTGGACACGATTTGACCTCCGAAATCAGCCTGAAACCGGACTGTTCATGTAAAACTTCCGACAGTGGAGTGTTTTGCTAGAAAAATCATAACTAATTCATTTTAACTCGGATTTTAGTCATTCAAGTTTTATAATTTACACAACTTCAAGATCTATCCAACAAAATTGACGGATCAAAAATCCGACTTACGGCTCGTGAACAGTAAATCCGGGAATGAGGCTACTCGATTTTTAGTTTTCCGGTAAACATCATTTTACAACTTTTGCTAAGTTTTTCCACATCAATGCTTATGGATCCATACCAAAAATCCATGAAACACTTGTTTAACATATCTAGCATGGATCTAGACTTAAAGAACATACATATGGCATTTTTACAATTTATTTCTTATTTTAATCACATAACAAGCATAACTAAGGTTTTTTAGGATTTTCTAACCTTTTTGTTTTGTGTGTTTGCTTTCTCTTCCTTCCAAAATAGTAGATGAACCTCTAAGCTCTTCTCTTGGTTAAGAATGGGTTGAGTTGGCTTGACTCGGCTCGACTCGGTTGAGTTAACTCATTAGTTTATTCACTATTTCATTCAACTCACTTGGAACTCACTCCAACTCACTAGCACCAATATAAAAGCTCTCTCTTGCAATTTTTTTAAACTCTTAGCCAATGAACCAAGTGATTTATTTATAGTGGAGCCAACCTATACATACACACCTTGTAAGCATATAAATTGGACTTCAAGCATTCTACAAATTCTAGCCAAAAGAGGTTGAGTATTCCACACTTTTTCTCAACATTGCCCCAATTTTTGATTTATTTTTATTAGTTAAGTTGCAAAATAAAAATCCTTCTAGAAGCTTTTAATTTGGATCAAAAAAATGGGCTTTCAATTTAATTGTTTGGGCTTACTATTCATCTTAGTTGGGCTACTATAACACCAAATTAATTTACCAACATTGGGCTTAAACATTAATTTATTAGTCTCCCAATTTAAATAAATCATTGGGCTTACCTAATTAAATTAATACAACCAACATACAAATTCATACTTAATTAATTAAGTGGACTTGTTTAAAAATAATATATGAGCTAGCCTACTAGTATTTAACTACTAGTTGGACTATTAATTAATATTATTAATATTTCACATAATTATTATTAATTCATAATTATATTAATTAATTTACATAACCCAATTAGACTTGCCCTAATTAGCCTAATTGAATCCTAATTTGGGTTTCTCAACATACCACTCGCTCGGTATTAATTTCCTAAGTTTGTTCGTTAGTTTAATAACCTCTTTGATCGAACAACCTTAAAATAAATCATCGAATATTTAAATATTCATAATACCCTTTCCTGGGGTTTGAAATGATCACCCTTCATTAATTCACTAATTTAAAATTTAAAATTTAAAATTTTATTTATAACATTATTAAATTTTTAGGTTCATTTCAACTAGGTTGGCTTAAATCGAATTACCGCAACAACCTAGCTTATCTTATCCATCAAATAATTCATCGAATTTTCAAAGGTATCATACTATCTTGTTTTACCCTAACGAATTATCTTTATTATAATTCTCTTATCTATCGAGTCACTAATCGCATCCTGAGTTAATGACTGATTTACTCGCCTCTCTAAGGCATCTCTGCTCCAAGAGAAAATTTGCAGGGTTCTACAACACTTAGACCTCCCAGGTTCTTATTAACACATAGGAAAAAAATAAATTTATCCATCTATTTTCAACCTTCTCATAGAACTAGGTTTTAATTTTTTTTTTTTTTTTTTTACCACCTAAATTAATCTCCTCAATATTTTCATTAAAAGAAATATTGTTAAATATTTGGGTTATTACAATTTTTATATTTCTTTTTATTTATGTGTTTTTATTTATTTTTAGTGTTTTAGGTGTTTTATTTATTATTATGCATTATTATTATTATATTATTTTTAGTGTTTTAGTATTTTTATATTATTTTTATTTATTTTTAATTTCATTTTGTAGGAAAAATAAGCTTGGATGGCAATTTAGTAATTTCTACAAGAGCTGAGGGCATTTCTGTAATTTTGGCAACAAAGAGGTGGTCGTGCATTGCGCGCATGACATAAGCTGCTGTGCACAGGGAATGACGCCGTTTAAGCCTTTAAAATTTTGAATGCATACCGCGCAATTCGCGGACGTTCGTAAAAAAAGAAAAAAATATATAGCCACGCAATGCGCGACCAATGTTTGTGCGCGCGTGGGCAGCTGTCTCCGTGTGGGTCCTGGGCGTGTGACGGCTGACAGCTTTTTCTTTCTTCTTACGCGTGTCAGCTGACAGTTCTCTTTTCTTGGTTAGCATGCACGCTTGGTTTCCAATAAAGAAGCAAATTAAAGAATCCAAAAGCAATTTGAAATAGGAAAAATAAATAATATTTTATATTTATTTTATTTGTATTTTAAATCCTATTAGGGTTTGGAAAGTGTGCTTCCTATTAGGGTTAGGAGGATTTTGGAGCCTATAAATAGAGGGCTTGACACACAATGTAAAAGACAACTCTCATTAGAAGAAAAATTCTTTCTTCTATTCTTTGATGTTCTCTACAATTATGAGTAGCTAAATTCTTTTTCTTGGTTTAAGTGATTGAAGCCATCAAGATTTATACACTGTGAGATCTAATTTATTTTAATTGTTCAATTTATATTTTGAGTATTGAATATTTTTCTATGCTTAATTTTATGATTGATTTGTTTAATTGCTAGGAGGCCTACTAGTTTATTATTCATATTAATCTACTGCTATTTGTGAAGCAACTAAGTTTAATAATTGTTTTGCAGATCAAAAGATTATTTTATCTTAGGAAGAATATTCATCTAAATTAAATGCCAACACATGGCTTGTGTTGTTTAGTTCAACGATATCTCTAATTCTTAAAGCTGCTATTAAATTAAATCTTTAGCACGTGCCGGAGGTTGTTTAGTAGTAAGGGTATTTAGACCACGTGGCTCTACTTATCTAAAATTAAGGAGAGAGGAGAAAAATTATTCCACCTGCGAGTAGTTCTTTCTACGGTGAATGTTCAAAATATGAATTGAGTTATTCTTGCATCAGTGATCAGTTGTAAATTCTTGATGGTGGATATTGACTTAAACCAAGGCTTTTTCTTCTCATTTATTTTATTAAATTACTTACATAATTATTTTAGTTAGTTTTATTTAAATTATTTCTTTGATTCAAAAACCCCCCAATTCTTGTTTGCAAAAACATAAAATTAAATAATCATTCTCTGTGGGATCGACTCTTACTTACACTACTACATTACTATTTTTTTCAAAGTAAGATTTTATTTTTGGGTGCTTGCAACATCACACCAGATCTCATAGCCTTTTATCATTTCTTAATCTTGAATTTCTAAAATTCATTCATTTCTTTCTTACTCAACTCCTCTAGAGTCCTTACTTTACTATTTCCTTCTTTTTCACAAAGGTCATAGCCTAAGGTACTATTACCTAAGGTCTATAACTTATCAACTCTGATACCAACTGTAACGCTTCCGAAATCCCAACATTCCTTAATTCTATCCAATCATTTCTGGATAACATAACTATTAATCTTAAAATCATATTATATATTCATAAAGCATTATAACGGTGATTTCGTGCATTAATACATAACCTTTAACCTTTAAAATCATTATTTGACCATAATACGGTCCATAAATCTATTTATTTATCTTACAATCATAACCTGTCTCAGGATCGTAACGTTCACGTACTATTCATTAGAACTTAGGTCAAACATTTATTATTTGTAACCTAGTCTATTACAATTATTAGAAACATATAATTTATATTTCAACTTGACATAAACTGTGAATAATTTTAACATTTATCTATTCATACATGGCCCTATTTACTTATACCTGTTCCATCCTTGTTCCTGTTTACATACATTTGTATCATACATGCGAGTTTCATTATATAGCATACTCGACTTACAACAATACAACCATCTTGCCTCATTACATCCTCTACTTTGAACAATATATACATACAATTTATTTCTATAGATTTACGAACCACTCATTCATTCCTATCACCTTGAAGGTTTAACATTTATCTGCTTTACAGGAACATTACACAGATTCACTTAACAAATTTCCTTCATGCTTATCTACGCATTTAACATTCTTTACCTTTAGCTTAACCTGAACCTCCGACCTTCTCGTACTTTAGCTGAAAATGTCAGTTCATAACAAGAGTGAGCACACAGACTCAGCAAGTTAATCAGATAACACTTTTCATGCTTGTAGTTTATATTCATGCGTCATGCATCCTTTACTTTACCATGCTATGCATAAATGTCATGTATTGCACTTAACAGTTAAAGCACATAGTTGCACAGAATGCACATTTCAAGTCTTTTAATATCACATATTTCACATAGAACAATTATTACATATAAGTCTGAAAAACTTGTCTAATCTTCATTTATTTATTGAACTTTTACGCTTCTCGTTCATTCTTTCTATCCTTCCTCGCATTGGGTTGCTAGTCTGAACTTTATCTGCTAACATTGCACCTATGTAACATTATAGGATCATAAGTGTAATGACCACGAATTTCATTAGTCATTGTAATTATAATTAATAAATAATTAGCAATGAATTTAAAATTTTTGTACTAATTAATTGTGCATTAGATAATTAAATAAATGTACTTATGTATGTGTATATTTATTTAAAGAATTAAAGCAAGATGTATAATTAATTAAAGCAAATCTAATTGGATTATATTTTTAAATCCAAATGAGTTGTTAAACTAGGTCAAAGATATTAACCTAGTAGCCCATGTAATTAATTTAATTATTAGCCCATGTAATTGATTAAACAAGCATAATGCTTCACTAACTCATATCACTCAACTAGTCAATCACCATGTCCATCCATCAAATAGTAATGATAATTAATACTTAATTTGACCAACATTGGTGAATTAGTGAGTTAAAGATGTGTTAGTAGAATGCTATATATAGAGCACTCCACACTTGGTTCAAGTTTGTTGGTTCATTTGCTAGACATTTCAAAAGATAAAAGAGAGAGCATTTGTTGGCTAAAGAGAGAAACTATTGTAAGTTGGGAGAAAAAGCTAGAGGTTGTGCTTAGTGAATGTCCACTAGCTACACAACATACTTTGGTAGGAGAAGAAGAAGAGCATCCATGACCTCAAGGTTTAAAAGTGCTCTATCTCTTCTTATATTTTATTTTTGTAGTCTAGAATGATTTTGAACGGTTAAAATCTATTTTTAACCGATCAAAACTCATTTTGCTAGTCTAAAAGTATTTAACTATGTAATATATGTATATTTATAGTTCTATGTGTTTATATCATGATTTGGTATGTGAGAAATGCATAAAAGTAGTAGAAATGTTCATAACACATATTATCGGTAAAACCCTTGTAATGACCACGGATTTCATTAGTCATTGTAAATATACTTAATAAATATTTAGCAATGAATTTAAACTTTTTGTACTAATTAATTGTACTTTAGATAATTAAATAAATGTACTTGTATATGCGTATATTTATTTAAAGAATTAAAGTAATGTGTATAATTAATTAAAGCAAATCTAATTGGATTATATTTTAAATCCAAATGAGTTGATAAACTAGGTCAAAGATATTAACCTAGTAGCCCATGTAATTAATTTAATTACTAGTCCATGTAATTAATTAAACAAAACCCAATGCTTGATTTAATTAAATGTAACATAGAATATTTAATGTTAGCCCAATGTGCTAATTAAATTGAGCCCAAACCAATTAAATGGATGAGCCCAATATATTTAATCTTAGAGTCCAAAGTGGAGCCCAATAGGAAGTCAAAATTGGTCAAAATTGTTACATATATAAATATACATACATATATATATATATATATATATATATATATATATATAATTAAAGTAGAAAAATTAAAGGAAAATTGGCTTGGAAAATCCCATTTTGCTGAATTTTTGAGGGTCCCACTTGGATTGCTTGATTTTCTAGATTGCTTCTAAATTACTCATTGTCATAAGTTGTTCAACCACCCTAGTCATTCCATATGTCTATCATTTGGTCATTCAATTGAATAGTAAACTTGATTAGGCTTTAATTTCACCAACATGGGTGAATTAGCAAGTTAATGAAGGGTTAGTTGTTGGCTATAAATAAGACCTCCCACAACCTTGGTGATGTTGGTTAGTTCATTTGTAAGAATTCTAGAGAGAAAAATAGAGAGCATTTGAGAGAAAAATAGAAGAAACACTTAAGTGTTGAGTGATATAGCTAGAGGTCGAGCTTGGTGGATGACACAAAGTTTCACCACATACTTTGGTAGGAGAAGAAGAAGAGCCTTCGAATCACAAAGGTTTAAAAGTGCTCTAAACTCCTTCTTATTTCATTTTTAGAGCCTAGAACGATTTTGAACGGTTAAAAAGAGTTAAATATTATTAAAGATTTAATAATATAAATAAGTAATAAAATATTATTATTAATATAATAATATTAGAAAATTATTAAAATATTATTAAATGTATGATAATATTATATTGTGAATAAAATATTATTAAAGAATTAATAATATTAAATAAATAAAATATTATTAAAAATGATTAATAATGTTAATAAAGAAATAAAATATTATTAAATGATTAATAATATTAATAGAGTAATAAAATATTATTAAAAATTATTAATAATATTAGAAGTCTGATAAAATATTATTAAATGATTAATAATATTAGATAATGAATAAAATATTCTTAAATGATTAATAATATTAGATATTTAATAAAATATTATTAAATAGTAATAATATTAGATAATTAATAAAATATTATTAAATAGTAATAATATTAGATAATTAATAAAATATTATTAAACGATTAATAATATTAGATACGTAATAAAATATTATTAAATAATTAATAATATTAGATAATGATTAAAATATTATTAAACGATTAATAATATTAGATACTTAATAAAATATTATTAAATAATTAATAATATTAGACAATAAATAAAATATTATTAAATGATTAATAATATTAGTTAATTTTAGAAGATTTATAAGGTGTTATTACATGATGAATAATACTGCAATACTAATAAAATATTATTAAATTGTTAATAATATTAGATAATTGTTTGAACTATATTAAATAGTTAATATATGTTCTTTGTGTTTGAAATGTTATCTAGTGATAATATTTTCTAAGTGTTTAAATACACATAATTATTCAATTATGTGGTTCGCAAGAGTTATAAATGTCATTATACTTACAAGTATATGGTACTAATTTAAGATTAAACTGATTTAATTGCTAGGTCCGTTCAAGGATTGTTAAATTAAATTGGTTAGCCGTAGACAACGCACGAGACAAGTTTTCTTTTTAACCCTAACTTGTATTTATTGTTGCAAGTATTCTTCAATCTTATTTACATTGAGAAATTCAATTATTGTTGAGCAAGTATCTACACTCGTAGTTATTTGACAGACCTTTGAGTGAATTAATTATCGAAAATTACTTCACATTATTATTGTATTGTATTCGCACCTAGTGCCTTTGCAAATGTTATCGATCAGTAATTTACGAACTGATTAAGAATGTCTAAGCTAATTATTTCAGCTAGACAAATGCATGTTTAAATTCATCTAATGGAATATTTTAAAAGCTTATCCAAACCATTGGCTAGTGCGGATTCTTATAGTAAGACTGAGAAGGAACAACCCTAGTTAAAAGGGATTTTTATATTGCCGGGTAGCCGAATTTGCACAAGAAAACTAAATGTTATGTATATACATATGACATGAGAGGACTGATCCCCTCAAGTGTCCAGTTATTTTTAACAAGGTGTCAGACATTGTATGTCTGTTCTACCTTAATAGCAGTTCACGGTCATTAAAGACCACTCAGCAGTAAAGAGTCAATAAATTCTTATATTGAACATTGATTCTTGATATCTTTCACAATTGTTATTGTTGAAAACCTTGAAGTTATTTCCCTTCATCATGATATATCTTATGTTGTTGTTTATAAATTTGCTGAGTCATTTAGTTGCTCATTCTTGCTATATCATGACTATATTTCAGCTAAACCCAAATGCTCTAAATCAGACAAAGGCAAGGGAAAAGCAAATGCGTAGATTAGTAGATGCATGCTAGTTTTAAATTACTGTTATGTAATTACTGTGTAAATCTTTTGTATTTTCCTTAAAATATGTAATGTTACGATTAAGGTTAATAGACATTGGGAAGTGTAGCCTTTTGATAAGGAACCTTTTGTATTATTCCGCATAGTGTGAATTCAATTTATGTATTTCATTGTTGTTAAGTATTGTACAGTGAGAACCAAACCCGAGGTTAAAGAACCTGGATTTGGGGGCGTCACAATAAGACTTAATATAACTTATCAAACTTTATCCATAATCGTTTAACCATTTATCTCTATTCATTTCATTTTTAATGTATTATACCTTATTTAGGTTAATAATACATCCTAGCTTGTCTCCAACCTAGCACACAAGCATTACAATACTTTTATATAGATGTAGGTATATTATAGTATACCATTTCTCGTTTCATTACCTTAATATCCTTTACCCTTGTTTACCTCTACTGGTAATATCTTACCACGATTGAGTCCTACATAACCATAATATTGGTTCATGCATTGGTTACACACATGTGTATGCTAAACCTTGCCATATAAACTATCTTTTATTTTTACATAACTTTAAAATGTAACACATTGTTCCTTTATACTTTAACCTCTACCACATTGATCATTTTTATCAATTTGTGGCTTATCATACACGTCTCTATCATTTTATATCAAAACATTTTGATTTGGACTTAAAATAAAAATTTCTTGGCTGGAACAGTACATCTTACCCCGGCGAGATGTTTAGCTTGGAAGATCTCACTGGCCGCGAGATCTTCTCGGCCAGACCATGCCTCGACACCCCCTAATTTTGCCCCGGTGAGCTTCTTAACAAAGCACTGCGCCCCGGTGCAGTTTCCAGTTCAAATAACTGTGCCCCAGTGCAATACTGATTTTTCTGAAAAAAAATTTCTTTAAAAAATCCATGCTATTTTTTGTCCTTTTTTGTAAACCTTGATTCCAACATGTCACATAACACATATAACATATAATTTACTTGCATGTGCCTTCAAAATATTTAAAACTTTTCAAATGGTTTTATTTTTTCAAAGTTTTCATTTTAGGTGTCGGCGAACGTTTTAAAACGTTTAAAATTGACAATTGTCGCCATTGACACTAAATGACTTCCAAAACGACTCGAACACATGTATTTACGTATAAAACTTAGTTGTTTGGCCTCATTTGACCTTCATTTATATAAAATAGCCAAAAATTACATGTTGATAGGATTTTTGCCAACTTTCAAAACTCTGCTCTTTATCCTATACTTCTATTCTTGACTCCACACATCAAATACATTATCACATGCCAATTTAGCAACTTTATGTATTCACGTAAATTCTATATGTACCTTCCAAAGTACTTTCCAGATTATAATTTAATCTATACGCGAATCATAGCCTAGTATTACAATTTATTTAAAAAAAATCATGCTTTTAAACCATTTAGGAATCTTTGATGCTATCTAGTATGAAATCTCACATGCTTCAAACATGTTCATAACTTTAAACTAAGTTTTCATCACTTTTATCAACACATAACATATGATCGATCATCTTTAAATCATGATTTCTAGCTTTGAATACATGCATGAATAGTTCACCACCTTTGTTCTTCCACATATGAGCTTAGGGTTTCATCAAATACCAAACATGAAATACGTAAGTCACATAGTCTACACATATAGCCAAAGATGCATGCATGGCTACTCTTATTCTTGAATTTAAACACATAAATGAAGAACTTTTGAACATGAACACCTTTATATCATTTATGAGCTATTCTTCTTCTTGCAATAAAGCTTGCGAAAGAAAAATTCTCCACTTTGATGGCTTATTTTACTTCTGTTGCACACTTAGCTAGCAATCTCTCAAGGCTTTTCTCAAACCCTAGCTCTTTTCCTTCCCTCTTAAACACTTAGCAACTTAGAAGATGAAGAATGAAATAAACATGCTTGATACTTGCAAAATACATACATATATAAGTTGTATATAATGTTTCAACACTTAACCCATCCTTGGTTAACTTAACCTTGCATGGTTAGGGTCACTTAGGACATTTCCCTTCAATAAATGATGGCATAATGGTCATTAAACCATTCTAGGATACAAATGTCATTTCTAAGGATGTCAAGGATACTTTGGTCTTTTGTCTCAAACTCTAGGGAATTTTAATCCAATCTTGCTTATTTTCAATCCAAATCAAGTCCTTTTTTGATCCAAACTTGTTTCATTAGGCTTGAATTTTATTATAGCATCACATACTCCACAATTAGCTTGTCCCAAAACACTTGTCACACTTCAAAAATTGAATTTCATTAATAACTTATAACAATCCACAATAAATTGTCAATTTGCATAATATTCATTCTCAATTATCTAAGAATCCTTTTCGGTTCCACATTCAATCAATTCCAATTTTTGACATCTTAACATAGTCGAATTGCTCATTTGTCCATAAATATCTTCCTCGAAAAAACAAACCTTACTCAGATTACTAAAATCCATTCCTTTAATCATATAACTCATAATACATTCATTACGACTTTACGTCTTTTCTCTTATTCACTCAACACACGCAATGCCAAATCTCAACATACATGAAATCTACGTTCCTTATACTCACATTTGAGAGTATTACCTTCTTGTCTTTACACATCGTATGACGATTATCTTATTTCAATAATTCAATATCAATTTCTTAATAACTTCAAACGTTCAACAATCGTTAATCGTATCATTCCTTTAATTATTAATAGACCGATTAGATCCTACGGTTCCTTCTTCACTGCACATACATACTTGCCTTACCTTGCCATTCTCACATCATCGCCTCTCCAGGCCTATTCACTAAGCTCGTTATCAATTTTCATCACTTAAGCTCAATTCACACATACATCTTTATTTCCTTTATTTTTAACTTTAATTGCTTCTTTCTTTTATCAGATGTCATACACTGATTCCTTTTAAATTACCCCACTGTGGGTATTACAATCAATCATTCATTTTAAATCCATTATTTTACCATTTAACCATCAAGATTCATTTTCATTATCTGTTACATCACTATTGCACTTTAAATGACTAATTGATCCATAAACATCTTATAGACCCTTGTTCACACTAAAGGTCCTTCTGTACTAATTCAACTACATAGGTCCCTCTTTACCATTTCAACAACACATGTCATATCTAGCACATTGATTAAATAATAAATCATATTTAATCACTCTTACTACTTTCTGTCATTCAAAACTAGGTTTTAAAAACTGCTAACGTTTACTTAATTAGCCAAGATTCTTATTTAGCATTCATGTAAAAATCCAGGATGTCACAATATCATTCTTGAATTTGTGTCTACATCATCTTGACAATTTGGATATTATTTGACTGTGGACAAAGTATCATGTTATTCTATTGATCATTTATATCTCTGTTATTATTCTAATTATCAAGAATCAAGTTGTTGTAAATATTTGTGGCCTGAGGTACAGATAATAGGATAAAGGCGATATAATGATGGAGTGTCTTTTAGGGCACGTGGTGAATGTTGTAGCGACCCTGAAACCCCATCATTTGTTAATGGCGATCTCGTGCGTTAATACATAACCTTTAACCTTTAAACCTTCAATTTCCTTGCGCTAGAACTCAGATTATATAAATTGAATTATGATCTAGTCTATTACATTTTCAAAATCATATATGTAACTACTTTAACTTAACTTATTCGGTGAATACAGTCACTCATCATGTGTATCATGCATATACCTGCTTGCTTATACATGTTCTGTACTTGATCTTGTTTACATACATCTGTACCATACATACGAGTTTATTACATGTAAAACTTGACTATCAATAGTACCTCAACCATATTCTTTACATCCTTTATTTGGATAATACATACAGACATAATTATCACTATGAATTTAAAAATCATTTATTCCTTATTACTATCATGGTGTAACAATTAAAACAAGCTGTTACATAACTTGCATCCATACAAATTACATTCTTCCATTTACTTATTATATTACACATTTAAATATAATACATTCTTTCATGCTTATCTATGCATTCAGCATTCTTTTACCTTTAGCTTTACCGGAACTTTCGGCCTTCTCGTACTTTACCTGAAATTGTTAGTCATAGCAAAGGTGAGCACAAAGACTCAGCAAGTCAATCAGATTGTAACGACCCCGAAATTCGACCAATCTTATTACCTTAAATTTTATATTTATTAAACATTATTTCCCTAACGTCCGAATTTTGGTTCGTTAATAATCTTTAATCACCTTATTTAAACCCTTAATTGATTTTATAAATCATCAATTAACAAATTTTTCGGAATAAATTTTTTTTCTCTCAATCATTGTATCAAAATATGTTAATATTTAAAACTTATCATCTTGATCTTAGTCCCTAGATCGCAACCTTCACTTTTTCTTTCAGTACCAGTGTCATAAAACTCAACATTCAAAATTTACTATTATTTATTTTTACACGATTATCCTTTATTCCATAATTCATAATTAAACATATAATAATTTCTATCGTAACAATTACTTTGAACAATTACAGTTCATAATCTAACTCTCTTCGTCCTATCCGGATCCAACATATATGCATATACAAAATATTAATATAAACTTAGCAAATGTATTTACATTGAATTATGCTGTTAAAAATATAACAATTATGTTTCCAACCTTCTAGGCAATTCATCTTTAACTTAATCCGATATTCTTGAAATTTATTTCTTTACCTGAAAAAATGTATATTATGCAAGTAATGAGCACAATGGCTCAGCAAGTTCAACAGTTTACACCTTTCATGCTTCACGTAGTACATAACATAGCATGCTCTGTGTGTGTCATACATCACATTTTGTGCTTCTACTCAAGCATTATATCTCACATTTTATAGCACAAAGTACACATCGTTGTCATATTATCCACATATCACATAACACATAATTTATATGCATTTGAAACAAGAATTACATATCATAACAGACAAACATTTAACATAAAAGTACTGCAGAACTTGCCTGGATTGTGGAATTAAATAATAAATACCCTTTCTATAATGTTTCTCGTATAACCTATGATCATAAAATAATCAATTAATACATATTTATCCTCTTATGATATTAATTTAATAAATTAATATCATCTCTGGGCCAATTATTAATTTATATGGTTAATTATATTAACCTCGTCGCTTAAAATATTAATTTAACTCAATATAAAACATTTTCAATGCGGACAACCCGGTTCATCGGATAAACTTCAGCATATTTGGTTGTCCGGAAATTTTATTTAACCATTTTTTAAATTATAACCTTATTAGATTAATATTTAAACATTTAAATATTAATTCCCAATATTTAATATTTTTACAAAAATATTAAATTTAATGCCCAAACATCATTTCTGTATTTTTAGTATTTTTCTATAATTTTTAAACATTTATTTTATTAAAAATTACGCTCTAGGGGTATTTTGGTAATTTTCGCGGCTTTAGGGACATAACCGAAATTTTCCGGAAAGCCCAGGGGCACGCCGGTCATTTGGCAAGACTAGGGACACATTCGGTATTTCCTTAAAAAGTCAGGGGCACGGTCGTAATTTCCCTTCGTTGCGTTGGCCACGCGTGGCGCGCGACCGCTCTCTGCCCACACCAAACGACACCGTTTGGTCTACTGGTTTTTGGTCGCCACGCATGGCGCGGCTCCCCCCCCTCCAGTCACGCCCCAAAACGATGCCGTTTCAAGCCCGTGTTCTGGAAAAAAAAAAATTTTAGCCCGCGCAATGCGCAAGCGACCCTTTCTTCTTCCTTTCTCTTCCCGTGAACAGTATGCCAGCTTAAGCAAATTTTAATCAATTTTGAACAAAATTTCCACAACAAAACCATTCCAAAAATTATATAACTCATAGATATACATCCAAAAATTATTTGGAATAATTATTTTAATTATTTATTATTTTTTCACACAATTTAATTAATACCAAAATAAATTGATTTATACCTTCCTTGAAGCTTGTTTAAGACTTTAATGGTGCCCAAAATCTCCTTCTTGGTGGTGGCTATGGTGGTCACGATTGGGGGTGGTGGCTCTCGGTGGGAGGAAGAGAGAAACGGAGTTTGTATTATTTTTTTCTTTCTTTTCTTTTTGTATTTCCTTCTTTCCTTTTTATTTCTTTTCCTTTAATAGCCAAATTACTTAACCAATTTGGAAGCCAATAATAATTCCACCGCCTTTTACCCATGCAACCGACTTTGTCAAATTCGGATAGCCACAAAATTTCATGCATAATTAATAATTTAATACATTATGTAATTATTTCGTGTAATAAATATTTTATGTAATGTACATAAAATATTTATTTTAATTCACTAAAAATCAGAAATTGATTTATAAATAATATTAACACCTTTTTCAGGTATTTTTCTTGACAATTTTTTGTACACGCATAATAATATGCATGTAATTATATAAGGTAATTTATACCTCCAAAATTCATAAAATAATTCATACCCTTATAAAAATTATTTTTCATAATTTTTTTACTTCGTTACTTGGACAACATGTTACACTAACATGTTCACGTTTTTGAAATATTATTCCTCATAAAAAGCATAAAAATTCAATTATACATAAACATAATTTTTAATAAATTAAAACCTTCCTTCTTCTCATTTATTTTTTATTTCTTTACTATTTACATTAACTTTCTTATATAAATTATATAATTTATTATTATACAATTTATATAATTACAATCTCTTATTTTATAATTTCCATTTTACACAAAATACAATTTATAAAAATTTTCTTCCATCCTTATTTAATTTAATCTTTTTATATAAATTATATAATTATTCCTATACATTTTATATAATTATTATTTTCCTCATATTTCACTTTAATTTTCTTATACAAATTATATAATTTATTATTATACAATTTATATAATTACTTTTCTTCTTTATTAATTTCAAAACTTCCACCATAATTATTGATGAATTATATAATCAATATTTCTAATTTTACTAACTTCCTCATTAACTTTTCATTAAAATTTGGATTAATTTAATTATTAATCCCTTTGTTTTCATAATTAATGGAGTTTATAAATACAACAATTAAACACAAACATGTATATATATATATATATATATATATATATATATATATATATATATATATATATATACATTTCCAATTCATATATCTCACATTACCATATAACACTGTTAAATCATAATTTCTGCACTTCCATAACAATTTAATTGTATAATTTATTGTACCTTTACATGAAATTTCTCTTATTTTTAATAAATTATTTTTAAACAATTTATTTACTTTTTAATTAATTTAAATCAATATCAGTTATCACCATCTCTATACAGATTTAGTTTATCAATTAAATCCCTTCACATACCTTAAATCACATAAAATATCATCAATAATTTAAACAACCTTGATAATTTCATTAAATTCTCATTTAATATTATTAAAGAAATCCTGAAAATTCGGATCCTCACACAGATAACACCTTTCATACTTGCAGTTTATATTTATGCGTCATGCATCCTTTATTTTATCATGTTGTGCATAAAAGTCACGTATTGCATTTAACAGTTAACACATAGTTGAATGGAAATTATTATATTTAAGTCTGAAAAACTTGTCTGGTACGCTTTATATACTTAACCTTTACATTTCTCGTTCGTTCTTTCTATCATTCCTCACGTCAGTTTGCTCATTCCAAACTTTGTTTGTCCACATTGAACCTACATGTTATTATAAGATCATAACATGTTCTACAATCTTTTTTCAAACTTAACTCATAAATACAAGACCACTCGTCTCTAATCATTTTACATTTGATGTATTATACCTTACATAGGTTAATAATACATCTAAACTCATTCCCGACCTTTTACATTCCATAACATGGTTTGACTTAGCTTTAGGCATGTTATATTATGCCATTCATTATTTCATTATGCTTTAACACCCTTTAAATTGACCATTATATATCAATTTAGGGCTTACACAACCTATTTCTATCATTCCTCATCAAAATATAACTTTTTGAAAACTTACAAAAATTTCACATGAACAGTAACCTCGCCCCGGCGCGCTTTGAACTCGCTGGACGCGAAAAGCTCTCAGCCATGAACAGTAACTTGGCCCCGGCGCAATGTTTAGTACAAAACATTGCGCCTAGGCGCAGTGTTCAGAATCAAGAATTTTGATTTTTGTACTACCTTTACTGATTTTTAACTCATTCATCTTACATCTAATTAGGCTTAAATTTGGACCATAGCTAGGTCTTACTACCTAGTATTTTACAAAAATATTACATGACTCATTTGGATTCTTAAAATTATTAAAGCAATAGGACGTAGGATGACGTTTTAACTTATTTTCATACTTAGAAAAATTTTCAACTTCAAAAATCAATTTTTACCAACTTTGTGATTTTTGGCCATTTGCTTCCAAACTTCATTCCAACACTTAACATAGTTCATATATGTCATGTATGACATGTATAGACCTTTAAAATAATTTAACTTCGCACGAGACGAGATTTGTCCATAAAAATCCTTTTTGAGTCGAAACGGTTGATTTCGATCGTTCAAAACGAATTTTTATTCTATCTTTCATCCGTTGACTACCAAATGAACGTAGACACATGTAATAACACAAAACTAAGTTATTTGACTTCATTTCACCATTAATTTCTCGAAATGGCCAAAAATCACATTTTAGTTGCATTTTCATCAACTTTACTTAACTTTTCATTTCTAAAATCCATGTTATTCTTGGCTCCTTTTTGCAAAACTTGATTCCAACACATCATTTAACACATATAACACATATTTGACTTGCATGGGCCTTCAAAATATTTAAAACTTTTCAAATAAATTCATTTTTTCAAAGATTTAGTTTTAGGTACCGACGAACGTTTTAAAACGTTTAAAATCCTCATTTATCGTCATAAGCACCAAATGACTTCCAAATCAACTGTAAGACATGTATTTTCATAAAACTTAGTTATTAAGCATCTTTTAACCTTCATTTGCATGAAATGGCCAAAAATCACCCTTTGGTGGGAAGGGTGATTTTTGCCAAGTTTCCAAAACTTAGCACTTGAACCCTCTTTAAATTCTCAACTCCACACATCAAATACATTAACACTTGTTCAAATAATAATCTTGTATGCTTGTGTAACTTCTACATGCATCTTCCAAAATACTTTACAGAATATGATTTGATTTATACACAAATCATAGCCTAATATGACAATTTTTTTAAACAAGTCATACCTTTAAACCATTTGTAACTCTTTGATGCTATCTAGCATGATAATATGCATGTATCAAATATGTTAAACCTTCCCAATTAGGGTTTCACTACTTCCATCAACATATAATACATAATCATCCTTTAAATCATACTATGAACCATACATACAAGCTTAAACATACTTAAACTAAAGTTTTAAGTTAAGAAAACTTTTAAACTTTCATGGATGCTCAATTTCTTTGCATATAAAGCTTCCTCATGACTAGGACTTCATCTTTTCTTCTTGCTTCAAGATCATCCAAGCTCCAAAAATCCAAACTTTTGTCTTAAGCTTTAATGGCTTCTTTTTTTCTCTCTCTTAGGGCATAAACTTTTCAACAAATTGGAATGAGGAAGAGCACTGCTTGACTTTTATGAGATTAAACTCAAATTGAGTTAATTTCATTTAACCATGACTAAATTAACCCAAGGGTATTTTTGTCATTTTACATAATTAATGAAGGACATTTTTGTCATTTCATCACTTGGGACATATAGGTCATCACTTAATTTATCAAGGGTATTTTGATCATTTTACCCTTTAGGACACAATGGTCATTAAATAATTTGTTAAGGGCATTTTGGTCATTATCTAACTTTGCTAGATTTAAATTTTCAAGTCAATTTCCTTTTTAAGGCAACTTTTATACATTTCTCCCATTAATTCATTTCATGCTCGTTTAAGTTAGTTTTTCTTTTAATCGATCTACTAGGTCATTCATTATTCACTGTGCTACGTTCATATAGTCTCATTTCATAGCTTAATTAGCTATTTAATCGTAAACCGACTAAATAATTTTCTTATAACTATAATTACGTTTTAAATTTTCTATGAACCTTCTTGGTTCCCCATTTAGTCAATTTCAATTCCAGACATCTCTAGTAGTCGAAATGCTCATTTTTTTCATTAAACCGCTTTCTCAAAAAGCGAACCCTGATTGGATTACCAAAATCCATTCTCTTTTATCCTTTTACGCTCATATTAACGTTTTATGACTTTTACGTCCTTTCGTTCGTTTACTTAATACACATGTCAATGTTCATCATACATGCAATCTACATTCATTATACTCATATTTGAAAGTATTAACTTCTGTATTTACACGTCGTATAAATACATAATTTATTTCAATCAACTAACATTAATTCCTTAATAAATTCCACATATTCAAAAATCATAATTCTTATCATTCCGCTCATTCCTAATACACCGATTAGGTTAAATTGATCATTCTTTTCTACACATACTGACTTACCTTACCTTGTCATTCTCATACCCTTGTCTCTCCAGGCCTATTCATTAAACTCGTTGTTAATATTCATAACTAAAGCATCAATTTAATTATGCTTTCCTCATTTTCTTCATTTTCAACTTTTTTTTTCTTTATCAGATCAAATACATATATATACACATATTCATATATTCAAGCTATTACCTGCGGACATATCATAGCGTCTTACACTGATTCCTTTAAAATTAGCTTATTGTAGGTATTACAGTCTATCCATCATCTTTAATCCATTTTATCACTTTTCAATCTATGAAATTTAAATATGTTATAATTTCATCATCCCCTACATCACTAAAGCACTTCAAATTGAAAACTAGTTCTTTTACGTTCTATAGACCCTTATTTACATCAAGAGTCCTTCATTACCAATTCAACCACATAGATCATTTTTAACACATTGATTAAATAATAAATATATTTAATCACTCTTATTACTTTTTTGTCCTTCATAATTAGGTTTTAATTGTTAACCTTTACTTAATTATCTAATATTCTTATTTAGAAATCTTGTCATAATCCGGGATGTCACAAATGTTCTCTTTGACCTGGGATAAAGAAAAACTATTGTTGGTATGATCATGACCAATGGTGTTTCAGATGATAAAAATTGATGTTATTTTTCTGAAAAAGATAAGCAAGTGGACATCATAGTCTATATGATTCTTCTAATGAATTGCTCATTCCACTGCTATTATTGATTTAAAACTTGTTATTTATTATATTATATTAAGAACTCAATTGTTAAAGGTTAATGATAACTTACTTATTGTTATCTTGGTCATGATTTTTCTTTACTGGGCTATTTGAGCTCACCCTTTCGTTTGTTTCATTATTTTTCAGGAAATGAGAAAGTAGCTAGGTCTAGCCGGGGGATAGAGTAAAGGTCCGAGTGATAGCTGTAGTAGTTTTCACATGTTGTAAAATAGTGTGATAATAATAATGAAGGCTTAATAGTATATTATTGGGCTTTGTTTTTTTGTACTATGTTTTGTTTTGTAATAATTACCATGTATTTTTGGCGTCTCAAATTGGAATGTGTAGGCCTAAATTTGGGGGTGTCACAACATCTTCTTAATTAAAGTTCTAGTTTCACTAATAATAGTATATAGAAGTATGGTGCAAATCGGAAAGACATGTTAAGGTGAAGGTCTAGACATTGTAGCACTAGAGTCTGAATTGGTAGAGATTAATTTGTACTTTGTAGTAGCGTAGAGTACGGTGTGGTTAAAAACTCAAACTGCACATGAAATCGCTTAGGTGCGGTTTAACAAATTCAAAACCACATATAAAATCACTTGTGATTGGTGCAGTGCGATTTCATTTTGTATGTTTTCGGTTTCAAAATCAATTGAACATATACATACAAAAAAAAATATTTTTTTATGAAAAAGAAAAAGTTGTGTTAGGTTATAATTTTAAAAATAAAGTTAAAGTGGAGGTACAAAAATACAAAATTTCATATATTAAGTCTGTAATAAATACTCATTTGTAATAAACAAGTCTTTAACAAGAATTCATTTGTTAAAATACTAATTTGCCAAAAATTAAACAATATTTTTTTTCAAATAGTCAAATATCGCATTACTGATTACATAAAAAGAAAATAACAAACAAAAAATGATTAAAGATGATTATTTTTATAAATAAAACAGTTTCAATTTTTAACGAAACAACGTGGTTTTGACTTATGTAACTTTAATATATATACTTCTATTAATGTGATTTGATCTGTTTTTGGTACAATTTTAATGCCAAATTAAATTTCTTTCTCGGCCCTACTTTGCGACTACAATATATATATATATTAAAGTAAGACGTTGGCCCAAAATATCTGGTAAGTATCAGTAATTGAAAACTAAAGCTTGAAAATATAGCTAGGGTTTTGATTCTTCCCTTTCTGTTTCTCCTTTTTCTGTTTTAGTCGAATCAACAATGTTTCCGGGAATGTTTATGAAAAAACCAGACAAAAAGGCAGCTCTGAAGCAGCTTCGGACCCACGTAACCATGTTCGGGGCTTGGGTCTCCGTGGTCCGGGTCACGCCTTACATTCTTCACTACTTCTCTGGTCAGAAACAAGAACTCAAGCTTGATTTTTGATTACATGGTGCGCATTTTCTCTTTACTGGATTCTATTGAGAAAATTCTCAACTAATTGGATTGTTTTCTGCAAAATTAGGTTTTCATTTTGCTCTCTATGCTTGCTAATTTGTTGTTTTATATAGTGTTAAATACACTTCTGTCCCTAGAAGTATCACCCAACTTACACAATTGTCTCTAGGCTATAAAAACTAATAGCAGCATTCCCATAAGTAAGCAAAAGTGACCCTACAACCATTTCCGGCCATTGCTTTGGTCGGAGAAGTGACATCTCTAGCCACCAGCTCGGTGTATACCGTTTGACTGTATTAAATAGATTTTGACTCTATTTTTCGTGTATAAATACCTCCCAAATAAATAACACACCATTTTACACTCTTTCTATTAAATCTTCATTCCCTTTAATCTCCCCTAATGTATTTATAACATATTAAAAAAAGGGTTTATGGAGTACACCTAAATTATATATTCAAAACTAATAAAAATGCAAATTATATTAACAATAAAATTAAATCAAACCTAAACTATAGAATAAACATAAATTATATACGTAATTTTGTAAATCAAATGATTTCATATATTTTATTTTTGAGAAATTGATGTTACAAATGAAATTCAACAAATACCCAATTCTTATATCGCTTCCAATTTTGCAATAAATTCATACCATTTTGGAGAAATTGATATTAATAAGTGATAAGAAGCTAAACTTCATATAAATCTTTGGCTTTTGGGGTTTGCTGACACATCATAAAATTAAAGAGAAGAGAGAGAAAAGAATGAAGAAACCCAAAACAAAAGCCAAAAAATAGCAGCGACGAGAAAACCCCTTATGTGACTCTTCATCATCAGGCAACCCTTCTTCTTCAATTACGTCGATTTTCTTCCTCCTGTCACCTTTCTATCCTTTAAATCCGGTGTCATTTGGCTAAATCTTACGAGATCCATGCTTAAGTGAACCAGAAAACCAGGTGGGTGGCCATGGTGGGCGAAGATGGTGTTGATAATGAATGGGTGGTGACTAGACATGCACAGTAGGCCGGACTGGTCCGACCTGGCCTGAGCCTGGTAGGCTTTGACCGTTGACCAGGCCGGGCTTTGACTTTTGGGCCTGTAGGCCGGGCCAGACCGGGCTTCTCGATCAAAGTCTGGCCTTTTGAGGCCTGTAGGTCAGGCCGGACCAGGCTTTAGGCCGAGCCAGGCCAGGCCAATCATTGGGCTGGGCTGGGCCAGACTAGGCCTAAAAATGTAATCAACTAATTTTTAATGTGAAATATAAATATTAAATAAACTAACTACTATATTAATTAAATGTATTGACAAAAAATTAAAAATGAGTAATTAATCAATAATAAATAATGAGTCGGTTACAAATATTTTACTTCAAAATATTTTAAAAATGTCTTCAAAATTCAAATCTTCAAAAAATATATCTTCCTATCTTCAAAAAATATCTCTTCGTTATATCTTCAAAAAACATATCTTCAATCTTAAAAAAAAACATATATCTTCAATATTCATGGATGTGTAATTTCATCAATTTTTACTCCAACTTCGAGATCTTCTGAGCTATCTTAATTGTCTATTACATCTTGTACTCTTCTTTGTGCGGCAAGATAATTTCTATAACAAATGCATATCTCCAACGATTCTAGGCTAAGTCTACTTTTCTTTTCATCCAATACTCTGCCAGATAAAGAAAAATATTGATGAATTTATTTATCTAACTTTTAAAAAAAATTAATCTTGAAAATTTGAGTAGTATATTTTTAGATAATTTATAATTATATTGAATCAATTTTAAATTTAAATATATTTTAAAATTAATTTTAGAATACCCAAATTAATTAATTCTATTTTGAAACTGAAAAAGTTGTACAACATTAACCGGATTTGTCAACCAATTGTGATTAGTACAATGAACAAAAAAGCCAAACAAAGTTTTCCAAAGTTTATTATCTCCCTACAATGAACCATTTATTCCCTTCATCCGTCTTTTTGCTGCTTATATATATATCAAGTTATAATCTATAGTTAAAATGAATTAGCTAGGCTGAGCCGGGCCGGGCCGGGCTTTTTGTAGGCTGGGCTTTTTTGTAGGTTGGGTCGGGCTTTTTCGTAGGACGGGCCAGGCTGGTCTTTTTCGTAGGCCGGGTCAGGCCGGGCTTTTACGTCAAAATAGCAGTTTGTTCAAAGACTGTAGGCCGGCCCGGCCCGGTCCGGACATTGACCAGGCCGGGCTCAGGCCAGGCCAGGCCAGGCCGGCCTGTGGGCCGTAGGCTTTTTGTGCATCCTTAGTGGTGACCATGGGGTAGATGATGTTGACAATGGTATCTGAGTGGTTGAAATTTGATGTTTTAGGGTTCTTGTGTGATGATGAATCTCTTTTAATGATAGTTTTCTTTCGTTAAAGAAAAAATTGTATTTTTTGAATTTTTTGTTGGTTATTAAATTGTTATTTTTTTAACGTTATTTTTTTTTGTTTTTTAACGACCCTAATTGTTGTTTTGGGTTAATTAATGAAGCTGATTGTTTTATTTGTTCTCAATTATTTTTTAGCTTGATAAATAAGGTTATTTATTTGGGCTAATTAGTGGATTTTAATTATTTTACTTGATCGATTAGTTAGGCTAATTACTTTGTTCAAATTAATTAATTAAGTGAATTATTTATTTAATTGAATTAATTATTTTATTTAAGTTAATTAGTAAAATTAGTTATTTTTTTTGGGTTAATTAATGAGTGATAGTGTTTAATGTGATAATGTACAGTGAGTGTTAATTAACATCGTACACGCATGTTTATAACATTTTATTAGGTCAAATAATTAAACAAACGATCAAACCGTATATAGATGCGTATGGAGCGCACGTGACATGTATTAATTTTTTTTTTAATGAGAAAATACAGTGAAATACGTTAAAAATTATAAAAATAAATTGAATACAACTCTTCCCCGTCACGCATTAGCAATCTGGCAATTTTTTTGGCTGAAAATGATTTTGGGGTCAGTTTTGCTTTACTTAAGTGTACTTGGGGATGTTGTTATTAGTTTTTATAGCGCAGGGTTACTTGTGTAAGTTGGGTGATGCTTCAAGGGACAAAAGTGTACTTAACCCTTTTATATATGCTTTTTTATCTAAAGTTGTGAATTGCAAGTTGGGTTTTCTGTTACGAGTAATGACTAATGTGTAAGATTGAACACTCTAATACTTTATCAGAAAGCTAGAGAATGTGTATACATATTAGTGAATCTGGGAATTGGTATTAAATTTTTTTGAGTGATTTTAAAATTATGCCGGTAGTAATTGTTGCTTATGTAACTTTTTAAATCTAGAATGATGATTTTGAGCCCATTGTATATTATCAAGAATATGATTTTTAAATACCGAATCCAACTTGGGGGAATGGGAACTAACCTGACTAAACCCCTGGATTGAGATTAAGGGATGACAACTGTTTAGTTGAAGAAAGCTGCAGAAAATTTCGTTTATGAGGCTAGTTGATTGAAATATTGTGAAATGAGGGTGAAGAAGGATGGTATATGGGGACCCTTGAATGTAATGATAGATGAAAGGATGCCACTTCCAGACCCTTCTCCATCATCAAGGAAGAGGTAGACTAGCACATATAAGTAACGGAAATTCTCCTGTTTTTTCCAGTCTATCGGCTAATTAAGAGACATGTTAAGTCATCGAAGTTGGGGGAATTTTCTTTCATTTCTATATTGTACTTGGGCTGTTAGGCACACAATGTTTTCCAACTAAACTTAGGAACATGAAATTTTCTGCCTTGAGAATTTATTCATATTGCAATGCAATGAAAGATTACTCTAATAGTGGTGAATTCTCTCCCCCATCATAGTGTGGTGATATGTAAAGGCATAGTCCAACAAGTACTGGATGTACAATAGATATGCCTGATTGAAACAATGCTGCTGGAGTGCCGTTAATTTTCACCGGTAATATTTAATTGGCAATGAATTTTGATGATTAATCTGTATCTCTATGTGTGTACATTTGTAATCCCGTGCTATCTATCGCCACTGTCTATATTTGTGCATGTTTGTAATCTCATGGGTGTCTGTCTCTGCCTATATGCGTGCATGTTTGTAATCCCATCTCTCTCTCTGTTATATGAGGGTATGTTAGTAATCCCATCCCCATTCATGCATGATAGATGTTTGCGTCTATGGTTACATTTTGCAATCTACAAATTAAGAACTTGTCTCATGTTGGCGAAACTTAGGCTGCCAACGACCTTTAGAAATAGATGTATATTGCTACATCATTGCGACTTGTACTCTTAGATTAATGACACTCAGTTTGTGGATGGATTTACTCTTTTGATGAATCCAGTGGCACCCCTTCCTAAATCCCCAATACCACCCCATTCATGTATATACAAAGATAATTACAGTATATGTAAATAGGATTGTCAGGACATCTACTGTAACCCGATTGGTTTTATATTATTGTCAAGATTATTGATTAATATGTTTTTGTTTTCTTGTGGTGCAGTTGTTCTAAAAGGGAAGAAATGCCTGTATTAAGTGGAGTTCTCGGTTCCATAGCTTGTGCCTTCTACCTTTACTTTCCCTCAGCAACTTTTTTTGACTTGTTGAATTAGCATGTAGGGAAATTTCTTATGGGTTGGGATTCTCTTGTATTTCGTACTTCGGAAGCCATACTATTATCACTGAATTTCAGTGGTTGTTTTTAAGTAATTGCTCTTCCCTACTTTTTAAACTCTTGTCACAAACTTGCTTTGCTCTTAAGCATAAGCTTAAGCAGAGGGTGGAACTGGTGATTTAGTATTAACTATTAACTTGGGTCCAGAAGAATGGTTAGTTTTTGTGGTGTTATAAGTTGGGAGATGAAAGATCTATTCTTTTTCTGATATTGGAAAGAAAAAGAGCCACCAATGAGTTGCAGCCTGTCAAAGTGAACTCTCTCAGTTATCAGTCAACTAAGATTACTCTATGATGATATTTTAGAATAACTAACATCAATGTATCACCATTTTTTTTCATTATTTTTTTAATTGTCCATGAAGTTGATAAAATATTGAGACAGGAGAGGCAAGTTTATAACCTTTGTTTTTAAAGCATTGGTTTTCAACTTCTCATTGTCCAGTCTGCTTTATTTGGTGTCTAATTTTTTCTACTTTACCTATGCCTGTGATGCAGAAAAAAATAACAATGAAAATTACAATTTATATATATTTTATTATTTATGGAGTTTTATTCTATTTGATGTATTTTTATTTATTATTTATGAAAATTTAATAAGATTTATATTTTTATTTTAATAGTTTTTAACTAGTCATAAGAAAATTGATTAAGAATTTTATAATCTTTTTTCATAGTCGATAGGAGAGTTATTTATAATTTTTTTTAGAGTAGATATAGGAAAGCATCTAGTCATTGAAACTTCTTATGGTAATCGATACGATTTAATTCATAATAGTATTATATTTTCTTATTTTTTTGTTGTATGCGAAGATTTAGAGAATTGATTATTTATAAGAAAAATTGATATTTCTGTAATATTTTATTTATATAAATAATAAATAAAATTTATTTTCATGATTAATTTTTCTCGTAAAAATATTAATTTTTGATATTTATTTATGTTTATATTAGAGTATTACTCCACAATCTAACTACATGTTCGGTTGCGTTATCTTGAGCAGTAAAAATGTGAGCATTCAGAAAGGGAAAGCCACCACCACGCATTAATATACCCTTTATTGTTGGAGTATATATTCTAATCGAAATCATTATGAGATTGAATTGTATGGTTTAGTCTAATCATACAAGCTTTAATAATTGCAAGAAAAACAGTAGCATCAGTATCAATAGTCTGATGATGAGGGGGCAAATATGAACGGTGCATATCAACTGCCAAAATAACGTACTAGTACATCATATCCTTAATTCGGTTCCTCTTGTCGGTGCGGTGTGTAGATTTTTAAAAGGAAAGTATTATTTTTGTACGAGTTTTGAATTTTTTATTTTTTTTTTACGTGAGAGAGAATCACGTAAAAATAATAAAAACGTAAAAATATCAGTTTCTTGAAATATCTGTTTCCTTTTCAAAATATAACGATTAATATAGATATGGAAAAGTTGTAGGTAACCTCATATTCAGTTATTTAAAAAAGAAATTGCGAAAAAGAACAAAAAAGGACTAAAAAAGCAGAAATACATGGATGAGGTACCAGGGTCATTGGGAACTAGTGCCAGTTTAGCTTTGAGGTTGGGTCAGACCATCTTCTCCTCTGCTTCTCTTCTCTTTATGTCTTTGGGTGTTCCATTCTACAGCTATACTTCCTTCTGGTAAATTATATCTTCCATTTCTCATCTCTATGCTCCTGAATTATACTTGTACATATACATATGATCTGGTGTATTAATGCCTCATAATTTTGAATAAATTTCTTACATGATCTTGTCCTCATCTTCCTTTGTTAATTTATGATATTTTGCTAATATATTTGAGCCACTCAACTTTAATCATGATTGTGGCATCAAATAATTGTTTCCTAAATATGAACAATCCCTGCTATCACACAAGTCTACGCAAAAAAAATAAAAATTATTTGGCCAATAGTTTGGCATGATTTATGTCAATTACTAAATAGTACACCCAAGTAAGAGTTGCGTTTAGAATTCTAGAGAGTTCGGACATGCTTGATGTATTGTTACCGAATAGTACCACCGTCATAACTTTTTAGATGAATTTGTGGTAAATCAAGATGACCCAATACTATTATTGGCTTAGTAAATTTGAGACTCGAGTTGAGCCGAGTCGTTACATGTGGATTTTGAAGAAAGTCTTGTATTAAACAATGTTGAGTTTTATGGATAGGTTTTTTGCATATATGTAGAATTGTTATCCTCCCCGGTAACCAATTTGCTTTAATTTCCCACAATGGAGTGGTGGTTACATTCAAGTTCACCTTTAGCTGCAAAAATGCCCATAGTAATCTTGCAAGTTACTAGATCATTGAAGACCTGAAATTCTGCTGCTTCATATCCCCTTGGTTATTTATTTAGTTATTATTAGTCCCATTTTCTAATTCATAGATCTTTGTTTCAATTGTTGATTCCACAGCTTCTTGCTAACAATCATGGGGGTGGTGATCCCTTGGAGTTTTACTTTGGCACTGGTTGATGGATATTCTATCCTACTTAAAATCCCTATTCGTCAGTCGGGAATTGGAATACTGCTGATCATAGTTATAGGGGATTGGGTAAGTCTTATGATTTTGTTATTAACTCGTTTACAAAGTCTTAACCTATGTTACGCGGACTTATATGAAGTTTCTAGGTGGACACGATATTTTAAAGAGTGACACGGGTACTTAATTTTGTCAATTTTTACACTAAAATGAAGTGTCCAATATCCACGCTCTTATCCGAGGGTCGAGTATTGAGTATCGGACAAGAGTATTTTAAGATAAAATGAAGAGTTCGTATAACATAGGTCTTAACATATATGTGACAAATTCAAAATCTATAAATGGCAGGTCCTATCGATTCTCACACTAGCCGGAGCATGCTCCACAGCTAGCGTTGCCAATCTTCTACTGAAAGCAGAGGTGTCTAATTGCCCTCCAAAGATTTGTAGTAGATATCAGATATCTGCTACAATGGCCTTCTTGTCATGGTCTCTATCTTTGACTTCATCTCTTTTCAATCTTTGGTTACTTCCCCATTTGTGATTTTCATTTCATCTTTTTTTTTTACCGTCTTATGGATAGTTGTAGATTCTTTCTGAATTCAAATTTTGTATATAGATAGAGTTGAGATTTAGACAGACACTACCAAATTTTGTTTCATTGTCAACAAACATGGCATTAATGAACCACTTGATAAGATGCAACATACATATTTCATGTATTTTAAAGATTTCAGACATTGGATTGAAATATTGAATACGTGCTCTGAATTCAATATTTACATTGTCTGAAATGTTTATCGTGAAAAATACCTTAGTTTCACGTCAAAATATGTGGCTAGATTGATGCGTGTATATAAGACTTTTCATCTCTATGCCAAAAAGGTTATGACGAGTTTTGGTGTATAACTAAAGGCTCATCTCTTGGGACGTAGATCAAGCCTTTTTGGACTCAATTTGAGCCGAGTTGTTACAACTTGAGCACTAGATTTATAAAAAATAAAAAAAATCTTAAATGCAAAAAAGGAGTTTGGAGAAAGACTTGAAAAGACCAAATTAACTATAACAGTGAATATCTTAGCATAGATTTAACCCAAGAATCATTTCAAGTAATAGAACTTTGTACCAAAATGAAATATGGGAGTGTTCATCCATCATAAAAGAACCGAACACATGATAAAAGGATCAAACATTTACCGGTCAAGACTAAGTTGTAAAACTTGATTGACTCGTAAAGCTTAAAGAACAAGTCAAAAGTATGATCTATTTCCAGGCATTAAGAACTTCACCAACTTAGATTGCATATGTATTAGGCTTATAATTGACCAAAGGAAACTGATATTTCAACACAAAAAAATGATATTTTCACCCGAGTCTCTTAGATAAATGTGCGACCTATTCATTATTTATGTGAGAATAATTATGTGAAAATATTATTTTTTCATGTAAAAATATCACTTTAGACAACGAAATTATAAAAAGCAAGAACTCCATTAGCTTTGATACTTTGACTCGTCTTTTCTCTATTGTGGAGTAGCCATTTTCTCTATTGTGGAGTAGGTATTTTTCTTTTCCGGGCACTTGTAACTTTATTCCTTTCTCTTTTCGGCCGTATTATATATGCTTATGAAATTCTTAGTTATGGGATATTACCTACTTAAGATGGTATGGGGAGAGCAGAGATGTCCAATGGGCTTAAGTGTTCGATAAAAAAAAAATTAAATAAAAATTATAAAATATGTGTGAGAAAAGGTGAGAGAGATTTTAAGAATAAATTAAAATGTAGGAGAGTGACATGAAATTCCATGCGACACAGTTTCAAGACGGCAAATACTTTTTTCCGTCTCCCATTATTTAATAGAATATATATGAAGAAAAAATTAGTTTATATATATTGTCCTCTATCCCATTTTTTAGGTTTTTGTCCATTTGGTACTAATAAATAAATAAATAAATAAATAATACTCTCTCTTTTTAAAAATTAGAGTAACATTTACTTGTTTTTATTTTCTGCACATGAAAGAAATTGATATATAAAGCTCAAATTTGCGGTCTTATATGATACTTGAATATCATGATTTTATAATATTTTATCCGTTTTAAATTATAAGATCAATATTAATTTTTAAAAAGTCAATTTTAAACTCAAAATTAAAATAAATTTATTTACTTTATGTCAGTATAATTATAAATATTATAAACTATCTAAAAAGTACTGCTAATTATAAAATTTATTGTTTTGAAAACTTAAATGAATCATGTAAATTTTAAATTTAAAACTATCTTAACTTGTTTTTTAGAAAGTCAATAATGATCTTGTCACGCCCCAAAATCCACCTTCCTTCCAAAGCAGATCTGGTGCTGACGGTACAACATTTTTCTTAAACTTTACAACATTCATCAATAATATAATTGATAAAATGCGCTATCTAATAAACATTTATTTATTCTAGGATCGTAACCTTTACAATTTCATATTACATCTCAAAATTATATATATTATGATTTATTCTATTACACTAATTATGATAATTTAAAAACTCACAATTTAATACTAAATCTTTCTTACTATACATTCTTCTTTACGTGTCCAAACGAGACTCGTAATACTAACAATCATCTAACATAACTAAAAGATTACTAACTTTACAATTGCTAGTTTTAATACCAACAAAGAAGACAATTAAATAAATGTTTATTAACATCATTACAAATTTCCTTCCTTTAGTTCTAGTATCTTCTGGGATTTCTTCCTCAATTGCAAATAAGTATATTTTGCAAGAATGAGCATGATGGCTTAACAAATTTAACAGTTATCGCATAACATACTTCACATGTTATACATACATCACATTTTATACATACTTCATATTTCCATACTTCACATATAATACATGATTCACGTTTTCAAACTTTACATTTAATACATGCTTCACATTTCTCTATTCATATATATAATAGAGGTCACAAGTCACAAGTTTATTGAATTCACATAAAACAACTAATTTTAAACTTCAATTGAATATTAACAGTTTAATACCACATTTCATTCTCACAAGAATTTCACATAACATAAATAGGTTCTGAAGAACTTGCACATAACAAATTTCAAGTTCACACATAACAACAAGATCTGAAAAACTTGTCTAGAGTTGTGAAGCGTTCCTAAATACGCTATTTCCGTCTTCCGATAGATTTTCTACAACATCCATGATAATTAATTTAAATAACTTAATTAGTAACTATTTATGCATATTGTCGGTAAATAACTGTAACTTAAGCCGATAATTAATTCTTTATCTGTAATTTCACTCAACCGCGATATTACCTCATTATTATAATATAATCATAAAAATGACTATATTACCTTTACTTAGCCTTATTTATCCATTTTTATCGCATAATTGTTGGTAAAATTATATTACATAATTTTTTGATTTATCTTTAATTATTTTACTTATTTTTTTAACTAAAATTTATTTATTAAAAATGCTTAAATACTTTATTATTTTTTATTCTTTCTGGTCGCGCTTAGTTAATTTTATTTCACGCATAAAATATTTTCCCCTTAATGTTTTAGCATGATTTACTATTTTTAAATGAGCCATTAATGCTCAAAATTGCAACATTTTTCATAATTTGATATTTAATCCAAAACTCACCAAATATAAATAGCAACTTCATTGTAGCCGAGACTAGCTCCAATAATTTTTTTTGTCTTATCGGAGTTGTACAACTCCAGTTATAACAGTTTTAATTTTCCAAATCTTAAATTTCAATTGGCCATATCTCATTCATCTGAAGTCGGATTAGGCTCATTTTTGGACAGGAACTTCATTATATCATATATTTTCAAAATTCAAAACTCTAGATTTAATTTCATTGGTTAAGTCCCTGAAAACAGTCTCAGAAAAACTAGGCCAGTGGGTTTTGTTCATTTTCACAGTTTTTCCTGCCTTATTATAAAATCCGTCGTAAATAGTCATTAACATATTTTACTTATGTTTCAATTGAGTTATCTTTATAACTCATAAAATCATCTACCACAACTTACGTATCTAAAAAATAAGCTACGGATAGTGAGCTATGTCTCTTTGAAACACAGTGCATAAACTAGGGTTTCATCATTTTCCTAGTTTGATGTTTAAGTTGTTTGCTTCTGTAATGATCCAGATTTATGTAGCTTTTGCAATAAGATCGTTAATGATTAATAAAGGAGATTTCGGTGATCTAATTAATATGTTATGTGATGATTTAATATGTGAATGATTTGTGAAAAAATAAAAATTTTCGAAAAAATAACGCAGGAAAATACTATTCACGCGAAAAGCATTTTTCATTTTTTTTCTTTCAAAATTTTACATTCATGGATAGTGTTTATTTGGTATTCAATGACGTATTTACTATTCAAAAATACTATAATAAAAAATTGATTAAATCCTAATTATATGGGTTAGAATGTTATTAGGAACTAAACACCCTAATTGAATCGGTTAAGTTAAGACCTAGTTAGGTTAACCTAACCTAGTTACCAAGACCCTAATTAAACCCTAACTATGATCCAAACCTTAACTATTTGGTGAAATGAATGGTAGAGTGTAATTAAGCCCAATCATTGATATACTTAATGTTAGGGCCAAAATTTGTGAGAATTAAATAAAAGGCCAACCAAAATAAATGTTGGAATTAATTAATGGCCTAGATCAATTATGAAATTGAGGCCCAAGGTGAATGTTAACCAAGTACAAGGAAATAAGAATTTGAAGCCCAAAACCTAGCCCAATGGTAAATAAGATGATGGATATATATATATATATATATATATATATATATATATATGAATTAGTGTATATGTATATATATACATTTGAACAATTAAAGAAAAGAAAAAATTGCAAAATTTTGGGGCTTGTGGGACCCAAAATATGGCTAAGATGGTGCACTTTAGGGGGAGCTTAAAGCTTCTCTTGGAAGCTTGGTTTAGCTTTGGAGAAGTAAGGAAAAATGTGACATAGTTGGTTAAGGTGTAAGGAAGCTAATAGGCCTATTTTTGACGTGTATAGTTACATATTGTGTAAGTATACAATTTAACCAGGTTCATATTTTAATACACTTACACCTTCATTAGTTCATTAGTCATTTTGTACTAAGTGATGAGAGAAGAAAGCTTGAGAGCAAAAAAGAGAAAAGAAAGAAAGAAAACTTGAAAGCTAGAGAAGGAAAGAAAGAGAGAAACCCTAGAAGCAAAGAGGAAGATCATCTAGAATCAAGGTGGATCATCTACTGTTAGTAAGCTACTCAGCTAAAAGAAAGAAAGCACACAAGAGGTTTAAAAGTGATTCTAAACCCTAGTTTGATTTAGATATGTCAATGCTTATATTTGTTGGTATAAAAGTTTGTTGTAGGAGGTTTTGTGTTTATGGCGGAACATGGTGGTTCCAAAGTATAAGGATGTTGGTTTTTATGGTTTAATATGTGTTTATGTGGTTAAATTTCAAGTATGGTTTTCAAAATGTAAGAAATAATAAGATTTGGGTATTTGTCAAAAATGATGTTTCGTAAAAGAAAAATCTAGGTTGATAACATGTTTTGATGATCCATGTGTATAAATTCATGTATCTATAAGATATGTTTATCATCCATGTTGGTATGTTTGAAAAAGGAGCATAATGAGCTCATAAGTTTTAATAGGAACTATGAAAAGATTTTTGGTGAAAACCCTAGAAAAATTAATTTGTGTTTTAAGCATTGATCATCAAAGCTTGAACTAGTGGTCAATCTTGGTGAAAACTATGTGTTTATGTGATTTTGGAGTCAAATGATTTGTATACGTTAATTGGTAAAAGAAAATGATTTTTAATGGATCGTAACGATTGATAAAACGTAAAATAACATTTTTGAAAAATCAGACGGAATCGAAACCCTAGATGCTTTGATAATGTTTAAAAGGTGTAAAAGTTGTTAATTTGGTAAAATATGACCCAAATAAGCTAAGTGTTGAATTTTTTTTTTAGTTATGAAGAACAAAAATTTCTGCCCAGGTAGCGCGGGGCGCACCAAGCTGGATTTCAAAATCCGCCTACCAGGACTTCAGGGTGGCACGGGGCGCACTTGGTCAGTTCGAGCTGGGTCAACCCATGTCGGGTCGATTTTGGGTCGGGTCGGATCAATATCGGGTCGAATCGGATCCAGTTTCGAACGGATCAGTTGGGTTGGTCCAGTCGAATCAGTGCAACTGAGTCGGTCGGGCTGGGTTAACCTGGTCAGTTCAGACCGAGGTAGGTTATCAAGATGAAAAGTTAATACTTTTAAATCCCAGATAAAATATGAAAGAGTTTTAAAGAATCCGAACTATTAAAGGACAAACAAATGTGATTATGTGATGTAAACAAGTGTCCGAACTAGTAAAGGACATACGAATGTGATATGTGATTAATGTAAATGAAGAGTTCAAAATTAGTACAGGATGTACAATAGTACTTATGTGATTAGTTAAACCAATATGTGGGTCCGTACGTAACAATTGGTAGACAACTTATTAAATGTAGGACGAATGGGGGACGATAATAATTTATTAGTGTTAAGTGATGAACGAGGCAAGTATTCTAACCAGACTTGTTCTAAATTCATACTTTACAGATGAATGCCATGTTTGTACGAAAGTGTTTCAAAAAGAATATTCAACTATTGAATTGTTTTTAAAAGTTAAAGATCGTTATGCATGAACTATTTTGCCATGTAAGTCTATGCTAATTATTTCAGCTAAACCTTTAAGATATAATTATTGAATTCAAAAAAATAATTTTTTAAAGCTAATCCAATCTAAATTATTTGGCGCGAAATCCTGTGTTAAAAGCTAAAACCGAACAACCCTCATAGCAGGGATAACTAAAAGCTAGCTAATCGGACATTTTGATTTCGGTTGATGCTTAATGTAGATAGTTATGTTGTGCACAATATAGAGTATAATAGGCTGGTGCCTTAAAGTACACAACCTTAATAATGTGGTTTAATTACCTACCCGGAGTTAGCATAGAACTGTAATGACCCCCGAAATTCCCTTACTGGCCATGGGTAACCCCCCGATCGTTAATGTACAACCTTCTCCTTACTGACCACAACATTATATAATAATATGTTGCTAAAAACTCAATAAATTTAAACTTTGATAACATTTGCTTGAACTTTATCTTAGAATCAAAATCTTTACACTGATCTTACAACTCAGATCATTTATAAATCATGACATAGTGTATTACAATTATTATGAGTATACAAAAGCCCACACTTCAACAATAAGTCGCTATGACTATCTGCCGACTCCTCTTAACTAACAGAGTTCACAATTATTAGCACTCGTTTTAATGTATAACTTTCTTTCACTACTATTACAAAGTCTTAATTCAAGAATAATATAAAGCTGTAATTATCCTAACATGTTACATCAAGAGATATAAACCATTATAACCATAAGGTTTTATAACCCAAAAATAACTTCAATCATTTCCTTCGCGTTTATCGGGATCTTTAAATTCCTCGTACCTCGCTTAAACTATTTGATTATAGCAAGAGTGAGCACGACGGCTCAGCAAGTCTAACAGTTATCACATAACACGTAGTTCACATTTAATATATTTATCATATTGCTCATGCTTTGCATTTATCTAATTACTTTATGCATACAATGCATATCAATATTTTCAAATTACTTAAATCATATAACACAGTTCAACTCACAGCATCAATCGTATATCAGCTATTCACATCATATGACTGTACAAAAGCATATTTAAAATCAATTAGCATATACAATAAGTGCACACATAACAGTTTATAATAGATTTGTAAGAACATCACATAGTATTGAAAAACTTGTCTGAATTACTTCTTCGCTTACGCTTATACAATTCAATTTACCTCATTTGAAAGACCTAATATGATTATCTTTCAATTAGTAACGCACATATGAATCATTTATCATTCTCAAATAAATTGACATGACAACACATAGTTTCCTATTTATTAACTCATAAATAATAAGACAATATTATCACCCTTGCATAATATTTTCATTATCAACCAGTATTATTATACATTAATAATACTTCATTCAATTATAAATGTTATTAAATATTGAACAATATCTTAATTGGTTACTAATATTATTAATCCTAAATTATTTAATAATAATTTACACCCTTAGTAATATTTAAAGGCTTAAACAATTAAATGTAAATTGTTTAATCACATTATTATTTTCTTAACTCCTTCACTTTATTTATTTAATATTAATTAAATAAATAATTAATTTAATTAACTTTACTTGTTATTTATCATTACATAAACAATTATTTTATTAACCTTAGTTCCCTTTAATTATTATTTAATATCATATAAATGGGGATAATTAATTAATATTTAAATGATATTAAATAATAATTAAAGAAAAATACTAATGCGAAAATAAATAAACATACGTTATTCATTAATACATGGTTTCACTAATCCCAATGTCTTAAACCTTAAATAAAGTCATCACGAATTACAAAATATCCAGTAGGGTTCATGTTACATAAGTTAGACATAAATAAACTAACTACATAATAAAATCAGCTATGCCTTAGCTTTACCCTTGCCTTTATCTTTCCTGGAAGTTTCTAGTTTAGTTGCAATTAGATTCATGATATAGCAAAAGTGATCAACTATTATGCTCAACAAGTTTAAAATAATTAATAAAGACATATCATAAATAAATTACGAATGAAATGAAGTACTCAACAATTGAAGGTAGTTGATGAATTTATTGATAGAATAATCAAAGTTCAAATGAAGAAATGAAGAATGATTAGTTATTGCTAAATGGTCCAACCGACCATGAACATTGACAATGAATCAATCATTTGAATGACCCTTTTATAATTCAGTTTGTACATGAGGGAATCGGCCTCTTGTACACCATATGTATGCATATCATTAAACTCTAAACGTGTCGGACAAATGACACTTATAATCTCCTATTTAGGGTTTGTTCTCTTAGTACAAGATTTTCGCACCAACTACTGATTTGGATAACTTTTAAAATATTAACTTTATATGTCTAGCCGGAATAAATGGCGTAGACTATTTCTTGAACAGTTCATGTAATGAAGAACTTTAAATAATTTACAGTTTAATAATAGAACAGTATTTCAAATGCTCAAAGTACGGATATCAATATTTTTTTTTATTTATGTAGAGTAATTAACAATACATTAAACAACTAACATATTTGAAAATTATAATTCAAGTTTGAGTTAGGAAACTTGCCTTAGTCGTAGACTACAACTTACACGACTTAAATTACTTTCCTTGAAATATCTAATATTAAATAGGGTTATCAATCAATTAGTAACGCACATAGGATTTCATATATCACTATCAAACAGACTGCCACGTAAGCACATAATTTCCTATTTTAACAACATGTAGCTTACTAGATAATATTATCACACTTGAATAATATTTTAATTATCAAACAATAATATACTACATTCAATAATATCAAATTCACTCACCAATGTTATTAATTATTTAACAACATCCTAATTAATTACTAATATTATTAATCTTTTAATAATATTTAACCCTATAATATTATTATTAACTATTTAGTAATAATTTAATCGCTTACAATTATTATTAATCATTTGATAATAATTAATCATTTACTATTATTATTAATCATTTAATAACAATTTAATCATTTACTATTATTAGTAATTATTTAATAATAATTTAATCATTTGTTATTATTATTAATTATTTAATAATAATTTAGTTAATATCATTATTTAATAATATTTTAATCACTCAGTAACTTTTAAAGATCTAAACAATTTAATGTAAATTGTTTAACCACATTATTATTTCCTTAATTTCTTCACTTTATTTATTTAATTAATTAAGTTTGATTAATCTTAATTGTTATTTATCATTATATAAATATTTATCTTTATTAACCTCATTTTTCTTTTAATATTTTTTAATATCATTTAAATCATAATTAATTAATTAATTTTTCTCATTTATCATTTAATATTAATTAAATAATAAATAATTATTTTATTAACTTTATCACCATTTAATCATTATTTAATATCATTTAAATAATAATTAATTAACTAATTAATTAATTATCCTTACTTATTATTTAATATAACTTAAATAATAAATAATTATTTTATTAATTTTATATTTTCCTTTATTTACTATTTAATAGTAAATAATTAGTTATTATCTTTAATTACTTTAATTATTATTTAATATCCATTAAATAACAATTAATAATATTAATAGCTTTTATTTACATTATTTATTATTTAATATAAAATAATAAGTAATTATTTAACTTGGGTCATAAATTAATTATATTAAGTTTTAAACATTTTGACTTAAACCACTCCGAACCGACCCGTTTGACCTGGTCCGACCCGACCCAAACGTTAAAACCTCACTGTTTGGAAAAATGAACTAGGGCCCCAACCCTAGTTTGTAGTGTAAAAGTAGGGCCCTGGCCTTAGTGCTGCAGATTCATTTTTTTTGGTTTTTTTTTTATAGATTTTTTTTAACTTTTGATACTTTGATTCAAACTTGCATAAAATGAAATGTACACATGTAAATGACTCCAATTTTTACATGTACACATGTAAAGGATCATGGTCATGGGGTGTCACAAAGCATAAAATCGTGGGATTTTTTTAACTTTTGCTACTTTGATTCAAACTTGCATAAAATGAAATGTACACATGTAAAGGATTATGGATAATTAAGTGAAGGTTATAAAACAAAACCTAGTTAAAATGATTAAATGAGATTATTATGTGATTAAGTTGATTTAGTAAGTGATAAATTTGATGAATGTGACCTATGTGGTCGAATATAGAAAGATGAATTAAGCCAGAGAATTAGGAAAATGAGAAATTATAAAGAAAATGAATTTTGATGGTTATGTAATGGATTTGAGCTAAATGAGTTATTGTAATATCTATAATAAGGTAATTTGGGAAGAATTATTGTAAGACACGATATTATGTGTCAGCAGGATTATAGATTTAATACAGGTATATGTGTATATGTATATGTGATTGATTATAGAAAGCTAGACAATATTGGAAATGAAGAAATAGTATGTAAACTGATCGTAAGTTATGAAAATTAAAAATGAGATTAAGGAATGGGCCTAGAGAGGTGATGGGTCAGAAATGGAAGACTAAGATAAGGCAGTGTGTACAAGAAGAAGTTACCGTTTAACCTAACCGACATATTAGGAATTAACGGGATATTAAAGGAATGATATATGGATATTTGAAAGTTATTATGAAATTATGTTAATTGATGGTTATAAGATAGTCGATAATTCGATTCGTGAATACAGAATGTAATACCCCGAGAATGAGTAGAGATCATGATAAATGCAAGGATGGTGAGAATTGGCGTTATATGTGAAGTGAAAATAAGTAAAACGACGCAAAAGTAGTAAAGCGGCAAAATAAGTTTAAAGGAATTAAGGACGACGAATTTGGTAATCCGGTCAAGATTCGCTTCTCGAGGAAGCGATTTATGAGTAAGTGAGCAAGTCGAGTTTATTGGGATGTTGGAATTTAATTTGATTAGATAAGGAACCGAGAAGGTTTGAAAACGAAATAATATACAATTGTGGCAAATATTACAAGTTAAGGAGTTATTAAAGAAATTCAGGTTTTCAAGTGTGACAAGTAATTTGGGACAAACCAATTGGACACTATTTGATGAAGAAATAAAATTCAAGCATGATGGAGCAAATTTGGATTAAAAAGGGTTTGATTTGGATAAGAAATGAGCAAAGAATGAATGGAGGGGGAAAATGTATGAAAGTTTAGTTATGAGGGGGAAAGTTGCAAGAAATGAAAGTTTAGTCAATTTGATAAATTACCAAAATGCCCCTCAACAAATTAAATAATTACCATTGTGTCCTAAAGGGTCAAATGACCAAAATACCCTTGACAATTTAGATAATGACATATGTGTCCAAAGTGATAAAATGACGAAAATACCCTTTACTTATATTGTGAAATGACCAAAACGCCCTTGGAGGAGTTAACCATGATTATTTGCTTAACCAAGCTTAGTTAATTCTCATATAAGTGAGCCAAGCAAACAAGAGCTTTCATTTTATACACTTTGCTGGAAAATAAGAGAGATAGCAACCTAAGAGAGAGAATGAGAAGGAAGCCATGGAAGCTATGATAAAAGCTTGAAGATTTGGAGTTAGAAAGTTCAAATGATTAAGGAACAAGAAGGAAAGAGAAAGAGCTCATCATGACAAAGCTCTACATGTCAAGAAATTGGTCATCAAGTGAGGTATAATCATGTTCAAACTCTAGATCTTAGAATTTATGAGTTTAAATGGAAGTTTAAGTATGACCATGCATGTATCTTTCAAATACGTGGTTTGATTATGGAGTTTATGTGAGTTATATGCTATATGTTTAATAAGTCATGAAACCCTAGGCTTGAAGGTTGGTAGAACAAAGTTGATAGACTTTTCATACATATTTTCAAAGCTAAAAACCATGATTTAAGGATAATCATGTGTTAAAAGTTGATGGAAGTGATAAAACCTAGTTGGAAAGGATGATTATATGTGAAATATGAGAAGTTTTATATTAAATGGTTTTAAAGATTCATAATGGAAGAGAAGTATGATTTATTTGAAGAAATGATAATACTAGGCTATACTTTGTGTATAGATTTCGTTTTAATCTGTAAAGTACATTATAGTGTGCGGTTAGAAGTTATGTGGACTTACAATGTAGTTGAATATGTTTGTAATAGCGCATGTGGTGCTTGGAGATTAAAGGGTCAAGTAAGTTTAAGTTTTGAATTTGAAAAGTTTGGAAATTTCATGGAAATGTCGTCAAGGTGTGATTTTGGCAATTTTGAGAAATTAAAGGTAAAATAAAGTCACATAACTTGTTTTCATGTTATTACACGTGTCTAAGTTTATTTGGCGATCAACGGAATCAAATTTGAGCGAAATGGCGATTCGAACGATCGAAATCGATCGTTTCGAATCGAAATGGATTTTTACGGACAAAAGTCGCCTCGTGCGAAATTTTGTGGTTTTGAAAGTTTGGACACGTCACATATAGGTTATGTGAGCTATGTCAAGTGTTGAAATGGAATTTGGAAGCAAATGGTCAAAAATAACCAAGTTGGGATTTGAGTTTTTGGAAATCTGAAAATTTGGCTAAGTCTGAAAATGGTTTGAACAGCCCTCCTAGGGGCTAGTGTATCTTTATTTTTAAGAAGCCAAATGTGGCAAGTAGTATTTTTGTAAAATACTAGGTAGTAAGGTCTAGATGTGGTCCAAATTTCAGCTCAATTGGAGTTAAGATGAAGAAATTAAAAATCGGCAAAGGTAGTGGAAAAATCAGATTTTCAGATTTTGAACATGGCGCCCCGCGCCATGTTTTGTACTAAAAGTGGCGCCCCAGCGCCATTTTACTGTTTATCGACCGAGAAGATTTCACGGCCAACGAGCTCTGGCGGCGCCGGGGCGGAGTTACTGTTCATTTGAAATTTTTTTAAGCTTCCAAAAAGCTATATTTTGATATGGAATGATAGAAATGAGTTATATAAACCCGAAAAGTAATAATTATGGTTAAATTAAAGGGTGTTAAGTTATAATGAAATGACAAATGACATAATATAACATGCCTAAAGCTAAGCCAAAACATGTTATAAGTTATGGAAAAGGTCGGAAGCAAGTTATGGTGTATTATAAACCTACATAAGGTGTAATACATCAAATGTGAAGTGATGGAGATGATAGTCATGTATTATGGATTAAGTCTGTTAGTATATATAAGTTAATGATCCTATATTGATAAATATAGATTGTATGTTTACAGATAACGCTCGATGTAGCGAACCGATGCGAAGAAGGATAGAACGGCCAAACGAGGTGGTAAAAGGTTAAGCTAAATAAATGCGGTACAAGCAAGTGTTCAGACTATAAGGTGCTATGTTCTAGGTGAACTGTGTGTTAGTAAAACATTTGAAATGTGCCTTACGTGCAACTATATGATTTAATCGTTAAGTGTAATACGTGGCATTCATGTATAACATGATTAAGTAGAGGCATAATGCATAAATAAAATGTGAGCATGAAATGTGTTATCTGAATTACTTGCTGAGCCTATGTGCTCACCCTTGCTATGAACTAACATTTCAGGTAAATATAAGAAGGCCGGAGGTTCCGGTGACGCTAAGGTAAAGAATGTGAATGCATGGAGATGCTTGAAGAGATTTGTAAATTGTGTCTGTGAGATATTCATGTGAAGCAAATATATGTAAATTTGTATAAATGCAGGCTATGTAATAATCAAGTTTAAATGTTAAATCTAGATAGTAGAAAGGAATGTATGATTTGCTAATTTGTATTATCAGAGAATGACTAGTGCATGTATATATTATCTAGGGATAGTGAAAAGGTGATACATGTGATAAACTTGTATGGGTATTACAGGAATACGTAGATATGATATGTGTGATATAAATGAATGAATGTAAACAGGTATAAGCAAACAGGAACAGGAATACATATAGACAAGGCCATATATACAGAAAGTTCATGGCGAAATTTTATTTAAAGATTATGTTAAATCATAAAAATATATTTGATTATGGAAATTGTATATCATAGGTCACAATTGATAAAATGCGGACCTAAGTTTAATAAAAGATAACGTGAACGTTGCGATCCTAAGACTAGTAAGGAATGTAAGTTAAATAAGTTTTTAAAAAAAATAAAATATGGACCAAATTTAAGGTCAACTCAATGGGTTTAAAGGTCAAAGGTATAAAATTTAACGCACGGGGTCTCGGTTAACAAGGTTTTAAGTTAATCGCTATGTAATCCAGATATAATTGGACTTAATTAAGGAAGGTGGGATCTCGGGGCGTTTCATTTGGTATCAGAGCCGACAGGTTATAGACCTTAGGTAGGAGTACCTTAGGCTATGACCTTTGTGTAAAGAAAGGAAATAGAAAGGTATTGGACTCTAGACGAGTTGTGTAATAAAGAAATGAATTTTGGGAATTCAGGATTAAGAAATAGTAAATGATATTTTAAGATAAGATATGAGAAAGGGCAAAAGAGCTATGAGATCATAGGCAATCAAATATTAAGGGACTTTTGAGAAGTTGTGAATTGCAAGACATGAATAAGGACTCGGGATGAGTTGTGAATTGTAAGATATGAGAAGGGACTCAAGGTGAGTCGTGAACAATAAAGTAAAGTGACTTTTGATGAGTTGTGCGATATGATTTGATAAAATTCATATCAGAAAAAGTTAAAGTGAGGAATGTTAGGGTATGTGAGATTTTTCATTGAGGACTCATGGTAGTGGCCGAGTGTGCACTTCCTCGGTATGGGACGAGGATTTATACTTACTTAGCTTCCTGTCGTGATAATCAGTGGAGATCCAGCGTCACGGTAAGAAATGAGAAGAGTTAAGTAAGAAAGATTAAGATTAGTTGCGTGTTCTGAAAACCCAAGCGTATAGTAAGTTCGTGACTCATGATTATGTGGTGGAGCCCCTCAGCGAATGGGCGACTATAGCCTGACTAGGACAAGCTTCGTGAACCATATGATTGTGGTAAGTTCCTGAGCCCAAATGCGTGGCAAGTTTGATGAACAGGGTTGGGTTTAGAGTAGAGAGCCATAAGTTAAGAGATATAGTTCTTAGATATTGGCTAAGATTAAGGATATATAAAGAAATAGAAGTATAAGAAAGAATTGAATGAATTAATGAAGTAAAGAAGAGATTATTAGGATTGGGTAGGCAATCCACTCTTCTAGCTATGCTAGACCATTCATGTTTTTTTTAAAATGTGTTTATTTCCGCACGTTGGTGCAGCAAATGTTTTGTTCAAGTATCGAAAAATGATTTTTAAAATTCCGTGATTCATGGTCTATGCCAATTGATTCGGCTAGACAAAGTTATTTTGAAAATTTCAAAATGTAATCATAAAAGTCATTGTCACACTGTTGATTATGGTGTGAAATGATAATATGGCGGAATTCTCAACGTACTTCTATGACGGTACGGTATTAAGAGGTCTTAAATGACTGAATTCTCAACGTACTGCTAAGATAGTGCGGTATTATGAAGCCTTTTAAAGGATTTTCTTGGATTCAAGTTTTGAGCTAATGATAATATTTTTGAAAAATTTTAAGTTTTCGAAGAATGAACAGTTTAATGATGAGGGTCTATACCATTTGTTTCGGTTAGACCGTTTTGAAAAAAAGCAATGAATAAATGTTTTTTTTTTTAAAATCCAGATAATGGATAAAACAAATGTTTTAAAGTCTGAGGTGAACAACCCTGAAAAGGGATATGTTATATGGGTTGGTTAACATGGTTCAGCCCAAAAGAAAAAGTAAAAAGGGTACAATAGGCTGATCAATGAATGAGCCCAGTATATTTAATCCTAGGGTCCAATATGGAGCCCAATAAGAAGTCAAAATTGGTCAACATTGTTACATATATGAATATATATATATGAGTATATATGCATAATTAAAGCATTAAAATTAAAGCAAAAATGGGTGATTAAATCCCATTTTCCAGCAATTTAAGGGGTCCCACTTAGGGGTTGCTTGATCTTCATATTGCTTTTTTTATACATTATGTCATAGTAGATGAACCACCCAAGTCAATCAACAAGTCATTCAACTAGTCCGTCCATGCTATTGTAATCCAACTTAAGCTCTTAATGTGACTATATTGGTGAATTAGGAAGGTTAATGAAGGTTTAATAGATGGCTATATATAGAGTGCTCCACATACTTGAAATGTTTGTTAGTCATTTGCAAGTATTCTAGAGAAAAGAAAGTGAGAGCATTTGTGAGCATTTGAGAGATACACTTGGGAGTTGAGTGAAAAAGCTAGAGAAGGAGCTTGGTGAATGTCACAAAGCATCATCACATACTTTGGTAGGAGGATAAGAAGAACACACAAGTCACAAAGGTTTAAAAGTGCTCTAAACTTGTCTTTATTTCATTTTGGTAGTCTAGAACGATTTTGAACGGTTAAAATCTATTTTTAACCGATCAAAACTCATTTTGATGATCTAGAAGCATTTAACTATGTAATATATGTATATTCATAGTTTGATGTGTTTATATCATGATTTGGTATGTGTGTAAAGCATAAAATTAGTAGAAATGTTCATAACACACTTTACCGGTAAAAACCTAGTTGAACATTTGATGTTTAATGTTGTAGTTTGAAATGTACAAGTTGAAAAATGGATTTTTATGGCTACAAAGTTACATATATGAGTTTGTAAGAAAACCCAACTTGAATATTTCAAAAATATGAAAAAATAAAGAAGTTATGAATTTTTCCTCAAAACATGTTGATTTTAAAACCCTAGGTTGCATTGTGAGCAGTTTTGAGTATAGTTACGTTTGGAATTTGGATTTGTGATCTAAAGATAAGTTGTATAGAGGGAAATTTTGATGAGAATGGACCCAAGAATCACCCCAAAATATTTTAAAATGAAGAAGTTATGGCTGTCGGAGCGTCGGAGGGTCGAGCAGTCAAACAGTTGACTTCCGGACAGACTGGCCGAGAGCACCTGTGACACCCCAGGATTTTACAGAAATTCTAAATAAGGATTTTGGATAATTAAGTGAAGGTTATAAAACAAAACCTAGTTAAAATGATTAAATGTGATTATTATGTGATTAAATTGAATTAGTAAGTGATCAATGTGTTAGAAAGAACCTGTGAGGTTGAAATATTAAAGAGGAACCTATGTGGTCGAATATAGAAAAATGAATTAAGCTAGAGAATTATGAAAACGAGAAATTATGATAAAAAGGAATTTTGAATGGTTATATAACGGATTTGAGTTAGATGATTTATTGTAATACCTATAATAAGGTAATTTGGGAAGAATTATTGTAAGACATAATATTACGTGTCAACAGACTATAGATTGAATATGTGGTTATCTATATGTAATTGAGCATAGATATAAGAATTAAGAAAAATGAGGAAAAACAAAAGTGAATTTGGTATAAGTTATGAATGTTGATAGCACGCTTAATAAATAGGCCTAGAGAGGCGAGATGATGAGAATGACAAGTTAAGGTAAGTATGTATGTGCAGTAAAGAAGAAACCGTAGGATCAAATTGGTTATTAAGGGTTTATAGAAGATTAGGCGTATGATATGTAAATATGTGGGAATTATGCAGAAATTGATATTATTGATGGAAATGAGGTGAGTAATTGTACAATTCACAAATACGGAATGTAATACCCTGAGATTGATTAGAGATCATGTTGGATGCAAGTAAGGTGCGAATTTAACTTATGTGAATGAAGTAAATACGTGGAATGATGTAAAGTCGTAAGGAAAGTAATATAAGTTCAAAGGACAAAGGACGATGGATTTTGGTAATCTGGTCGAGGTTCGCTTCTCGAGGAAGCGGTTTATGGAAAAGTGAGCAAGTTGGTTATATTGATATGTCGGAAATTGGAATTCATTTATTGTGGAATTGAAAGGTTCATAGAAAATAGAATTTAAAGAAATAAAATGGAATTTGGAATTTTTTTTTATAGAAATTATTATAAATGAGTGATGAAATTCATATTTTGAAGGGTGACAAGTGAATTGGGACAAACCAATTGGGGACTAGTGGATGGTGGAATAAAAGTCAAGCAAGAGGAAACAAGTTTGGTTCAAAAAGGAGTTAAATTGGTTGAAAAATATGCAAATTATGATTTAAGAGAATTAAAATTCTCTAGATTTTGGTGACAATTATCAAATTGCCCTTATCAATATAACTAATTTCTATGGTATCCTAGTTATGTAAAATGTCCATTGTGCCATTAAGGATGGAAGGGAAATGACTAAATTGTCCTTAACCATGCAAGAGTTTAACTAACCAACTATGGTTAGTTGTTGGAGCACTTATATATATATATATATATATATATATATATATATATATATATATATATATATATGTATATATCTATATTGCAAGCATACTTGACTAAGTCCATTCTATTTTTCAGCATTCGAAAGTTCTAGCAAGAGAGCAAAGAGAGAAAAATGAGGGAGAAGCTAGGGTTTCAAAGGAAATCAAGAGAATTGCAAGGAAAGTGTTTAAGAGAAGAAGAATATGTCATCAAAGTGAAGAATTCTATGTTGGCAAGCTTTGTAGCATGAAAGAATGAAGCTACAAGAAGGTATGAACATGTTTAAGGTATGTATAGTAACGCGGGTTCGGTGCTCACGTTACTATTCTACCCCGTCATCACATCCATTCATTTTAAATAAAATAATAAAACTTAATTTATATTCATACATATCTAATCTCAGGTTCTACATACCTTTATACATACACATATTCGTACTTGACATATTACAAAAAGATAATAATATCGACTTTCAAAAATTCTCTAACTAAGCCTTCATTGTTGACTAGCTTTTCCTTTCTATTTGTCTACTCCTGATCCCTCTACCTGTTTAAGTTTAACTGAAATATCATGTTTAAAAACAAGAGTGAGCATAAAATTGCTCAGCAAGTATATAAATAAATGATGACTTGATATTTTGAAATGATGAAAGAAAATCATATATGATTTAACTGAATCATGCATGATAACTGAATCAATATCTATTAACTGAAATATTTTCAATAAGCTGGGTTAATATTAATAGACTGAATCATGTTTAATAAACTGGATCAATATCAATATGCTGATTAATGTCAATATCGGTTCAATATATGAACATGAGAATTATACATAACCTTTACATGAATGACTGAGAGTATGGAGTTTGCTTGCTGTATGGTCACAAGACCAAGAACTCATTAAGAACAATGTCCGTCATCAAAACTGATACTGCCCAAGTTAGTCATAAGACTACTGTTCAAATAGATGTGTACTCTGGGTGATCAACACATCATACTTTTATATTGTGCATAACATAAACATCTAGCAACGTAACCACGACATAAAATTATATTGCTTTATACTTTACTCCCTTTTATCAGGGTTGTTTTGTTATAGCATATCATAAAATCTCCACCACAACAATGTGGATTGGAGCACATAACAATAAACATCTGATTTCAACATGTATCATCATACGTGTCTAGCTGGAATAAAGATTGGCATCGACCTTTTCAAAGTAGTTCAATAGTGAATGAACTTTACATGATCATATGAGTGCATAACATGAATGACTATTCAATGAACTATAAATGGAAGTTCAGTTAGAATACTTGCCTTTGTCCTCGTCTATCTCAATTGGACAAATCTTATCCCGATTGAGTCTTACATAACCATAATATGGGTTCATGCATTAGTTATATACATATGCATGTCATAACTTGCTATACAAGCTATTATTTAGCTTTACATAACCTTTAACATATAATACATAATTCACTTAAGCTTTAATATATACCACATTGATTATTTTTATCAAATTATGATTTACATATATGTTTCTATCATTTAATGTCAAAACATTTCATTTTGGACTTAAAATATATTTTATTTATTTATTTATATTTATATTTTCTTTTTTCAAAACACTACGCCCCGGCGTAGTGTTTTCTTCTTCCAAATTCGCTGGCCGCGAGAAGTTCTCGGCCTATACTATGCCCCAATTTGCACTGACTTCGCCCCGGTGAGCTCTTCATAGCAGCACTGTGCCCTGACGCAGTTCCTAATGGAATAGATGTCACCCCGGCGCCATACTGTTGCATTTGAAAAAAATTTCTTTCCAAAATCCCTGCTATCTTTGGCCCTAATTTGATTTCAAACACTTCACGTAGCACACATAACATGTATTTGACTTGCATGGGCCTTCAAAATATTTAAAAATCATAAATTGGCCTTATTTTTTCAAAGATTTTGTTTTGGACGTCGGCAAACGTTTTAAAATGTTTAAAATTACATTTATCCCCATATGCGCCAAATGACTTCCGATTCGATTCTAACATGTGTATTTGCATAAAACTTAGATGCTTGGCCTTGTTTAACCTTCAATTACACCAATTGGCCAAAAATCACTCATTGGTTGCATTTTATCATCTTTAGCAAATTTTAAACTTGAACTCACTTGACATCTTGAACCTCATGCATCACATAGACTACCATAAACACATTTAGCAACTTTGTATGCTTGTGTAACTCCTACATGTACCTTCCAAAATACTTTACAGATTATGATTTGGTTTACATATAAATCATAGGCTAATATAGCAATTTTCCTTAAACAAAACATGTTCTTGAACTATTAATAACTTATAATGCTATCTAACATGAATTTTCACATGTATCCAACATGATCAACACTTTGATCTATGTCTTCATCATTTCTTGCAACACACAACACATGGTCATCCATGAATCATGTTTTCTAACTTTGAATATAGACATGAATAGTGCACCACCTTTGTTCTAGCCAACTTTGAGCTTAGAGAATTTCCTAGAGAATTTAATTCCCATTTAATTCATAATTTACTTATTCTTAATCCATTTGAAGTCTTTTTTGATCTAAAATTATTTCATTAAGCTTAAATTTTATTCTTTAATCCAATACTTCATAATTGGCTTGTCCCATAACACTTGTCACCTTTAAAAATTTAATTTTTATTAATTAATTATCATAATTTATAATATTTGAAAAATTTCTAAATTGCATATCATTACATTCTTCCCTCCTTACAAGGATTCCGTCCCCAGAATTACTATTACAAGATTACGTGAATAAATTAAAATATTCTTTCTTCATTCTCTTCTCTAGCTCCCACGTTACTTCTTCAGCATTGTGGTTCCTCCACACTACCTTTACAGAAGGTATCACTTTGTTCCTCAAAACTTGCTCCTTCCTGTCTATGATTTGAACAGGAGTTTCTTCATACGTTAAGTCTTTCTCAATCTGAATCGGCTCATACTCAATCACATGCTTGTAATCCGGCTTATACGGCCTCAGTACTGATACGTGAAATACATTATGGATGTGTTTTAACTTCGGAGGTAATGTCACAGCATAGGCTACCTCACCTATTCTTCTCAATACTTCAAAAGGTCCAATAAATCTTGGACTCAGCTTTTCCTTCTTTCCAGATCTTATCTTCCCTTTCCAGGGAGATACTTTCAAAAATACATGGGACCCTACTTCAAATTCTCTTTTCTGTCGATGCTGGTCAACATATTTCTCCTGTCTATCTTGTGCTACTATGAGCATTGATCTTAAAACTTTAACAATTTCTGTAGTTTGTTGTATAATTTCTGGTCCCAATAACTTACGTTCTCCTACCTTATCCCAACAAAGAGGTGTTCCGTATTTTCTTCCATACAACCCTTCATACGGCGACATACCGATAGTCGCATGATAACTGTTGTTATATGCGAACTCAACTAATGGTAAATAGTCATCCTAATTGCCTTTGAAGTCCATTACACATGCTCTTAACATATCTTCCAACGTTTAAATCGTTTTTTCACTTTGCCCATCTGTTTGAGGATGATACGCTGTGCTCAATCTCAACTATGTACCCATACGCTCCTGGAAACTCTTCCAAAAATTGGACGCGAATCACGGATCTTGATCTAAAACAATCGATACCGGAATTACATGTCTTGACACTATCTCTTTTACATAAAGCTTTGGCAACTGGTCCAAATTGAACTTGACTTTAAACGGCAAGAAGTGTGCAGACTTCGTTAGTCGATCCACTATCACCTATATCGCGTCATAACCTTTCTGTGTAGTTGGGAGTCCCATGACAAAATCCATTGTGACGTGCTCCCATTTTTATTTTGGAATTTCCAACGGTTGTAGCAGCCTATTTGGCATCTGATGCTCCGCTTTAACTCTTTGGCATGTTAGACACTTACTAACACATTCTGCCACATCTCTTTTCATATTAGGCCACCAAAAATGCTATCGAAGATCTTGATACATCTTCGTACTTCCTGGATGAACTGAATAACGCGAACTGTGTGCTTCTTGAAAAATCTCATCATTTAACACGGATATCATTGGCACCCAAGCTCTCCCTGCAAATCTTAGCAACCCGCTGTCATCCATCTTGAATTTTGTCTCTTGTCCATCAGTTATACGGTCTCTGATTTGACCGCATTCTTGATCTCATATTTGAGCTTATTTCACTTTATGCAATAATGTTGGATGAGCTTCAACCCTATATAAATTCTTTTCCGACTCCATTGGATACTTCTATTCTAAATCCAATCTTTCCATCTAATTAATTAGTTCTTCTTAAGTCGTTATCATTTCCAATCTTTCTCGACCCTTTCTACTTAAGGCATCGACCACCACATTAACTTTCCCTAAATGGTATATAATCTCACAATCATAATCCTTGATTAATTCTAACCATCTCCTTTGCCTCATATTCAAATTCGTCTAGGTGAAAATATACTTCAGACTTTTATGGTCTGTGTATATCTCACATTTCTCTCCGTACAGGTAATGCCTCCATACTTCAAGGAAAATACCACTGCTGCTAACTCCAAATCATGGGTTGGATACCTCTTCTCATAATCTTTCAGTTGTATTGACGCATATGCTATGACTTTGTCGTGCTGCATTAACACATAACCAAGTCCTTTATGCGATGCGTCACTGTACACAATAAATCCTCCCGTATTGTTAGGCAATGACAACACAGGTGCTTCACTTAACCTCTTCTTAAGCTCTAAAAAAACTCTCTTCACATTTATCTGTCCATACAAACTTCACAGCTTTCCTCGTTAAATTAGTCAGAGGTCCTGACAACTTTGAAAAATCTTTGATGAACCTTCTGTAATATCCTACCAATCCAAGAAAACTACGCACCTCTGTTGGTGTCTTTGGCTGTTCCTAATTAATTACTGCCTCAACTTTAGCTGGATCCACTGATATTCCTTGCTGATCAATCACGTGCCCCAGAAATTGCACCATTTCTAATCAAAATTCACATTTTAAGAACTTGGCATACAACTTTGCCTCTCTCAACCTTTCCAAAACAATTCTTAGATGTTCTGCATGCTCTTCCTGAGTCTTTGAGTAAATTAAGATGTCGTCAATGAAAACCACAACGAACTTGTCTAGATATAGCTTGAATACTCTATTCATCAAATCCATAAATGCAGCTGGTGCATTTGTTAATCCAAATGACATTACTAGGAACTCGTAGTAACCATAACGAGTCCTAAATGTTGTCTTAGGCACATCTTCAGGTCTTACCTTTAACTGGTGATAACCACCTCTCAAATCAATCTTTAAAAAATACTTTGCCCCTCATAACTGATCAAACAAATTATCACTTTCTCTTGAATCCTTCAAGTCTTCTTTCAAACCCTAGACTTCTCTTTCTTTCTCTCTTATGAAGATCTCAACACTTAACTAGCAACTTAGAATGAAAATGAACTAACTTGGTTCTTAGCAAAATATATGCATAAATGAGTTGTATAAAATCTCCAAAAACTAACCATACATTGGTTAGCTTTACTTATGTGTGTTTAGGGTTACTTAAGACATTAAACACCAACTAGCAATGGCATTATAGACAATTCTCATCAAAATGATACCGTGGTCATTATTATAGTTATCAAGGGCATCATGGTCTTTATCCAAATTCCCTAGAGAATTTAATTCCCACTTAATTCATAATTTACTTATTCTTAATCCATTTCAAGGCCTTTTTGATCCAAAATTATTTCATTAAGCTTAAATTTTATTCTTTAATCCGATACTCCATAATTGGCTTGTCCCATAACACTTGTCACCTTCGAAAATTTAATTTCTATTAATTAATTACCATAATTTACAATATTTGTAAAATTTCTAAATTGTATATAATTACAGTTTCTTTAGAAACTTTATGCAATTCATGCAAAATCAAGCAAGGGGAACTCTCACCGGTGGAAATGCTGGTAATTTGAGGATGGTCACTCCGAAGCACTTTAAGGAGTTGGGACCACCCGAATTTTTCGGGAAGCCAGACCCATTTAAGGCAGAAGCATAGTTGAAACATATGACAAAGATATTCGACGTTCAGCGATGCACTGATGATCAGAAGGTTAAATTTTCTACCTTCATGCTAAGAGGAGAAGCAAACCATTGGTTGGAATCGATAAAACGTACCCATCATTCAACACTTGAGATGTCCTAGATGGAGTTTCAGGATTTGTTTAATGAGAAGTTTTTTTCAGAAAGTGTCCGCCATATGAAAGAGGTGGAATTTATTAAACTAGAACAAGGGAACATAACTGTTTCTCAATACGAAGGCAAGTTTATGGAGTTATCCCGATTCGCACCTCATTTAGTGAACGATGAAGCCCGAATGGCTCGTATGTTCTTACGAGGCTTGAGACCCAAAATTCTCTGACACATCATCTCTCACAAACTTTGTTTATAGTCGGATATAATGGATAGGACTCCAAGGGTCGAACAAGAAGATGAAATATTGCAACCAAGAGTTAATGACCAACAAAGATGAAGAAATAACGATAACAATTACCAGAACGAGAACCGTAGAGGCGACAATCACCATTTCGAAAATAGTAACCACTTCGGTGGTAATTCTAGTCCAGATAACAGAAAGGAGAAACAAGTGGGAACAATTTCAAGAGAAAGGGATCCCACAATGATAACGGAATGGCATCTGCACCAACATCAGCATCGGTAATAGTTTCAAGGGGAGGAGATTGACCACTCGTAAAATACTACAAGTGTGGTCAGGAGGGTCATATCAGTACAAACTGTACTCAGCAATCCAAGTCTTATTATAATTGTGGGAAAGAAGGTTATATTGCTCGATTTTTATCCTGTTACAAAATCAAGTCCAGCAGCGATGATGGCTCTAAAGGCTAGCACAGACTAGAAAACATCTATAGTCCAGGGGAGAGCTTTTGTTATAACATCTCAGAAGGTACAGAACCTGAACGATGTGATAACTGGTAAGCTATTCATAAACTTTTGTGAAGTATATACCCTATTAAATACTGGCTCTACCCACTCTTTTATCTCACCTGCATGTGCTCAACTTTGACTTATGTGTTGAAACTCTATTAGGGGAAATAACCGTTACATCTACTGTTTATAAATCTTGTTTGGTTAAAATCAATAACCTTACACTACCCGTTGACCTTATCTATTTGGAAATGCATTAATTTGATGTAATTTTAGGAATTAATTGGTTGACTATCCACCATGCTAAAATCGATTGCTTCCATAAGGTCATTAGCTTTCATATTCCTGACTAACCTATCATGCAAATTCAAGTAACAAAACCTTTGAACCTGTAACCATTATTTCTAGTCATAAAGTCATTCGTTTATTAAAAAAAGGAGGTCAAGACTTCCTAACTCATATCACCGATCTAAATAAAAACTCGGTAAACTTGAACAATATTTTTATTGTTAATAAATTCCCTGATGTGTTTCCTGAAGAACTTCCTAGCCTACCCCTAGACCGTGAAATTGAATTATGTATTAACCTTGAACCCGGTACTAAACCTATTTCTAAAGCCCCATACCGAATGGCTCCTATAGAACTTCAAGAGTTGAAAGTCTAACTTCAGGAACCCTTGGATACCGATTTCATACGACTAAGTACATCACCTTAGGGTGCCCCTGTTCTATTTGTAAAGAAGAATGATGGGAGTATGAGATTGTGCATTGACTATCGAGAGTTGAATCATATCACCATCAAGAATAGGTATCCGTTACCTCGAATTGATGACTTGTTTGATCAATTACAAGGTGCACAGTATTTTTCAAAGATCGATCTCCGATCTGGTTATCATCAGTTGAAGGTTAAAGATGATGACGTTCCAAAGACTGCCTTCAAAACTCACTATGGGCATTACAAGTTCTTAGTCATGTCTTTTGGACTAACTAATGCCCTTGCAGCCTTCATGGACATGATGAACCGAATATTCAAAGAATATTTGGATCATTTTGTGGTTGTCTTTATTGATGACATCCTCATATACTCCAAGAGTCGTGAGGATCATGAACGGTACGTGTGATTGATACTCCAAAAGTTACGTGAAAATAAGTAAATATGATAAGTTAAAAAAATGCGAGTTTTGGCTTGAGGAAGTAACATTCCTTGGGCATGTAATTTTTAAACAAGGAATATCGGTTGATCCCGTGAAGATTGAAGCAATTTTAAACTGGGAGCAACCTAAGACAGTAATCGAAGTACAAAGTTTTCTGGGTCTAGCTAGTTATTATTAGAGATTTGTAGAAGGTTTTTCTCGAATTGCCACTCCACTAACTCAGCTGACTCAAAAAAACACAAAATTTGAATGGAGTAAGGAATACGAGAAAATCTTTCAAGAATTCAAGAGGAGACTCTTTTCAGCCCCTGTTCTGACTATACCATCAGGATCAAGAGGATTTGTTATCTACAACGATGCTTCAGGTAGTGGTCTAGGATGTGTTCTTATGTAACAGGCAAAAGTTATAGCTTACGCCTCTCGACAACTCAAAGATTTTGAGAAAAATTACCATACTCATGATCTAGAGTTAGCAGTGATCGTTTTCGCATTGAAGATCTGGAGGCACTACTTGTACAAAAAAAAGTGGAGATCTTTACAGATCATAAAAGTTTCAAGTATTTCTTCACCCAGAAGGAACTCAACATGCGACAACGACGTTGGCTTGAGCTTTTAAAGGATTATGACCACACTATTTAGTACTACCCAGGAAAGGTGAAACGTGGTAGCTGATGCATTAAATAGAAGATCATATGCGAGTACGAATGCAATATTAATAACATAAAGGCACATTTTGTACTATTTACAAAAGATGGAGATAGAACTAAATTCACCAAGGACCCATATGAGGATCGCGCACGTACGAGTAGAACCGACTTTAATCGATAAAGTCAAAGCTGCTCAAGCTACTAATCAAGAGCTGATGAATATGATGAAGAAAGTATGAGAATGTACTATTCCAAAAGAAAAAATCGATGAGAAATGGATACTTCGAGTCAACTCTCGATTCTGTGTTCCTAACGACTCTGAATTGAAGAATAAAATCATGATGAATGCACACAATACGCCATTTACAATTCATCCTGGAAGTACCAAAATGTATCGTGACCTTCGACATACATTTTGGTGGAACAATATGAAGAAGGAGATCGCTGAGTTTGTCTGGTGTTTTATGTGTCAACGTGTCAAGGTGGAACATCAAGTGCCTAAGGGTCCATTACAACCACTTGAGGTTCCAGAATAGAAGTGGGAACACATCAATATGGATTTTATGACGGGGATTCCCAAAGTTTCTCAAGGCTTGGATGCGATTTGGGTCAGCGTAGATAGATTGACCAAGTCCGCTCATTTCTTATCTATACAAGAAAACTATTCACTTGAGCGTCTAGCTAATATGTACATAAGTGAGATTGTGAGAATGTATGGCATGTCAGTATCCATAGTTTTTGATCGGGACCCTAGATTCACTTCACGATTTTGGATCAGTCAACAAAAAGCTATGGGCACCAAACTACGATTTAGTTCTGCTTATCATCCACAAACAAATGGATAATCGAAAAGGACAATTCAGACTCTTGAAGATTTATTGAGGCTTTGTGTGCTAGACTTCAAAAGAAGTTGAGACAAGTATTTACCATTGATTGAATTCTTCTATAACAACAGTTATCAAGCAAGTATAGGAATGACTCAATTTGAGGCTTTATATGGATGAAAGTGTCGCTCCCCAGTATGTTGGAATGAGGTGGGAGAAACAAAATTGTTGGGACCTGAGCTGGTGCGCATGATAACAAAAAAGATCCAAATGATCAGACGACGAATAAAAGCTACACAAGAATGACAAAAAAATTATGTTGATCTTCATCGAAAGGACGAAAATTTCAACGTTGGAGATCATGTATTCTTACATGTTTTCCCATGGAAAGGAATTACAAGGTTTGGAAAGAAATAAAAGCTCAATCCTCAATTTATTAGCCCATTTAAAATCCTTGATTGAATATGAACTGTGGCTTACAGACTAGTTCTACCCCCAAACATGTCCTATATTCATAACGTTTTTCACATATGTATGTTACGTAAATATGTGAAGGACCCAAATCATATTCTTAAGTTGGAGCCAGATGAGATAGCGGAAGATTTATCGTATGAGGAGGTGTAACACACCCGAAACCCCAACATTCCTTAATCCTATCAATTCACTTCTGGATAACATAATCATTAATCTTAAAACCATATTTTATAATCATAAAGCATCTTAATGATGATTTCGTGCGTTAATACATAACATTTAACCTTTAAAATCATTATTTGACCATAATGTGGTCCATAAATCTATTTATTTATGACTCAGGATCATAATGTTCACTTACTATTCATTAGAACTTAGGTCAAACATTTATTAATTGTGACCTAGTCTATTACAATTATCAGAATCATATAATTTATGTTTCAACTTGACATAACCTGTGAATAATTTCAACATTTATCTATTCATACATGGCCCTATTTACTTCTACATGTTCCATCCTTGTTCCTGTTTCCATACATCTGTACCATACATGCGAGTTTTATTATATAGCATACTCAAGCTACAACAATACAATCATCTTGCCTCATTACATCCTCTACTCTGAACAATATATACATATAATTTATTTCCATGGATTTATGAACCACTCATTCATTCCTATCACCTTCAAGGTTTAACATTTATCTGCTTTACAGGAATATTACACTGATACACTTAACAAATTTTCTTCATGGTTATTGATTTATTCTTTCTTCTTTTTCTCTTCTCTTGGCAACTCGTGTTTTTCCTCTTGCAAATCTTTCCCACTTCTAAGCATAACAGCCTTACAATGCTCTTTCCTTTCTCTTTTTGGATTCACCTCTGTGTCGCTCGGCAAATTCCCGTAAGGACGGTTATTCATTGCATTTGCCAACTGTCTCATCTGATTCTCGAGGCTGCGAATTAACACTGCTTGACTTTTTATGTTCATGTCCATCTGATTCACAATTTTGTCCTGAACACTCATCCTTGACTCAGTTCTAGCCATGAATTTTGCCAATATTTCTTCCAAGTGTGATTGTTTCCCTGGTTATTGAGGGGGTTGATTGTGAAATCCGGGAGGGTTGGATTGCCTTGGATCATTCTGTGGCTGGGTTTGATTATCTCTCTATGAAAAGTTCGGGTGGTTCCTCCACCCCAGATTATAACTGTTGGGGTTGATAGTGTTCTGTTGTCGGTTATAATTCCCCAAATACTGCACTGACTCTGAACTAATGGCGCATTGATCACTGGAATGACTTCCAACACATAGCTCGCACACCATTGTTACATTATGTACATCCGTTACACCTATAGCATCAATTTTTCTTGTCAACGCCGCAATCTGAGATTTCACTTGAGCTGACAACGCTGTAACTGCATCCACCTCAATGATCCCGGCTACCCATGGTTGGTTCATCCTTGCAGTTGGCCACTGATAGTTGTTAGCTGCCATAGTCTCCAGCAATTTATATGCTTCATCAAAAATTTTAGCCATTAAAGCTCCTCCTGCTGCTGCATCAATACTAGTACGTGTGACATTAGCCAACCCATTGGAGAACATCTGAACTAGCAACCACTGTGGTACCCCGTGATGAGGACATCTGCGTATTAAGATTTTAAATCTCTCACATGCTTCATATAACGACTCTGAATCATGTTGAACAAAACTCGTAATGGCATTCCGCATTTTGGCTGTTTTAACTGGTGGAAAGAACTTGGCAAGGAACTTCTGTGCCAAATTATTCCACGTCGTTATTCAACCAAGGGGTAATGAGTGAGGCCAAGCTCTTGCTTTATCACAGAGTGTAAACGGAAATAACCTCAGTCTGATTGCATCTTCACTGACTCCATGAAACTTGAATGTATGACAAATCTCAAGAAAGCTCACTAAGTGCTCACTTATATCATCATTCGGTAAACCCCCAAATGGAACTGAATTTTGGAGCATCTGAATTGTTCCTAGCTTAATTTCGAAATTTGTAGCAGTAATCGCAGGCCTTTGAATACTTGATTGTAACTCAGTGATCTGAGGCATAGCAAAGTCTCTAAGTGATTTATGTTCCTCTTCTGCCATCCTTGCTTGATGTTATACTGTATCTTGAACAAAGTGTCGGATCCGATGGAACCTTCGTTCAATCTCGTCTTCGACTGGTACTGGTTCCAATCCTTTCGAACGTGTTTGCATACAAAATCTCGGATACCTGAAAAGAACAAAAAGAAAAATTGTTTAAACTAAGATTAAATTGATTGTAATTAGTTTTGGAACAATAATAATAAAATAGTCCTCGGCATCGGCGCCAAAAACTAGTTTGCCTAAATCTGACTTAGTAAAACACGCAAGTATATGTGGTCCAACTGTAGTAAAATAGCAAGCAAGGTATCGTATCCCACAAGGACTTTCTACTATTAATTCACCAAAATACTAATCATAAAGCACTCTAATCCTAATTAAACGATCACTCAATGTTGATGAATATAGATTAAGTGAATGAGTTAAATTAATTGAATTAACGAAACCTAAATTACCAAGATTTGTTATCTAGATGTAAATCATTAAGGTTATAACTTCCCCTAACACTTCAATTGAACCTTTTCATTCCATCTTTATGTCATCAAACATGTGGAGTTAATAACCAGAAAATCATGTGTACTCACTAGCCTCTGTCGATGGTCAAGTGAATATCACCCATTTAAATAAGTCACTATATGTCCATGAGATTTAACATTAAATATGAGTCATTAAAATCAGATTTCATTGTAGGTTACGTATGGTTTATAGGTATATGTCTATCCTATATAAACATCATGTAGTCTACCATATGTAGAATGGCAAGAACATATGTCAACATACCCAGACCTAGGTTTATATTCCATTTGTCAATTTCATATAAACTATCAAGCTAATTACTGGCCAAGTAATTATACTTCAAGCATAAGATAAGTCAATTAACTCCAACACGATCAATTAACATCAAAAGGAAATGAATTCTCTTCATTTTACATGATAGGTTCCATTACAACCTTAAATCTAAAGTTTAGTTCATCACTGATTTATAAACCATGGATACAAGTCTAACAACATTAAGATAAATCAAAGTAAAAAGGGTAAGAGAAGGTAGAACTCAGTTGTTTCTCTGATTTATCCTTCAGCCTCCAATGTTGATTTCTCCTTGTGTTGAATCCTTGAATCCTCTGCTCTATTCTCTCCTCTGTTATTTCCACCACCTGTCTTGCTTAGAGTCGCTCGCTCCATTACCCAGCTCTCTGGCTTTTTATGTCAACCTCCCACTCAATCTAACCGTTAGCCACATATTGGAGGATGTCCGTCATTTTATTTCATGCCTGGGTCCCACAGAAGAATACTTCGCTTGTGACATTTCCCGACGAGCGCCTACCAAGCGCCTAGGCGCTCACTTGATCTGGTTGGACGTTTTAACCAAGCGCCTATGCTCTTGTCTGACAGAGATAATTACCATTTTGCCATTTGAGCTCCTTTTCCTACACATCAAAGGGAAATTACCAAAAGTAAGTAAAATGAAACCATAGATCGTAGAAATGAATGAAAACAACACAAATCAATAAGCCTTAAGCATTCAATTTGAAAGTATAAACCTACTCATCAGGGCCCAATTTGAGGGTGTCACATTATGCCTATACATGGGGTACGTAAGGCCGATCTCCTTAGGTGGTAAGTACCCTGTTTAAATGTTATGCATATACATAGAGTACGAAAGATTGATCTTATTAAATGGTGAGTACTTGGTTCGAGTATTCACAGTTTTGGTGATTGTTAAATACTCCTAAGGTATTTGGTTAAATTACTAACAATGTCTAAAAAAATTCATGGTCTTTATGACCCTCAGTCAGCTATAAAATTATTTTAAAGGAATTATTTTTACTTCCTGATTATTCAAGTTTTTCACAGTTATTGATCAATTATGAAGACTCTTGGGAGATGTTCCAATGTTCTGGACATCGAATGCGTAAGGGGGTAAGTATGCTGTAATTTCGGGGATGTAATTCTTGTAAGTAGGGGTGAATATAATATCCCGGGTATTTATGCAGTTCAAAAATGGGAATTGTATACGATTCAAGGTTAAGGTTCAAAATCTGTAACGACCCCGAAATTCGACCCACTTTATTACCTTAAATTTTGTATTTATTATACATTATTTTCCTTACGTCCCAATTTCGGATCGTTAATAAATCTTCAATCACCTTATTTGATCCATTAGCTAATTTCAAAATCATCAATTACCAAATTTTTGGTATAGTTTTTTTTTCTCAATCCAATCATTGTATTAAAATATTTGAATATGTAAAATCCTTATATCTCGATCCTAGTCCCTGGATCGCAACCTTAACCTTTTTCTTTTCTTTTACTAGTGTCATACAACTCTATATTCACAATTTAATATTGTTCATATCCATACAATTTTCTTTGTTTCATAATTCATAATTCATAATAATTTCTATCCTGACCATCATCATGAACAATCACAATTCATAATTTAACACTATTCGTTCTATCCAGATCCAACATATATGTACATACAAAATATTAATGTAACCTTGACAAATTATCCACATTGAATTATAACACCAACATTTCATATTAATGTTCACAACCTTTTAGGAAAATCCGTCTTTATATAATCTGATATTCTTGAAATTCATTTCTTTCTTGCAAAAATGTTTATTAAGCACGTAATGAGCACAATGACTCAGCAAGTTCAACAGTTATACTTCACGTAGCACATGCCTTATCATGCTTTGTGTATATCATACATAATGTGCTTGTGCTTTTACTATAGCAATATATCTCTTATATATTCATATCATTGCACAAAGTACACATTGTGGTCATATTAATCACGTATCACATAACACACAATTTGTATGCATTTAAAACAAAATTACATATCATAACAGACAACATTTAACATTAAAGGACTGAAGAACTTGCATGTATGTCCAATTAATTAATTAATAGCTCAACACTCTTTCTCGAACAACCTATGACCATAAAATAATTAAATAATAATTATTCATCCCTTTATGATAGTAATTTATTTAATTAATATCATCTCCGGACTAATTTTTCAATTTATACGGTTAATTATATTAACATCGTCCCTTAATATATTCATTTAACTTAATATTAAATACTTTCACTGCGGTCGACCCGGCTCATCGGATAACTTTTAGTATTTTCGGTTGTATGAATTTTCATTTAATCATTTTCTAACCTTTAAACTCATTAGATTAATATTTAAAATATTTAAATATTAATCTCCAACATTTAATAATTTTACAAAAATATTAAATTCAATGCCCAAACAACATTTCTATATTTTTAGTATTTTTTTATAATTTTCTACGATTTTTAAATAATTTTTAAACATTTATTTCAATTAAAACTAATTTATGGGGGAAATTTAGTAATTTCCGCGGCTTTGGGACATAACCGGAATTTTTCGAAAAGTCCAGGGACATTTTTGTAATTTCCGCAGTGTTAAGGACATGTACGGTATTTTCTGGAATGGCATGGGGCATAACCGTAATTTCAGAGCGTCTAGGACACGCTCGGTATTTTCCAGAAAGGGGAGGGGCACCCTGGTAATTTCCAGCGTTGCCGTCGGCCGCGCATTACGCGCGGTCCTTCACTACCGACGCCAAAATGGCGTCTTTTCCTGTCGTTCTAGACAACTTCACGCATTGCGCGGCTTCTTCTTCTGCGCGCCCCCAAAACGACGTCGTTTTTCACTCGGCGTCAAAAAAAAAATGGCTGCCACGCATTGCGCGGCACCCCAAATTTTTTTTTCTTCTTCAGTCGAAAACAGTAAGCCAACCAAGAAGAAAATTACACAATTTTCTTCACAATTTCCACAACAAGACTACTCCAAAAATCATAAATTTCATAAATATACATCCTAAAATTATTTAGAATAAAAATTCTAATTACTTTCTAATTTTCCACAAATTAATTTATCCTCATAAATAATAAATAAACCAAATAAATAATTTCTTATACCTTACTCAAGCCAAAGAAAGCTTCCATGATGCTTGTTCCACATCTCTAGTGGTGGCTATGGAGGTCACGGTGGTCATGAGTGGTGGCGATGGTGGCTCTCGGTGAACAAAGAAAGAAAGAGAGTAGGTTGTGTTTTTATTTCTTTTACTTTCCTTGCATGCTTGCCCTTTTTTTTTTCTTTTTTTTCCCCTCTTCTCTTCCTTTACTTTTATAGCCAACAAACATTTAATTCTTTTGGAAATACTCCACAATTCCACCGCCTCATTCCTTTCCGAAATTTCCGAAAATTTTCACAAATCATTTAAACTTAATTATTTTAAATACATTACATAATTATCTCGTGTAATAAATATTTTATATAATGTATATAAAATATTTATTTTAATTCACCAAAAATCATAACATGAGTTATGAGTAATATTAATACATTTTTCGGTATTTTTCTTGACAAATTTTGTACACGCATAATGACATGCATGTAATTATATGAGGTATTTTATACCTCCAAAAATCCCAAAATAATTCACATAACATATAAAAATTATTTTTCATAATTTTTCACTTCGTTACTTGGACAACATATTATACTAACATGTTCACGTTTCTGAAATATTATCCTTCATAAAAGTTATAACGATTCAATTATGCATAAACATAATTTTTAATGAATTAAAACATTCCTTTTTCCTAATTTTATTTCATTTCTTTACATTTCTCATTAATTATATAATTTAATATTATATAATTTATATAATTACATTCTCCTTTTAAATAATTTCTTAAATTTCTCCATAATTATTAATTAACTATATAATCAATAATTATATATTCATTAACTCTCTCATTATTTTAATACTCTTATATAAATTATATAATTATCCTTATATAATTTATATAATTATAATTTCCTTTATACATCACTTTAATTTTCTTATATAAATTATATAATTACATTTCTTCTCAATCCATTTCTAAATTTTCACCATAATTCTTAATTAAATCTAAAATCAATAATTACAATTTTATTAACTTCCCCATTCGCTTTTCATTTAAAATTGGAATAATTCAATTATTAATCCCTTAATTTCCATAATTAATGGAATTTATAATTATCACTTAAACATATATATATATATATATATATATATATATATATATATATATATATATATATATATATTTCATATATTTCACATTACCACATAACCTCAATTAAATTATAATTTCTACATTTCCATAATAATTTTATTACCTTTACAAGAAATTTCTCTTATTCTTCATAAATTGTTTTTAAACAATTTATTTGCTTTCCAATTATTTTAAATTAACATAATTCGCCATGATCTCTGTACAGATTTAATTTACTAATTAAATCTTATCACATACCTTAAATCACATAAAATAATAATTAATTTAAACAACCTTGATAATTTTATCAATTAAATTCTTATTTAATATTATTAAAGAAATCCTAGAAATTCAGATCCTCACATTCTTCCCCCCTTAACAGGATTCGGTCATCGGAATCATAATTACCGTAATAATCATACGTATTTTATTTATAGTACCTTGCAATACCTTTATCTTGGTGAATAACAACTAATTCCATAATAATCATATTTTACCTCTTTAACTTACAAGAATAACACCATAATGGTCATAACTGTCAGAATATTCAATTCTTATTTCAATTCATAATTCCTTTGTAATATTACATTTCACAATTCTCTAAAATTTATTAATAATACTTTAATTCATTTCTTGATATACTTATCAAGATTGTTTCTCATTCTCAGAAAAATTTCATTTCTTTAATCATACTTACCCTCACTCAATCCGCTTATTTCATATTCTCTATTCCACCTTATTGATACTTTACACATTCATCCTTCTTTTCTTAATTCATATAAATCTTCTTCACATTTCATAATTCATTCCTTAATACCTTTATCGTTCAACACTAGGTTTTAAATACCAACCTTTACTTAATTCATCATAATCCTTATTTGGAAATTATTTCAAAAATCCTGGGTGTCACATTCACCCCCTCCTTCATAAAATTTCATCCTCGAAATTTCGATGTACTTGTACTTCACAATTTCTTTACATTTATTCTACATATCTTTATTTCCTTCCTTTCTCGTAGTCATTGTACATTACAATTTTCTAATCCACCACATTTCATAATTTCTTTACTTCACAATTAGTACTTTCACTATCACTAATAATTAAAGAATACTACCCCATCCTACCATCCAATCTTCATAAGAGTAGAGGAAAAATAAAACTTTTCGTAGTATGCTGAATGAACTTTTATCCCGGTTAACAGTATTTCACTCCCAGAGTATCTCATACTGCAACCCATTAACATAATGAATTTTCATAACATTCTGAATATGATCCCGGTTTACAGTACTTCGCTCCCCGAGTACCTCGTACTACAAACCCTGACAGTGGATCAGTCTGTCATTAAAATGATGGATGTTTCACCATACATGTGTTTCTTATGCCAGGTGACCATTTGATCAACCTGCAACATTCTTAATCTTTTTGTTCATCTCAGCCTTAGAATTCATTCGAAAATAATTTAATTAGTTATAGCTTTCAAAGAATACAAATTCAATAAACATATTTCAAAATTTGTCTAGCTGAATCAAATAGCTTAGACTTGTATTTCTTCAACGCTTGTCTAGCCAGCTCAATTAGCATAGACTTCCTTTTAACAATTTATAACCCGCATAAATTTTTAAAACATTCATCATGCCAAAACTTTCGAAATGTCTAGCCGAGTCAAATGGCATTAACTTATAGCTTTGACATATCTTCATAAATCAAAATCATTTATGACTTCATGTTACCGCATCATTTAGACAGTCCGTTGAGAATTCCGTCGTTAATAATTCCTACACCATACTTTATGGTGTTGAATCATCTTATGACAAAATAGTACCGCACCGTCTCAACAACACGTTGAGCATTCCGTCATTCATCACATCTACACCGGGCTAAAAGGAGCATGGATGATTATTTCAAAATACATTTTGATGTTAAAAATATTTTTGTCTAGCTGAAACAAATAGCATAGACACTTTTTAAATCGCTTAAAAATTCATTGGTATTTTTCAAAGCACACTCGTGCCAAATCAACTTGAGGCCAAAAATTTCGAAGTCTAGCATAGCTAGAAGAGTGGGAATATCCTAAATTCCCTAAACATTCACCTTCTTCTTCTTCACTTAATTATTAAATTTATTGCTAGGACTATTATTATTCATTATATTAGAATTTCTAACTACTCCAACTTTTCTATACCCCCGTATAGTTCATCAAACTTGCCACACATTATGAGTCCAGGAACTTACCACAAGAATATGAGTTTTAAAGCTTGTCCTAGCAATATGTAGTCTAAGAACAATCAAAGACTATCCATATGCTGAGGGGCTCAAAACATACCATACGATTATGAGTCATGGACTTACCATATGCATGAGTTTTAAGAACTCGTGCCTAAACTCAATATTATCTATCTATCAAAACACTAGCGCGGCTCTAACATTTCAATGATTATCACATAGTAACTAAGTAAACACAAATCCTCCGCCCATACAAAGGATTATGCAACTCAGTCACCACATGAGTCCTCAATTTAAATTTCGTACCCAAACTTTCTGTCCCCTTATCATAACATTTCATTTCTTTCATTCATGTCTCATCATTCTCTGAGTTCTTCTTGTACTATTTCATAGTACCATATCTCTTTATAGCATCAAGTTATACCTTTTGGACCATTAACAGGTCTCTCTGTTATTTCACATTCTTACTTGATCCCATCATGATCTTGCTTTACACTCTATTCCTTATTTGTTTTCTTTATCTCGTGATCGTATCGTAGTATGATCCTCTTACTGTTCCTGATCATGTTATTATAATCTCTTCTATACTTTATAGATTACCTTATCATCTTTATTGCTTAAATCAGGTGTCCCCTGATTATCTTTAAGATTCATCTTTGAATCATTTCTAATATTCTTTCAGATATGTTCTTAATTGAACTTATGAATTTTCTTAATTTCTTATCTTCATTCAAATCTTTTCTTAACATCTTTATCTCTTTCTTATAATCTTCTATCTTTTATATTTCCTTCACTTTAACCCATATTAGAGAACTGTATCTCTTAACTTGTATCTTTCTATTTTAATTCCCCCATGTTCATCAAACTTATCACGTATTTGGACTCAGGAACTTACCATAATCATATGGTTGATGAGCTTGTCCTAGTCAGGCCATAGTCGCCCATTCGCTAAAGGGGCTCCACCATATAATCATGAGTCACAAGTTTACCATACGCTTGAGTTTTCAGAACACGCAACTAACCGTACTCTTTCTTACGTTAGGTTATAGCCTAAGGTATCATTTTCCTAAGGGTTATAACCTCTAGCTTTGATACCAACTGTAACGACCCCGAAATTTGACCCACTTTATTACCTTAAATTTTGTATTTATTATATATTATTTTCCTTACGTCCCAATTTCGGATCGTTAATAAATCTTCAATCACTTTATTTGATCCATTAGCTGATTTCAAAATCATCAATTACCAAATTTTCGATATAATTTTTTTTTTCTCAGTCCAATCATTGTATTAAAATATTTGGATATGTAAAATCCTTATATCTCGATCCTAGTCCCTGGATCGCAACCTTAACCTTTTTCTTTTCTTTTACTAGTGTTGTCGACGCCGGGATTTTCGTCGTCTTGTTTTTTAATATTAAAATGTCCCTTTCCAATTTTAGCCTTTAGATTAAGATGTGATTTTTTGAAAAGGGTCGGCTTAGTGTCGACGGGGTTTCGAAATGTCGATTTTCTTATGAGCCAATTGACCAGAGTCGCCAGTTGGTATATTTGAAATGGATGTACCAACTCATCCGAATTTTGTTTTCGTAATCGTAATGGCTCATATGTGACTCCGATTCAAATGATCCGCAAACCGAGATTCATAGAGTTCGGGGGCTTGCTTAAGCGAGGGGAAGGTGTTAGGCACCCCCCGACTTCCGTGAAATACGGTTACCGCAATCTCGATGTTTTCCTATCATTTTAAATCTTGAAATGTGTGTGTGCGCGTGCGTGTGTGTGTGTGTGCCTAAATGAATGTTTGTGGTGTCCTTTTGCATAGAGTTGCTTGGATTTTATATGTCAAAATGTGTTTTGTCAGGAAAGCGTTTTAGACGTCCTTTGACCCGAATGACGAGGCTTCGCTTTTTATAAGAGATATTGATTTTAATTTCGAAAAACGATGAGGTTTTTATTAGATATCTTTTTAGAAAACAATATTTTTTTAAACGTTTGCCAAATAGGAATCGAGACTATACATTGCCCTCTAACAATAAATATAAATAAAATGAAGGCAACTTCTAGAACTCTTTAACCCTATGCACAAAGTTTAATGAAAACGTTTATTTATTTTTTCGAAGACATCTTTTATGACATTTCAAACCAAATATAGCCTTTTCGTCATGCAAGGATCAAAGTTTCGCAAAAACTCTTTACTTTTTAAGCCTCGTGTATCTAATATCCTATTTTGATTCTTTTTAGAAAATCTTTATCATTTGCTTTATTTTGAAAAATCATTTTTTTGTCGTAAATCAAAACGAGCATCCCAAAACGTGTCGGGGCTATCCATGGGCATGTGAGCCATCTAGACGACCCCAGACACCCACAATCACATACTTCATTATCACGGGGCCTTAAACCCGATTTTCGATTCGACATCGCTTTAAGGCCCATAAATTACATATATACAATACAAATGCATCGCCATCGTTACGTATGTAAAAATTATAAAATAAACTAAAGGGATATCATCGGGAGGTTAGGAGGAGATTCCATCCGCCATAAATCCTCTCTAACCATGCCTAATCCATAGATCTACAATATATTGACTACATTGGATCTAACTTCAAAATACACCGAATCAAACTACTTAAATAGCAATGCACCAAATATTTTCGGATGTAATAGTAGATCCACCCAATAAATGCACAAATACACAAATATTTATCGATTACACTACTAAAGCAAGATGAAGTATTAAATCTAATAGATCTACAAAATGCACCAACACTAAGAAAGATATCGAAATTTTTGCCTTGATATTGATAGAAATCACGCACTAGCACTCAAATCCAATGTAGAATACAAGGTATAGCATGAAGATTGAACAAAAGGAGAAGAAATCTCACACTTTTTGACCAAACCCGAAGGTTTCTCTCTCTATTTCCGCCATTTTTCTCTCTTTAAAACCTTCAAAATTTCTTCTCTTCTCCTCTCGGGAGCGGAAATGGCATTGTATAGCTGATCGGAGGCAGCCGCAGGTGCAACTGCGGCTGGCCGTAGATGCATCTGCGGCTGGGCCTGCTGTGGCCGTCTGAGCCGTCGCCTCGCCTGCCGTGTGCCGCCCTCGAGCCGCGAACCTGCCCCCTTTGTCGGTGGCCGCGGTTGCATCCGCGGCTGTCTGGCTTACTTTTCTCGATTTCCGTGCCACGCGGTCTTAATTCGCCAATTTCTGCGGTATTATTTTAGAAGGCTATATTTTTGCAATCCGGAAATCCCTGGGAAACGTGCCATATTGTTCTGGGAGGCTAGTTCGGAGGGCTGCGACTTGACACAGAATTTGATAATTGTGCGAGACCCCGGAACATCGTAAGCGTAGTGGCCATTAGTCGCCTTTTGCGATCAACTCAGGTTTTCTGGATCAACTATTTGCCCTGCCTCAAGTGACCGAATGCTCGTTGTCCGTTGTGGCGGCTCTGACCGTAAATCGTTGGGGTGGCTTCGTGTAAGGGTCCACCTTCCTTTTCGCATGTCGGGTCAAATGACGATTTTGCCCTCCTGTCAGGGTTAGTACAAAAGTGCAAAATTTTGGTGTCTACAAGTGTCATACAACTCAACATTCACAATTTAATATTGTTCATATCCATACAATTTTCTTTGTTTCATAATTCATAATTCATAATAATTTCTATCCTGACCATCATCATGAACAATCACAATTCATAATTTAACACTATTCGTTCTATCCAGATCCAACATATATGTACATACAAAATATTAATGTAACATTGACAAATTATCCACATTGAATTATAACATCAACATTTCATATTAATGTTCACAACCTTTTAGGAAAATCTGTCTCTATATAATCTGATATTCTTGAAATTCATTTCTTTCCTGCAAAAATGTTTATTAAGCAAGTAATGAGCACAATGGCTCAGCAAGTTCAACAATTATAATTCACGTAGCACATACCTTATCATGCTTGGTGTGTGTCATACATCATGTGCTTGTGCTTTTACTATAGCAATATATCTCATATATATTTATATCGTTTCACAAAATACACATTGTGGGCATATTAATCACGTATCACATAGCACACAATTTGTATTCATTTCATTTCTTTACATTTCACATTAATTATATAATTTAATATTATATAATTTATATAATTACATTCTCCTTTTAAATAATTTCTTAAATTTCTCCATAATTATTAATTAACTATATAATCAATAATTATATATTCATTAACTCTCTCATTATTTTAATACTCTTATATAAATTATATAATTATCCTTATATAATTTATATAATTATAATTTCCTTTATACATCACTTTAATTTTCTTATATAAATTATATAATTACATTTCTTCTCAATCCATTTCTAAATTTTCACCATAATTCTTAATTAAATCTAAAATCAATAATTACAATTTTATTAACTTCCCCATTCGCTTTTCATTTAAAATTGGAATAATTCAATTATTAATCCCTTAATTTCCATAATTAATGGAATTTATAATTATCACTTAAACATATATATATATATATATATATATATATATATATATATATATATATATATATATATATATATATATATCTAATCTCATATATTTCACATTACCACATAACCTCAATTAAATTATAATTTCTGCATTTCCATAATAATTTTATTGTCTTTACAAGAAATTTCTCTTATTCTTCATAAATTGTTTTTAAACAATTTATTTACTTTTCAATTATTTTAAATTAACACAATTCGTCATGATCTCTGTACAGATTTAATTTACTAATTAAATCTTATCACATACCTTAAATCACATAAAATAATAATTAATTTAAACAACCTTGATAATTTTATCAATTAAATTCTTATTTAATATTATTAAAGAAATCCTGGAAATTCGGATCCTCACAAAATCTAGATTTGAGGAAAGGAGAATATAAAGGTGTAATTAAACATTTAACCTAATTTATGTATTAGGAATTAAATGTGAGTAATCATGAACTATGAGAATTAAAACCTAGAGTTGGTTAATATAAATATTTTGTGGTATTTTAAGACCTAGGTATTTATACAATGTGTCAATACAAAATCATGAATCACAAATACCGAATAAAATACAAGGAATGAACTTTCCATAAATAAAAAGTTTTCATAAAAGGAAAGTTTAGAGAAAATGAGTGATAACCATTTTGCCCTAGTGTATTTTTTAATGACTATGATGTCGTAATAATCAACTAGAGACCATTTTACCCTTGGTCGGTGAGGAGTAATGACAAGTTTGTCCTTGAGGTTAAATTGGATTTTAATTGGTCCAAACCCTAATTCATTAAATATTTAGGGCGAAATTGTTGTAAATTTTATTAGTTTGCTCAATGTAAATTAATTAGAGGCCCAACCTTGAGTCCAATTGATTTAATTGTTGGGAGCCCTAAATGATTTAATCTAGTAGCCCGAATGGGAGTAAATTGGGAGCCCAAACATAATTAAATATATAGCCCAATAAAAGTTAGTACATAGTCCATTGTATAGCTCAATAGAATGTATGTGTTAGGAAAATGAATGTATGTATTAATATATATGCACATGATGGTATAAATGAATAAATAGTAATAAAAATAAATCAAATTTGGGGAAAGAGAAGATGAAGGAGCCGACCACTAGAGGGGCTTTTTGGGTACAAAGCTCCAAGCTCATCAATTACTCTAAGAACCTAGTTCCTTAAATTGTGGATCATGTTGTGAAGAGAGAAGATTACAAGTATTGGTGAAATAAGATAGACATACAAAGTGTATGTATTTCACTTGCCAAATAACAAGAGAGGGAGATGAGTTAGTCATTTTAGATGATAGAAACTTTTTACATTTAGAAAATCTAGAGAGAAAAGAGAGAAGAGCAAAGAAAGAATGTTAGATCTTGTGAGCTTGGATGGTTGAATGATCTTGAAGTAAGGATTAAAGATGGAGACCACTTGATGGTGAAGCTTCTTAGCTATGAAAGTGGATCATCCATGGAGGTTAAAAAGTTTTCTTAAGCTAAAACTTTGGTCTTTGTTTGTATATATATGTATATATAAGTTGTAATGATATTCTTAAAGAGATCAAGGTTAGATCTAGATGGAGTCATATAATATTTGTCTAGGTATGCTCAATAAATTTTCCATAGTTAAAATGTAATTTTTATGGTCAATATGCATTTCATATGGTCAAAATATATTTGTAATAGTTCAAAACCTATTTTTATACTCTATAATGCTAGATCTATAATATTTATGTAAATCTATGGTTAAACATACTTAACATATGTTTTTATATGTTGGTTATGTGAATAAGTGTAAGAAAGGTGTATATGATCACTTGTCGATTAAAAAACCCCCTAATTGGTTATGATGTTTGTTGAGCTGTGAGATGAGTTGTGTTTGCTATTTTTATGAGTTCTATGGCTTCATAGATAGCTCTAGAGGTTATAAAAATATCCCAACTTGAATCATCGAAAAATGTGTTAGAATGAGTTTATAATGACTTTTATGGTCAAGTATGTTTTAAAACTAAACCTTAAGGATTTTGGTCATGTTCGATCTTGGTTGTGGAGTATGAAAATGGTTGTTGATATGAAAACTCTTTGCTTTCGGTAAATTTATGAATCCATAAAGCCATGGTATGAATTTGAGCTCAATACGATAAGAAATGGATAACTTGTAAACTTTTGAGCAAGCAAAAATATGAAATTAGTTTGCATTATGTGTTATGAGCAGTTTTGAGTACAATTTCGTTTGGAATTTGAAAGTTTGATCTAAATAGAAGTTGTAGAGGAAGAAGTTACGAATACGTGAGCGCTTATCACTCAAAAAGATTAAGAAATAAAAAAGTTATGACCATCGGGCAGTCAAAAAGCCCTAAAATATTTATGTAGCACTAAGGTTGAGGCCCTAGTCCTTTTTCAAAGAAAAATGATTTTTTTATCCAGGTTAGGTCAGGCCATTTTTAACAAGTCGGTTTGAGAGATTTGAGTCAAAATTGGTCAAAATATTTTAAAATTTATATAATTAATTCGGGACCCATGTTTAATAATTATTTATTATTTATTATATAAATAATAAATAAAGTAAATAAAAGCCATTATTATGATTAATTGTTATTAAATAATAATGAAAACAAATAAATATAAAAATTAATTATTTATTATTAAATAATAAATAAAGGAGAATATGAAGTTAATAAAATAATTATTTATTATTTAATTAATATTAAATAATAAATAAGAATAATTAGTTAATTAATTATTATTTAACGGATATTAAATAGTAATTAAAGAAATATAAAGTTAATAAGGTAATTATTTATTATTTAATAAATAAGGATGATTAATTAATTAGCTATTATTTAAAGGATATTAAATAATAATTAAATGGAGTTGAAGTGAATAAAATGATCATTTGTTATTTAATTAATATTAAATAATAAATAGGGTTAATTAATTAAGAAATTATTATTTAAATAATCATTAAAGGAATTGAGGATAATTAATTAATTAAGTATTATTTCAATGATATTAAATAATAATTAAAGAGAATTAAGGTTAAGAAAATAATTGTTTATGTAAAGATAAATAAACAAGTAAAGTTAATTACATTAATTATTTATTTAATTAATATTAAATAAATAAAAGGAAGGAATTAAAGGAGTAAGGAGGTGATTAAACAATTTATATTTAATTGTTTAAATATTTAAATATTACAAAAGGAGTAAATTATTATTATATATTTAATGATAAAAGCAAGTGATAAAATATTATTAAAAGATTAATAATATTAGTAATTGGGTGAATATTATTAAGTGCTTAATAATATTAGTAACCAAATAAGATGTTGTTCAATACTTAATTACGTTTGTAATTAAATAAGGTAATATTAATGTATAATAATACTGGTCGGTAATTAATATATTATCCAAGGGTGATAATATTGTTCTATAATTTATGAGTTAGTAAATAGGGCACTATGTGCTATCGAGTCAATTTATTTGAGAATGATAAATGAATCCCTATGTGCGTTACTAATTGAAAGATAATCATATTAGGTCTTTCAAATGAGGTATATTGAATTGTGTGAGCGTAAGTGAGGAAGCAATTCAGGCAAATTTTTCAGTACTATGTGATGTTCTTTTAAACTTGTTGCTATATGTACAAACTGTTATGCATGCACCTATTGTATGTGTGAATTGATTTTAAATATGTCTTTGAACAGTCATATGATGTAAATAGTTGATATACAATTGATACTATGAAATTTAGTGTGATATATGAATTATATAACTTAGAAATATTGAGATGCATTATAAGCATGAAGTAATTGTATAATGCAAAGCATAATAAGCATGATGCCTATATAAAATGCGAAGCATGAAGCATGATTTAAAATGTGATCTACGTGTTATGTGATGACTGTTAGACTTGCTAACTCGTCGTGCTCACTCTTGCTATAATCAAAAAAATTCAACGAGGTGCGAGGAAGTTAAAAATCTCGGTAAATGCAAAGAAAATGATTGAAGTTATTTTTGGGTTATAAAACCTTGCTATTATAATTGTTTATATCTCGTGATGTAATAGTTTTGGATAATTACAGATTTATATTATTCTTAAATTAAGATCTTGTAATAGTAGTGAAATGAAGTTATATACTAAGACGAGTGCTAATAATTGTGAACTCAGTTAGTTAAAATGAGTCGACAAATAGTAATAGCGACTTATTATTAGAGTGTGAGCTTTTGTATACTCACAATAATTGTAACACATTAAATCATGATTTATAAATGATCTGAGTTTGTAAGATCAATGTAAAGATTTCGATTTTGTGGCAAAGTTCAAGTAAATATTATAAAAGTTTAATTTCATTGAGTTTTTAGCAGTATTTTATTATATAATGTTGTGGTTCGTAAAGAGAAAGTTATTCGTTAACGATCGGGGGTCGCCCGATGTAAGTGCGGGGATTCCCGGGGCCGGACACGAAATTTCTGTGCCATCACATTTTATACATGCTTCACATTTCCATGTTTCACATATAATACATGATTCACGTTTCTAAACTTCACATTTAGTATATGCTTCACATTTATCATGCTTCGCATCTCTCTATATAATAGTTTAATATCACATTTCATCCTCACAAGAATTTCATATAACGTAAATAGGTTCTGAAGTACTTGCACATAATAAATTTCAAGTTCACACATAACAACAAGATCTAAAAAACTTGCCTGGAGTTGTGAAGCGTTCCTAAATACTCTATTACCGTCATCCAATAGATTTCCTACAACATCCGTGAGGATTAATTTAAATAACTTAATTAGTAACTATTTATGCATAATGTCGGTAAATAACTATAACTTACGCCGGTAATTAATTATTTACCCATAATTCCACTCAACCGCGATATTACCTCATTATTATAATACAATCATAAAAATGACTATATTACCTTTATTTAGACTTATTTATCCATAATTTACATAACAATTACTATATTACCTTTACTCGTCGGTAAAATTATATTACATAATTTTTTTATTTATCTTTAATTATTTTACTTAATTTTCTTAACTCAAATTTATTTATTAAAAATGATTAAATACTTTATTATTTTTTCCCATGCTAACTTAATTTTATTTCACGCATAAAATATTTTTTTCTTAATTTTTTAACTTGATTTACTATTTTTAAATGAGCCATTAATGCTTGAAATTTCAACATTTTTAATAATTTGATATTTAATTCAAAATTCACGAAATATACATATAAACTTCATTGTAGTGGATACTAGCTCCAGTAAAAATTTCAGTCTTATCGGAGTTGTACAACTCCAGTTATAACAGTTTTAATTTTTCAAACCTTAAATTTCGATTGGCTATATCTCACTCATCCGAAGTCGGATTAAGCTCATATTTGGACAGGAGCTTCATTATATCATATATTTTAAAAATTCAAAACTTTGAATATCATTGGTTAATTCCTTAAAAACAGTCTCAGAAAACTAGGTCAGGGGGTTTTGTTCATTTTTATAATTTTTCCTGTTTTACTATAAAATCCACCATAAATAGACATTAATATATTTTACTTCCGTTTCAATTGGGTTATCTTTATAACTCATAAAATCATCTACCACAACTTACAGATCTCAAAAATAAGCTACGGACAATGACCTATGTCTATTTGAAAAACAGTGCATAAACTAGGGTTTTATCATTTTCCTAGTTTGATGTTTATGTTGTTTGCTTCCATTTTCTTTTAGTTTTTCATGCATATTATGATATATTACCAACATAAATATCATCATAAACCCTTATATCTTCAGATCCACATCACACATCACACTCCCACAACCAAACAAGAAATCTTATAACCATTAACATAAGTTAAACTAAAGTTTGTAGGGATTAGTAAACTTTTAAACTTTCTTGGTTGTTTGATCATCTTCCTTCTTGCTATAGATTGATGGTTGATCTATCAAAGGCTAGAACTCCTTCTATTCCTCTTGAAAAACCCGAAAATGGCTTCCCTACTCAATAATTTCTCTCAAACTCTTTTCTTTTCTTTTCTTTCTTCTCTTTCTCTCAACTTTCTTCTAATCTTTCCATTAACGGAAAGTATTAGAATAATGAAAAACTCTTACAAGTATTCTAAGGCTATCTATTTATAGCAATCCAAGACTAAGAGTAAAATAGTCTTTAATCCACCAAAAGGAACCTTCTTAGCAATTTCTTCCAAGGGTAGAATAGTCATTGAACTATCACTAGGAAACATCCTAACAATTTTCTCAAAGGACACAATGGTCATTAGAAATTTTCTAAGGACAAAGTAGTCCTTTCACCATTATAATTAACTCAAGCATGGTCAAGTCTTAACCATAGCTATTACACACACACACACACACACACACACAGAGATATATATATATATATATATATATATATATATATATATCATTCTCCCAACTCATGTCCCATTATTTTGGACTACTAAATTAAATTCTCATTGGACTTGTCACCAAACTTCTTTGGGCCTCCATTATCTAATGTTGGACTTAAATTTAGGCCAACTCAATTCTCTACGATTTGGCTTCACACTTACCCGATACTTTGGGCTTAGCAATTCATTTCCATTGGGCTCTTTATAATTCATTGGGCCAATATAAATCTCTACAAGTCTTGCTAGTATAATTAAACATTGGGCTTGTTTGCTCTCCACACTTGGACTGTCATTGAACAGAGCAATTGTGACGCCCCGAGATCCCACCTTCCTTAATTATATCCAATTATCTCAGGATAACATAACCATTAACTTTAAATCCATATTAACCGGAATCTCGTGCGTCAAAACTTAACCTTTAAATCCTTTAAGTCCAAATTGTTGACCACAAATGTGGTCCATATATATATATTTTAAAACAAAACTTTATCTTATTTTCCTTACCTGTCTCAGGATCATAACGTTCACTTACCCTTCATTAAACCTAGGTCAAACATTAATAGTTACGACCGAGTCTATTTCATTTCATAATCATAATCTGTGAATAAATTTTGCCATAAACTATCTACACATCGCCATGTTTACATATATACCTGTTCCTGTTTGCTTGTACCTGTTTACATACATTCATCTATATCATACATATTCTGTTTATATAACTATGTAACATACATACAAGTTTATCACATGTATAACTTTTCCTGGATACTACATACATACACTTTTTGCTCTATGATCATACAAATCATATACATTTGTTTCTATCTTTTAGATTTAACCTTTAAAATCAAACTAGTACATAATTGCTTCTATACAAATTTACATATATCAAATGTCCTCTATGCTCATTTAGGCAATCACGTTCCTTTACCTTAGTTGTACCGGAACCTCTGGCCTTCATGTACTTTACCTGAAACGTTAGTTTATAGCAAGAATGAGCATAAAACTCAGCAAGTTAATCAGCTAACACCTTTCATGCTCAAATTCATAATATGCGTCATGTATCCTTTACCTTAACATATTATACTTAATGTCACGTAATTCATTTAGCAATTAAACCACATACTTGCACATAAGATACATTCAACTCACATGCTATCACATAGCTCACATAGAATATCTAATTCACTTAAGTTTGAAAAACTTGCCTGATTAGTATTCATTACACTTAACCTTTATTGCATTGCTTGGCCATTCCATCATTCCTTGCCTTGGTTTGTTACATCGTGCAACATCTGTAAATATACAATCTATAAACATCATTATATGATCATAAACTTAATATGAATTATCAAACTTAACTCATAATTATACGACCATTCGTCTCTAATCATTACCCATTTGATGTATTAAACCTTACGTAGGTTCATAATACATTTCAACTCATTCACGACATTTTTTCATAACCCGTAACTCGATTTGGCTTAGCTTTAGGCATGCTATGTTATGTCATTTCTTATATCATTATACATTGACATACTTTATATAGCTTATTCTTATTTATTTAGGGTTTACATAACCCATCTCTATCATTCTGTATCAAAACATAGCTTTTTGGACATTAAAATTACTTTACTGCTACAGTACATCGCGCCCCGGCGCCAAGTTTCTTTTTCCACATCTCACTGGCCGCGAAAACCTCTCGACCGATGAACAGTAACACTGCGCCCCGGCGCAGTGCTCTAGTTCAGCAACTTTGATTTTTGTCCTTGCTTTACAGATTTTTAACTTCTTAAACACACATCCAATGAAGACCAAATTTGGTACACATGTAGACCTTATAACATAGTATTATACAAAAAATTTACATCCCTCATTTGGCTTCTCGAAATTAGTGCAAAACTAGCCCGTATGAGGGCTGTTCAACTAACTTTTATACTTAGCATATTTTTCAGAATTTCAAAACTCAAACTCCAACTTAGTTATTTTTGGCCATTTGCTTCCAATTTCCATTTCAACACTTGACATAACTCACATAACCTATATCTGACATGTCCAAACTTTCAAAACCGAAAAACTTCACACGAGGCGACTTTTGTCCGTAAAAATTCGTTTCAATTCGAAACGATCGATTTCGATCGTTCGAATCGCCAATTCACTCAATTTTCACTCCGTTAACTTCCAAAATAACCTAGACACGTGTATTAACTTAAACACGAGTCATTTGACTCCATTTCATCTTTAATTTCTCAAAATTGCCAAAAATTACCTTGAAATCGGATTTCCTTAATTTTTCAAAACTTTCAAATTTCAAACTTAAACTCAAGTTGACATTTAAATCTCCAAGAACCACATAGGCTATCACATACACATATAACGACTTTATAAGTCCATATAACTTCCAACTACATATTCTAACGCACTTTACAGATTATTACGTTATCTACACAAAAAGTATAGCCTAATATTCAAATTTCCTTAAACAAAACATAATTTCATCCTTTCATGATCCTTTTAAGCTATCCAACATGAAATTTATGCATACATCTTACATGCTCAACCTTCTTAGCTAGGTTTTATCGCATCTAGCCACATGTAACATATAATCCTTCATGAATCATGACTTAATATCACACTTTCCTTAGCAAAACATGATTATCTTCCATTTATGATTCTTTAAAGTTATTTACCATAAAATTTCTCATGCTTCTCATATGATCATCCTTTCTAACTAAACTTTATCACTCCCATCAACTATTAACACATGATTCTTCCATAAATCATGACTTCAAGCTTCAAAAATATACAAGAATAATCCATCAACTTTGCTCAACTAACTTTCAAGCCTAAGTTTTCATCAAATCATCACATAAACACATTAACTCACATAAACTCCATAATCAATCCATGTATTTCAAAGATACATGCATGGTGATACATATTCTTAAACTTAATAACATAAACTTCAAAATTTAAAACTAGATCATGCTTATTCCTTTTTTGTTTGGCTAACTTATTCACATCAAAAGCTTCCTTATGATGAATGCTCCATCTTTTCTTCTTGCTCCTTGATCATTTAAGCTTCCTAGCTTCTTGATTTCATGCTCTTCATCATAGCCTCCATAGCTTTTTCTCATTTCTCTCTCTCTCTCTCTTAGGGCTCTCACTCGGCTGGTATTAAAATAAATTGGCCAACTTACGCTTGCTATATAGATATATACATATATTACATGTGTATAATTGCCAACACTTAACCGATCTTTGGTTAACTTAACTTGCATGGTTAGGGGTAATAATGTCATTTCATATTGCTAGCTAAGGACATATTAGTCCATATACATCTTTGGGACACATGAACCAATACTTAACTTGCTAAGGGCACTTTGGTCATTTCTCTAAAAATCTAGAGATTTAATTTCCTTAAAATTTCTAAATTACTTATTTTTTTATCCAAATGAATTCCTTTTTGATCCAAACTTGTTTCATCATGCTTGACATTTAGTGCATCATCAAATACTTCAAAATTTGCTTGTCTCATATCACTTGTCACTTTTCAAAAATTAAATTCCATTAATAACTTATTAATTACAATAATACTTTCCAAAATTCCATATTATTCCTTAAATTCCAATTTCTATGAACCTTTCGATTCCACATAACCAAATTCCAATTTCCAATATCGCAATATCGTCAACTTGTTCATTTGTCCATAAATCACTTCCTCGAGGAGCGAACCTCAACCAGATTATCGAAATTCTTCATTATGATCCTTTAAAGCTCAAAGTGTCATCATTTCGACTTTAACATCTATTGCCTTATTTACTACACACACATGTGCTAATTCTCAACATACAGACAATTTACGTCCATTCAACTCATATTCGGGGTAATACCTTCCATTTCAACACATTGTAAAACTACACACCTCATTTTAACCAAAAATCAATTTAATCATAAAATCTTCATTTCCATTATTCTCTTCTTTCTATATTCAATTACATATACATTTACACATAATTAATCTATTATCTACTAACACATCATTAACCGCATCATTTCTTTAATCCTGAATGGACCAATTAGGTCGAACTGTTCCTTTTTCACTGCACATACATATCTACCTTAATTTGACATTTTCATACCATCGCCTCTCCAGGCCTATTCATTTAGTTCATTATTAATCTTCATAACTAAAACTTATTTCGCAAATTCTTTGCTTATTTCCATTATTTCCTCACAGTTCATTTACATTATAATTTCACGATCTACTACGTTATTGATACACTTTACATAAATAATTGATCTATATACGATCTATAGACCCTCTCTTATATCAAGAGTTTCTCTCTTAATCATCAACTTAATCCCATTGGTCATTTCTATCACATTGCTCACACAATACATCATATTTAATCATTCCTTAATACATTCTATCATTTAAACCACGTTTTATTTCATAACCTCTATTTAATTCATCAAAATCCTCGTTTGGAATTTCTGTAAAATCCTGGGGTGTCACAGCAATTGGGTAGTCCACTAGTCACTTAATTACTTACTTATATTTTTCATGTGGCTTAATTTCATGAATTTATTTGAGCCTTTTACATTGTTATACAAGGTTTGATCATTAACTTGGTTTATTAATAACTTAAGATTTAATTGACTTGTCTTCAAACCAATTTGATTAACATCATTCTGTTGGTTTTTCTTCTTTGTTCCATACTTTGCTCAACTAATTTAAATTAATTAGCTTCTTGGATTATTAATCTATTCATTTCTCATAACACCAATATATATATACACACATACACGCACACACATTCAATTTACCCCAACAATACTTTTCAATAGAAATTCATTTTATTAATAAATTCATTACATACACTTTTCATCCAATAACTTTATCGAATTACCTTAACATAGTTATTACATTATATTCTCTTTCATTTAATCTTTCATATTCTATTCATGGACGGAAAAAAATTCTTAGCTCAAATCTCATTTGACTTGCCTCGGCTTATAACGTACCTATTTATACTCAAGTAAAACATCTTTAAACATTATAGTATTTCTTTACAATCATAAGAAATCTCCGCTTTCTCATTACTCTAAGCGAGACTAATTCTCCCATAACCTTTAACTTACCGTTATTTCATTTGCACCTTTTCATCAATGAAAAAGGTCTAACAAAAATACGAATAATCGTAATTCCCCAAGACTTGTATCATTAAATTCTTCCTTCTACTCATACGACCTCATCTATTGACATTTCTCATGACTTCTTCATTTTCTCATTTCGTACTCTCTAACGTTTCTATCCTGTTGTACCAAAAATTCTCCTTACATTCTTACACATATTAAATCTTATAGGTTTTTCCTGAAACATAGATTAGATTAAACTACTTAATCATTTCTCTTTTCCATATCAAGGTTCTACATCTTAACCTTTAATCGTATTTGATTACATTCTGAGCCTTAATCTTTCTTTAATGGCCACCCATCAACTTACTTATCTCAAGATTCATCACATTATAATATCAACTTTATTAGCCTTATAAATATCCAAGATATTACAGATCTTATAATTCGAAACGAAGGAATACTATGTTATTACATGACCAATTACAAATGTAATAACATTAGTCTATAAGAGATTAAGAATTTTATAAAAAAATGATACATCTTGCGACTATGTATTCATTTTTTTTTTGTCAACTACCGAGTTACGTGGATAATCATAAGTAATAACTCTTTTAAACAGATATAACATGATGAACTGCCTTTATAATTTTTTTTCAATCTCATGTATTGATGACATCTCTCGCAAGTGTAATTTGGCAAAAACTTTTATAATGCATAATAAGACTCTTCTAGAAGATAAGAATTCTACGCCCAGCTATTTCTTTAAATATTAAAGTTTTTATGGGTGAAATAAACATAAGGTTTTTAGATTTTTAAAATTATAAGTCATTAAAGTTTAACATTAAAAAGGGCCATTCAAAAAAATTATAAATAAGCGTGTGTTATACATATCTACATATAAAAAAAATAGTCAAACAAACAAGTAGAAGTCTTTTTTCATATAAAGGCCACGAGTACTTGACAAAATAATGTATTTTACAAATTTATTTTTCAATATAACAAATTTTTGTTCTAAAGTTAGCCATGAAAGACTGATGCTATATTTGGATTGATGGAATAAGAGGGAGAATGGAATGGGTTATTCCATCGGAATGATGAATGGGTTGTTTGGTTGTATATTCCGTACGGAATGCTATATTCCTACTGGAATGTTAGCAAGCTTAAAATAAAAAAATTCATTCCTGGATGGAGGGTCTTGAAAAAGTTATTCCATCCTCTAATTTTGGTTAATTGACAATAATACCCCTGTAAGATATAATAGGGTTTTATTGGTTATTCAGTCGATCGATTTTGTCCTTAGAGGAAGAGAGTGGCGAGAGGAGAAGCGAGATCAATCCATGGCAGAGATCGGTATATAATCAATTCACAAATCAATTTCGTCACAATTTTATGGTTCCAAGTTATCATTATCGTAGTTCTAAACTTTCTAATTCACAGGAAATTTCAAAATCCTTTCAAAGCTTTGAAATAATCTCACTATACTTCTATTATTTGTTGAAACAATCTTAATTAGTGAAGTTCTGAATTTCATGTTTGTTGTTTGTATACTTCAAAGATGGGTGCCATATATAGGGTACTTAACTGATCGAGATTTCTATTAGTTATATGTATGGAAAATTTGTACTGATTTTAGCATACAAATTTGCTTGTATGCTTTCTTTTTCTATGTTGAATTATGTTACTGATGGAGTATAATAGGTTGGTTTAGCCTTTATGAAACCTCGATCCGAATTGTTTATCTTGTTCGTATAAGTGGCTGATTATCTTTAATATGGTGTTTTAAAGTGATTTAATCATTTATCTTTTTGGGCATGTTTGTAATTTTTGTTATGACATCAACTATTTAATCATCTGTACTGGTGGTAATGTCCTTGCAATATTTCTTATGGGCAATGCTTGATATAATTCTGGATGTTGAGCATAAATGCACAGTTAATGTTTGAATTTAGAATCAAGAGGTGGTATGGTATGTAAATGGTGCTGATGGTATGTAAATGGTAGATGATAGAGTTTTTAATTAGAAATCTATTATCTATTAAGCCTGAAATGCTAGTATTTTTAATTAGAAATCTATTATCTAGTTGTGAAATTTTTGGTGTTAGGTTGAAATTCACATTCCCTTCAAAATGTTTGTTCTTAAAAATAAAAATATAATAAATGCAGTGCTGCTCTGACTTATTAACAAGAAGATATCCATTTTCGATGTAAATGTGAGGCACTAAAATAAATTCAGCGCTGCTCTGAGCTAGCTTCTGGAGCTGCAGTCTTGGTGTCATTGTCTTCTCATTAATAATTTTCTTGAGTTGTTTTGAGTTTGCTCTTACTTTTTCAATTGAATTGCAGTCATGGTTCATTGTAAATTAGACAAACAAAAGAAGATGAAGAGATTAGTTGTAATCGATTGTTGCTCTAAGTTACCATCTCTAAATCGTATTTTTTTCTTTTTATTTTTCAACTAATCTCAAAGTACTTTCAAAGCTTTGAATTTAATCAAATAGCTTCCAAGTCTCTCTATATTTGTTGCCTATTTTTAACCCTAGGTTTAACACGCACGTATATGTGGTCAAACTGTAGTAAATGACAAGAAGAGTATTGTCCCACAGAGATTATATTTGATATCTATCAATAATTATATTTTACAATTAAACTAATCTTGACTAAACTAACACTTTGAGATTGCTTCTGATTTATTAAAAATAACTTCACATTAACTAAAACTAAGTATCAAAGATCAAATAATATGTTTAAAGAATTAAGACTACAACTTCCCCCAATGCTTCATCTAAATATCATTCACTCTCGTTATTTCATATTAAATATACTGGATTGTTAATTAAGAATTCTTTATAATATTCACATTCATCTCTCGATCACACATAAACAATTCCACTCAATTCTACCAATTATGGAATAGAAATGCGTAGAGCATCTAAATTAATTAAAACACTATATCTCTATGTGATTTATATTAAAGAAGATTTACATACAGATTCTCTTCAACTTACATATGGCAAATAGGCATATCTCTATCCTATTCACAAATCATAATTCCCATCGACGTAGAAATTACAATCATATGCTATCATACCAAGGTCTAAATCTATTCTCCGTTCATCAAGTTCATATAAATTACCCCTCTAACTACTGGCCAAGTAATTAACATTAAGCACAAATATGATAGACAATCCAAATATATTTATCATCAAACAACCAAAAGCAAACTTAATTCAAACTATGCATTGGGTTCTGTTGTAATCTTAAACGAGAATTTAGTTCATCATAAAATAATTAAAAACCATAGTTCTAAAAGTATTCAACATCGAAGAGTATCAAAATACAAAATTAATAGAGAAGAAATAAGAATGAACGCTTTGATCTCCTCCTGATCTGTTACTTTGATCTCCTCTTGTTGTATTCTTCCAAGCTCTAGCCTTCAATTGCACTCTTTGATGACCCAAGTCGCTCCAAGAGAATCTCCTTATCTTAGGGTTATATAACTACTATTTATACTCCTCATCAGCTTTTCCTAACTTCCCACGGATTTGTATCAGCTTTCCCTATCAGCCCAGTCCAGAATTCACGCAACAAAACCTTCTCGCCAGACGGGGCGGCCGCGCGATGATCACAGAAGTTTAAGTAAAGCTCTACATGGGTGGGGCGGCCGCGCTACTGTTCCAGAATTCCAGTTTTAGCTTTTTTTCATACGCTTTCGCTCTGAATGTCCAGTTTCTCCTCCAAAGTGATATTTCCTGCAAAATGACATGAATATATCAAAAGTAACCTGTAACACATAAAAACAAACACCAATTCGTGTTTTTAAGTACTAAATTCGTAGGTATTTAACCCACTCATCAAATACGCCCAAACTTGAACTATTGTTTGTCCCCAAACAAACTATCATGCACAAACTAAACACATATTTACTAAGCCCGACACAAACTAAACAAAACTGACACGATGCAACTTACTACCATTCGAGCAACAAACCAATTAGTAATCCAACAAGTAGCCTCAAAAATTGTTACAAATGATTCCACAAAACATCAACTTCATACTTATCTATGAATTGTCTTTTTACCCATTTCACTCACTTTTCACCCCGTCCGTGTATGTGTGAATTCGCCCGCATTAAACATATCTTCTCAATTAGACAAATGAATAAGGATACTCAGCAATCAATATACAATAACTGTATACTCAATACATGCACATTAAACTCAATTATCACATCTTTTTACTTTCAGCACAATACTGCGAGTGCGTTTTAACGTTCCATCTCACTTCTCCGTCTTGGCATGTGCAATGTTTAATTCTCTTAGGCTTTTCAAAGTTACCCATATAGCAAACTTTCCACCAATGACTCCCAAACCAGTTGGTTTTAGGGAACCAAGTGTAAAAACACTCCTAAGGGCTTACTCATTCAAGTAACAAAGGCCACAGAAATAAACTAGCCAAGCTGCTTTTAACCATCGCATTTTTTTAATTTTTTTTTCGTATCCACTCTATATATTTTTTCTTTCTTTCTTTAAACCGATGAGCATTGAAGCAGGTTATAACCCAATATATTTTTCTTGCACTCGTAACATGATTATGAATAAAATAGCAATTATATATCCTTTGTCAGCACCCCCTTTCACGATCTATTCTACATTTAACGAGTTTAACGCCTCGAATATGTGCAAACAATTTGACAAGGGTCTCAAGTATCACAAAACCAATATTAGACCATTCACAAATTCGCAGTCTATATCCATCTCATGAAATCTATCTGTGAACAATCGAAGTGTTCATCATTGGCTAATAAATTAAATTACCTCTATCAATCCATTGCTCAAGTTATTACCCTAAAATGCAACACACTTTATACAAGATGCAATAACATAATGCAATGGAACATATGCATAAAACAATGATAATGTCCCTAAACTTAAAAGAAGCAATGTCCTCATGCAAATATAAATCAAAAATCAAAATAAAATTAAAAAAATAAAACAGAAGACTCCCTTAGTATTGTGCTCAAGTGTCATCCTCATTCTCCTCATCAAGAGAATCAGCTGGATAGTCTGGGAATTCTGGAGGTTCAGGAAATTGGACTGGGCCGAAGCTGGAGCTTGAACCACCACCAGAATGGATTTGGGATAGCGTATTAGCAAATAACAAGTTGAACTGGAACATAGCATCCACACGGCGTGCTATGGCATCCATGCGTCTGTTCTGGCGACGGGTCTGTCGGTCCACCTTGCGCTCAATTCTGTCAACTGTACGCTGTATGGAATCCAAAGACGGTGCTTGTGCCTGTGGTAGTGGTTCTTCGATGGGAGCGTCATGGACACCATGAAATCTCAGGCCTCTCGGTTAGGATATTGCACCATCCCAAACCCGATAGCGCTCAATATTGCCATGATCAATTGCCGCCATTGGCGGCTGTAGTGCTTCATCAGCGCCCCACTGGACCCCAGCAAGCCGACATAACCCTGTAATCAATGATGGGAATGGTAAACTGCCCGTAGTTTTCCCGCTAAGAAACTTTTGGATAAACTCCTGAATCACCAATCCCACATCTATGTTCGTGTCGAGTACTAAAGCATATAACAAGACGGCCCGGTCCATAGTTACTTCGGTTTGATGTGAAGAGGGCATTAAGTTGGAGCAGAGAAAACTAAACCACGCCTTCCCGTACTTACTTAGAGCTATATGAGGGAAGGTGGAATGTTTGTTGGTACCACTCTTCTACGTCCACTTCGTCCCGGGTTGGCATATTCGGCGCACCATCGAATCCAAATCGTACTTCTCAATCCCATGACTCAAATATTCATTAGGTGTGTCTGCATGATTTGGCACATGAAAATAGGCATTGATAGTGTATCTGGAAAAAGAGACGCCGACCGCGGACCTGAACAACAAAATTAGTGGCATGAATGGCATTGGCATAGAACTCCTTCACCACTGATATAACGGTTTGCCCCGGTTGCTCTGTGAAATTCAACCAATGGCGCTCAGCTATCTGGACTGCCATCTCACCATCCCACTCAGCGTCCGGTTTTAAACCCCTCTCGAGAACAAATGACTTCCCCAGGAGCACCGTTTGATATCTCGTCGCCGCTTCTTCACTCATAAATCTAGTTTCATCATACGCCGGTTGTGAAGAGCGCGCAGTAGAACCCCTTCTTCGCTTTGAAGTCATGGCGGATATAACTCGGGTAACTTGGTCTATTGCTCAAAGTACCCACACGCTGTGCAGAATTAACAGCCTTGGCGTTTAGCCAAACAGTTAGGGGGCAACTTGACAATCCCAAAGCAACCAAGACACGCACCAATTTCCTTATACTGCCAATGGTGGCACAGACAAGCAGGTACAGAAGGAAAACACCCAACAACGGAATAACAAATGTATAGTTGCAAACAATACCCAAGTCAGATGGAACCCAAAATTGGCCGCGTATAGGGACTCCACAAATTTCGTTCGAAAAACCAAGAAAAAATTGAGAGGACTAGCGGATTGTGCTTACATGATCGGAGGTGGGTTTGTGCTGGAACAAACCGTGAAGACAGACACGGGAAGCCAGTGAGCACCGGTGAAGACAAGCTTGGTTCTCTATAGTTGATGAGGAAGCCGACCGGTGTTGGGTGTGCCGGTAGGGAGAGAAAAGGTGTAGGTGGATTTCGCACGGTAAGGATGCAATTTGGAGGAGAAGAGGCGTGGGTATTGAGATTTTGAAGAAGATGAAGATGACCTAAGGATGGGCTTTCGACCTAGACAACGTGAACCATGAGCTGGATGGGTGGGTCGGGTGCTTCATGAATTGGGCGAATATTTTTTCTTCTTTTAATTTCATAAACTGGGCAAGTGGGGCGGCCGCGTGATGCTGAGGGGAGGGCACGCTACTCCGGCAGAAATCAAGTGCGTGATATGGCCAGAATGGGGCGGGCTCGCGAGAATATAGGGCGGTCACCCTATACTGTCAGTGCCATTTTTCCAGTTGTAGTCGCCCTAGCTACTATCCACACCTCTAGTAGTTAACCTGTAGTGAAATAAATACACCATTAACACCCATTGTTTGCAAGATAGCTAAAAACAATAAAAACTATAATTGGCAATATTAACTAAAATAAGATAATTCCTAAAATTTCAAAACAACGCAAACTATTAAAAACGAATAAATAATACGATTGGGTTGCCTCCCAATTAGCGCTTGTTTTAGAGTCTTCAGCCTGACTTCTTCCTATCTCAGTTGCACATGGTGAGGTTGACTGAGGATTTCTGGCGATCAATACCACCACCCCAATAATGTTTAATTCTTTGGTCGTTGACTTTGAATGTAGCATCGGACTTGTTATCTTCTAACTCGACGGCTCCATGTGGGAACACTGATCTGATAATAAAGGGGTCGGACCATCTGGATTTAAGCTTTCTAGGAAAAAGCTTCAACCAGGAATTGAATAGCAACACAGCTTGACCAGGTGAAATATTACGATCCACAATATTCTTGTCATGCCACCTCTTTACTCGCTCCTTATAAATCTTGGCATTTTTATATGCATGGAGACGGAACTCATCCATTTCATTGAGTTGCAAGAGGCGTTTTTCTCCCGCTGCGTCTAAATCAACATTGAGTTTTCGGGTAGCCCAAAAGGCATTATGCTCTAATTCTACCGGTAAATGACATGCTTTTCCAAACACTAGTCGATACGGCGACATCCCAATTGGCGTTTTATAGGCCATCCTATATGCCCAGAGAGCATCGTCAAGCTTCAGCGCCCAATCCTTCCTATTGGGATTCACCACATTTTCCAAAATCCTCTTCACCTCTCTGTTGGAAATCTCAATTTGACCATTTGTTTGAGGATGATAAGCAGTGGCAATCCTGTGCGTGACTCCATATTTAGCGAGTAAAGCCTCAAAGAGTTTATTACAGAAGTGTGAGCCTTCATCACTGATTATCGCACGGGGAGTTCCAAATCTGGTGAAGATTTTTCGTCTAAGAAATTTTATCACCACCTTTGCATCGTTAGAGGGCAACGCAGCAGCTTCTACCCACTTTGAGACATAGTCAACTGCGACTAGAATATAGGAGTTATTGAAGGAGGATGGGAAAGGACCCATAAAGTCTATACCTCGTATATCAAAAAGCTCAAACTCCAAAATAGAATTGAGGGGCATCTCTTGCCTTTTAGAGATATGCCCAGTTCTTTGGCATCGGTCGCAACGTGATGCAAAGGAATGGGCGTCCTAGAAAAGAGTAGGCCAATAAAATCCTTATTGCAATACTTTCGCAGCTGTCTGCTCGCCACTGTGGTGTCCTCCATACAATGAATCATGGCACTGCTGTAGAATGCTATCTATCTCCTCTTGAGGAACACACCTTCTCACCATCTAGTATGCACATTGCTTGAATAAGAAGGGCTCATCCCATATGTAAAATTTTACATCATGTAAAAATCTTTTCCTTTGCTGGTACGACATATCAGGAGGAGGTACGTTACCCACAATATAATTCACGAAATCTGCATACCATGGTGTTGCTGTACTAATAACGAGTAAATGCTCATATGGAAAACATTCATTTATTAACAGCTCATCACCTTTCGTGTGGCCTCGATTCTCTAACCTTGAGAGGTGGTCAGCCACTTGATTCTCCGTTCCTTTCCTATCCCTAATTTCCAAGTCAAATTCTTGAAGCAATAAAATCCATCTAATTAACCGCGCCTTTGCATCCTTCTTGGAAATTAAATACTTAAGTAATGCGTGATCAGTGAAAACCACAACCTTGGTCCCAACTAAGTATGATTGGAACTTATCAAAAGCATACACAACCGCTAGAAGCTCTTTTTCAGTAGTTGTATAATTCAATTGTGCCTACGTAAATGTCTTGCTTGCATAGTAGATAGCATGAAAAATCTTATCTTTGCGTTGGCCTAAGACCGCGTCAATTGCAAAGTCGCTAGCATCGTACATTAGTTCGAATGGTGACGACCAATCTGGTGCAACTATGACTAGAGCAGTGATCAATTTCTGTTTCAACACTTCAAAAGCTTTGATGCAGGCGGTGTCGAAGTTAAAAGCTACATCCTTCTCCAAAAGATAACATAAAGGCTTAGTGATTTTCGATGATAAACCTTCTATAAAAGCCCGCATGACCGAGAAAGCTTCGAATCCCCTTAATAGACCTCGGTGGTGGAAGATTTTCAATTGTTTCAATCTTCGCCTTATCTACTTCTATTCCTTTGACAAAAACTCTATGTCCCAAAATAAAACCTTCTTGGACCATGAAGTGGCACTTCTCCCAATTCAACACCAGATTCGTTTCCACGCATCGCTTAAGCACGAGAATTAGGTTCTCCAAACATAAGTCGAAAGAATTCCCAAATACTGAGAAATTATCCATAAATAGCTCTAGATTGTGTTCAACCATATCGGAGAAAATTGCCATCATACACCTTTGAAAAGTAGCCGGTGCATTACATAATCCAAAAGACATTCTTAAGCAAACGTACCATAAGGATAAGTAAATGTCGTCTTCTCTTAGTCTTCGGGTGCTATGGCGATCTGATTATATCCTGAATACCCATCCAAGAGACAGTAGAATTCATGACCTGCCAAATGGTCCAACATCTGGTCAATAAAGGGTAGAGGGAAGTGATCCTTTCGTGTAGCTCTATTGAGTTTTCGATAATCCATGCATACTCGCCAACCAGTAACTGTCCTTGTTGGAATTATCTCGTTGTTGTCATTGGTCACTACTGTCATTCCACCCTTCTTAGGCACGCACTGCACTGGGCTTACCCATGCACTATCGGAAATCGGATAGATTATACCCGCATCTAGCCACTTGATAACCTCTTTCTTCACGACTTCATTATTGGATTCAGTCTCAGCTGTTACTCTATTGTTGGCTTAGAATCCTCCAAAAGGATTTTGTGCATATAGATAGACAGACTAATCCCCTTTATGTCTGCTAAAATCCAACCAATTGCCGATTTGTATTCTCTAAGAACCCGCAGCAGTTTTTCTTCCTGGCTCTCATTCAATGAAGCAGAGATTATTACTGGTAAAGTAAAAGAACTCCCTAAATAAGCATACCTCAAATGACTCGGCAACGGTTTTAATTCCAATGTGGGTGGTTCCTCCAATGAAGATTTAACTCGAGCAGGTGGTTTATCCGAATAATCCAATGTCTCAACTGGTGGTCTGAAATTATCTACCCTTGGCACAGTATTTAACAGTTGTACCAACTCGAACAATGCTGGATCATTTGAGTGAGCTTCCGTGGTCAAAAAGATATCAAAAGGATCTGTATTGAGTGTGGCCATGAGTTCCCCCTCAACAACATCTTTTACAATATCCATACTAAAACACTCATCCATCTCCTTAGGAAACTTCATTGCCTGAAACACATTAAAAGTTACCTCTTGATCTTGGACTCGCATGGTCAACTCACCTTTTTGTACATCAATCAGTGTTCTTCCGGTTGCCAAGAATGGTCGTCCAAGAATGATCGGTATATCACGATCCTCCTCACAATCTAAGACAATGAAATCCGCAGGGAATATAAATTTATCTACCTTTACCAGTACGTCCTCCACAATTCCCCTTGGATAAGTAATAGAGCGATCGGCCAGCTGTAATGTCACATTAGTGGGAACTGCTTCCTTTAACCCAAGTTGTTGATAGACTGATAAAGGCATCAGATTGATACTGGCACCCAAATCACACATACATCGATTAAAAAACTGAGTCCCAATTGTGTATGGAATAGTGAAGCTCCCCGGATCCTTAAGTTTTGGAGGCAACTTCTTCTGTAAGATTGCACTGCACTCTTCGGTAAGGGCCACGGTTTCAAATTCTCCAAGTCTCCTTTTACGTGAGAGAATGTCATTCATGAACTTTACGTAACTTGGCATTTGTTCCAATGCGTCAGCAAAAGGGATGTTGATTTGAAGTTTCTAAAATACTTCCAAGAACTTTGAGAACTGCCTATCCAATTTCTGTTTTTGAAGACGTTGTGGAAAAGGCACTGGTGGATAAGTCGAGGCCTGCTTTCCTTCTTTTGATTTCATTGTTGGCTCATTGTCGGTTTTCTTGGCCACGTCGGAATTGTGAGCCCCTTCATCAGATCCCTTCTCCTTCGATGTTTCTCCATCTGTAGCTTTTAACTCCTTACCACTCCTAAGCGTTACTTCTTTACAATACTCATTCTGATCTCCTCTAGGGTTTACTTCAATGTCACTCAATAAAGTCCCTTGTGGTCGGTTATTAATTGTATTGGCCAATTGCCCAATCTGAGTCTCCAGGTTCTGAATTGCAACTGCTTGATTTTTTACGCTTACATCCATTTGATTCATCATCTTGTCTTGAGCCTGAATTCTCACTTAAGTTCCTGTCATATATTTGGCCAACATCTCTTCCAAATTTATTTGCTTTTCAGGTTGAGGAAGAGGTTGTTGTTGTTGACGAGCTTGAAATCCCGGTGGGTACTATTGACGTGGAGCTTGAGGTTGAGCTGTGTTGTCTTTCCGAGAAAAGTTGGGATGATTCCTCCACCCAGGATTGTAAGTATTGGGATTACCGACGTTTTGCTGCCGATTATAATTCCCCACATATTGTACTGACTCAGAACTTATAGCACAATGCTCCGTCGGATGTTCACCAGCACATAATTCACAAATCACTGATACATTCTGAACATTGAGCAGTCCCATAGCATCAAATCGTTTCACCAAGGTAGACATTTGTGCAACCAATGTAGTTATCGAATCTACTTTAATTCTTCCTGCTACTCTAGGTTGATTCATTCGTGCGGTAGGCCATTGGTAGTTATTCGCTGCCATGGTTTCTAATAACGCATAGGCATCATCATAATTCTTGGACATGAGTGCACCCCCTACCGCTGCATCAATACTTGTTCGGGTGGCATTGAATAACCCATTATAGAATGTCTGAATTAGCAACCACTGTGGTATTCCGTGATGAGGACATTTTCGCATTGGGTCCTTAAATCTCTCACATGCTTCATAAAGCGACTCCGAATCATATTGAACAAAGCTAGTGATGTCATTACGCATCTTTGTTGTTTTAGTTGGGGGGAAGAATTTGGCAAGGAACTTTTGTGCCAAATCATTCCAAGTCGTTATTGAACCAGGGGGCAAAGAGTGAAGCCAAGCCCGTGCCTTATCACGGAGTGTAAACGGAAACAGCCTCAGCCTGATTGCATCTTCACTGACTCCATGAAACTTGAATGTATCACAAATCTCTAAAAAGCTCACTAAGTGCTCGCTCGGATCATCACTTGGTAATCCCCCAAAATGAACCGAAATTTGAAGCATCTGGATTGTTCCTGGCTTAATTTTGAAATTTGTAGCATTGATGGTGGGCCTTTGGATGCTCAACTGTATATCAGTGACCTGAGGCATTGTAAAGTCTCTCAACGATTTTTGTTCTCCATCCGCCATTTTCTCTTGAGTTTTCAACGTTTCTTGGATGAAATGTCGAATTCGATGGAATCTACGTTCAATATCATCTTCGTAAGGTACAGTTACATGACCCTTCGAACGAGTTTGCATACAAAACCACAAGTACCTGAAATAGAAAGTAAATAAACACAATGAGATAAAGTTTAATCTAAGATCAAATTTAAACAAAAAACTAATATTGACACAATGTCAAAAATGATCCCCGACAACGACGCCAAAAACTTGTTGCCTATTTTTAACCATAGGTTTAACACGCAAGTATATGTGGTCAAACTGTAGTAAATGACAAGAAGAGTATTGTCCCACAGAGATTATATTTGATATCTATCAATAATTATATTTTACAATTAAACTAATCTTGACTAAACTAACACTTTGAGATTGCTTCTGATTTATTAAAAATAACTTAACATTAACTAAAACTAATTATCAAAGATCAAATAATATGTTTAAAGAATTAAGACTACAACTTCCCCCAATGCTTCATCTAAATATCATTCACTCTCGTTATTTCATATTAAATATACTGGATTGTTCATTAAGAATTCTTTATAATATTCACATGCATCTCTCGATCACACATAAACAATTCCACTCAATTCTACCAATTATGGAATAGAAATGCGTAGAGCATCTAAATTAATTAAAACACTATATCTCTATGTGATTTATATTAAAGAAGATTTACATGCAGATTCTCTTCAACTTACATATGGCAAATAGGCATATCTCTATCCTATTCACAAATCATAATTCCCATCGACGTAGAAATTACAATCATATGCTATCATACCAAGGTCTAAATCTATTCTCCGTTCATCAAGTTCATATAAATTACCCCTCTAACTACTGGCCAAGTAATTAACATTAAGCACAAATATGATAGACAATCCAAATATATTTATCATCAAACAACCAAAAGCAAACTTAATTCAAACTATGCATTGGGTTCTATTGTAATCTTAAATGAGAATTTAGTTCATCATAAAATAATTAAAAACCATAGTTCTAAAAGTATACAAAATTAATAGAGAAGAAATAAGAATGAACGTTTTGATCTCCTCCTGATCTGTTACTTTGATCTCCTCTTGTTGTATTCTTCCAAGCTCTAGCCTTCAATTGCACTCTTTGATGACCCAAGTCGCTCCAAGAGAATCTCCTTATCTTAGGGTTATATAACTACTATTTATACTCCTCATCAACTTTTCCTAACTTCCCACGGATTTGTATCAGCTTTCCCTATCAGCCCAGTCCAGAATTCACGCAACAAAACCTTCTCGCCGGACAGGGCGGCCACGCTTCTTCATGGGGCGGCCGCGCGATGATCACAGAAGTTTAAGTAAAGCTTTGCATGGGTGGGGCGGCCGCGCGATGATCACAGAAGTTTAAGTAAAGCTTTGCATGGGTGGGGCAGCCGCGCGATGATGTGGGGCAGCCGCGCTACTGTTCCAGAATTCCAGTTTTAGCTTCCTTTCATACGCTTGCGCTCCGAATGTCCAGTTTCTCCTCCAAAGTGATATTTCCTGCAAAATGACATGAATACATCAAAAGTAACCTGCAACACAAAAACAAACACCAATTCGTGTTTTCAAGTACTAAATTCATAGGTATTTAACCCACTCATCAATATTCCTGGTATGATTTTTGATACTTGATATGTATACATATATAAATCGATATTTGTTTGATTGGTTTTGAAAATGTGGAGTGGCTCAAGCGGATTGAGCCTACTATAAAAAAAAATGTTATGTGCTGAGCTTTCTAAAGAAAGATGGTTATCTAAGTTGAGGGTTAGAATTTTAACTTGTGTTTGGTGAAGATTTAAATTCTACGACCAAGCCCCACCTTCAGGCTCTAGTACATTTATTTTTGAAATTGTTAATCAGCTACTTGGTTGTTGGTTTTATGTGAAGAACAAGGTTTTATATTATAAATCTAGTTACCAATTTGCATTAACCACGAGAAGTTTATATGTATGTATGTGTATGTGTGTGTATTTTCTTATATTTTATGTGCAACTACATGATTCAATGAAATATTTGTTCCATGACAATTTCATCTTTCATGGGATGCATTATAATTTGAGATTCTAAACTATCTCTGCATATGGATACATTGTAATTGCTTATCCCTTGGTTTTTTGCTATGCCATTGTGATGTTTATGTGCCTTGGTCTATGTTTGGATATTCCTGGTGCATTAGTATAATTTGGATATTCATGTTGCATATGATTATCAAAAGTTTTGGGGTTAGGAGATATTTAATATGTGGTGTTCATAGCTGTGTGAAATTTGTTGTCTAAGTACTCCAAGTAGATTAAGCCTTTTAACTATATTTAAGTTGAGGAGTTTCATGTGCATGGTGAAGTAGATTGGTTCTTTATAATTATTTATTTATAAATTGGTTGTAATTATATTTTAATATAGGAGTAAGCTGACAAGAGTGATGAGTTCCAAATTTATCCTTTCTAGTATGTATGACATGAGGTTTTTATGTTGATAAATTTATGTTGATAACATAATGGAATGAAATACAACTAACTTTATATTTGGTCAGACTTCAATTTATGATGGATTCTCAAGTAAATGATGAAGCAAAGGGGGCAAGCAAGAATAAGCTCAAATGGGTTGAAAATGAGGATGATAGGCTTGTGGAATCTATGCTAGACATATTAATTACCACTGGAACTTTATATAGGGTTGATAATGGCTTTAAACCTAGGTTTTACTTAGTCATTGAGAAAGCATTGGTTAAGAAGTTACCCGAAGCAGGAATAAAGGCAAAGCCATATATTGAGTCAAGGTTGAAAATGTTGAAAGCTGAATTGGCAGTTGTGTATGATATGTTGAATGGAAAAGATAGTAGTAGATTTGGTTAGGATGCTGAAAATCATGTACTTAAAGCCTCTAAGGATGTTTGGATATCATATCTTGCAGTAAGTGATTTATTTTCAATCTTTATAATTATTCTTATAACCTATCTTTACTTAACTAAATTTCACTACCAGTTACTTATTATTCCTTGTTTAGATATAGTAGAGCATGTCTATATGTCAGTTGTGATAGAACTTAAAAATTTTAGTTCAAGTTCGCAAATAAAAAGTAGTACTAATAAAATTATAGGTTAAACCTACTTGCTAAAGTTATCTGTTTTCAACATAATTAGACTGTTACAAATTCTTGGCCTTTTGGATTTTCTTATCATTGAAAACTGGGATGTCTAGTTCTCTGCTCCTGTTATTATATGTATTTGGTGCCTCTGGCTCACTAGGGATATTTTAGCCATGAGAAAAGATGGGCGAAGAATTAGTATAAAAAAAGAATATGGGGGGAGTCATTTTGCCAAGTTTATTATAAATACTTAAAACATGAGCTGGGCCAGAAAATTTATGTTGTTATAAAACAAAAGAGAAGTATGGCTTAGAAAATTTTAATTAGAATTTGTTGTAATGGTACAAGTGCATACAGGCTCTACATATGTAATTGTTTTCATCACAATTGTTTGCTATTTTAATTGTTCTTTTCTTTAACTTGTTTTAGGTGCACAAGAAGAGAGCAAAGCGGTGGAATAAGAAATTTTCAAATTATTTAAATCTTTGTACTATATTTGGTAAGGATAGAGCAACTGGGAAAGACGTTTTATCGGTTGCGGAAATGATTGAGTTAGATGAAGAGATTTAAAGAAATGATGGAGATGATAGTTTGACTCCAATCCGCAGTGAGGAAATCTTTAGCAAGGAGAAAGTCAAGTATAGATATTGATTCTGAATTTTCTATGGAGAGGACTGCTACTATTCTCGCTGTACAACTTGAGAATCATCTGCTCAATGTGCTAACTTTCTTGGATTGGAGGCTTCATTAAATGAGCAACACAAGAATCTCAGTAGTGCGTTGAGTAATGTGCTTGGTCAAACTGAAAGTGAGCGTGACAAGGTGATTTGCAAGCTTGTTCATGAGGATGAGTTGATGGTGGTCTTCTTTAGTCTTCTCGATGAGCGAAAAGAGGGTTTTGTCAAAGATTTATTGAGTGATGTGTTATACTAGTTATTTAGACATTTTACTAAATTGTTGGTTATTGAATGATGATACTAGCTTTTTGCCAAAGAATTTTTTGATGGTGTTATTGGTGGTTGAATGATGAAGTAATTAGTTATGTTATTAAATTTAACAACACTTTGTATTATTGGGTTGGGTGTTATACTAGTTCATTTAATTTTGTTGATTGTATTATATTTTATATTATATTATATTTTACGCTACTTATCTGTAGTTGTAATAAATTAAAATAAAGTTAATAGGTTTGTTTAAAGACTTGAAATAATTCTTAGATTAAGAAAAAAGTTTTAAAAAAAATTCATGTTAAGTTGTGACTTTAACTAGTGAATGTATGTGGTTATAAGCTTAATTAGTTTTTCTATAATCCTTTTAATATTAGTTAATAGCTGTTTTTAAGTTATGAAAATAATTAAAATAGAGAAAAAGTAGTTATAGAAAAATTATAAGTAGAAAAAAGAAAAAAAATATAGAATTATAAAAAAAAAATCTAGAGAAATATGAGTCAAATTTTAAATATAAGTTGAACATTTAAAGGTATTTAAGTTATTTTCACATTATTTATTTCATTCTTAAATATATTCCTAATACCTACCAAACATGCACATAAAAATTTTAAAAATCATTCAATTTCCTCGTTTATTCTATTCTCTCGTTCTCTTTTCTATTTCATTTCCTCAATCCTATATTTTTTAGACGTCTAATGTACGCTCACCGGCCACTGGTAAATGCCTATTGAAGTGAGAAAGATTAAATGCACGTTGTTTGCTTTTTTTCTTCTCTATTGACTCCTCCTTTAATTTTGTTCTCTAGAAATATCATTTGATCTTAATGAAGTAAGGGTCCCATCCACACCGGCGAATCCAGAGTTTTTATCCGGTAGGATTAAGATAATGTGGGATTATAAATAATTTTACAGAATTCAGAGGCAGCATCCCAAACTAACTTTTTAAAATAATTTTACGCTTTCTAATTATATACAGAGGCGGAAGGAAGGGGGGCGGGGGGGGGGGGGGGGTCATCTGACCCCGGTAACTCCGGCCGCTCAGGCGGAACTCAGGCGAGTTGACCCCTGTAATTCCGGCCGCTCCGTGACCCCTGCAATTCCTGCCCTCCAATCCTCCATGATCGCCGGCGGAGTTCTTCATTCTTCATTCTCGGTCGGCAACAGAGACGGACTTGATAAATTTTTTTTTTTTTTTTTAACTTACTAAATGAAACGACGTCGTTTCATTTAGTAAGTTTAAAAAAAAAAAAAAAAATCTTTTTTCAATTTTCCTTATCTGCCCGGTGGTGGTCACGCACTCACGCCTCTCACTCTCTCAGCCGACAACTCCCTCACGGCCTCACAGCTCAGTCCTCCGTCTCCGGCTCCCTCACAGCTCCGCGCCTCCGCCTGTTGCCTATCTTCTCTCCAGTCTCCGGGTCGACGGACGGCGACTCTCCCATGCTCGGCTGCTCCAGACTCCAGTGCACGGTGCTCCTCCAAGGCTCTCCCCTGCTCTACTCCGGCTGCTCGTGCTCCTCGTCGGCTGTCCCCTGCTCTGCTCCGGCTGGCGGCTGCTCGGTTGCTCCAGTCAACTGTCAGCCTTAGCCAATAGCCATCAGGGTAAGTTGTAATTTGTAAATTTAATTAAATATTAGATTTAGGGTTTTAAAAAATTATGGATTTATGAATTATGATTAATGGTTATTATTGTCACTAGTTAAAATTGATTGTTAATATGAAATTTTGTGCTTAATGTTGCCATTAAATTAGAGTTTAGAGATTTAGATCTTATAGTTTGTTAATTGTTAATTTGTTATGCCATATTGCCATTACATTATGAAATATTTAAATTGATGAAATTATTGTGAAATGTTATAATTGGGCAAAATGAATTTGAATATAAATTTGAGAAATGGTATATAAGTATATTTATGGTATAACCGTATAATGATCAATGATGGTATATTGATGATATAATGATGCTATATTTAAGATTTGAATACTTGATGTTTTTATTTATTATAGATTATGGATAAATACTTGATTAAGCGACCAAGAACTGTTGATTCTTCTAATAGTCAATTACCAAGTTCTGAAGCAAGTGGTGGTATAAATAATTCACGTGTGGAGTTCAATACGAACGATATCGTTAGTGATCCGGGGTTACGTAAATCAATTAAAGACTTTGATATTATGATTCGTGATCAAGTTCGAAGAGAGTATTTGACTAGAGGTCCATGTCAACCAATTGCCCATAATTATCCAAAAAAAAACTTTTCTAATGTGAAGAGAAGCTTTAGGCCCACTTGGTTTAAAAATTTTGAGTGGTTGGAGTATAGCATTTCAAAGGATGCGGCATTTTGCTTTTGTTGCTATCTATTTGGTAATTCAAACAGAGTAGATGCTTTTACAAAAAAAGGGTTTAGCAATTGGAAAAAGGCACTGGAAAAATTTCAAGAACATGTGGGTACTTCGAATAGTGCTCATAATGATGCTAGAATACAACTTCAAGGTTTTCAAAATCAAAGGCAGAGTGTGTCACATATACTACTAGCACACGGGCAAGAGATGGAGGTTGCTTATCGCATCCGTTTAACGGCGGCTTTGGATGTCACACGCCTTCTTTTGAAGCAAGGTTTGCCTTTTCGTGGACATGATGAGTCATCGACTTCATCAAATAAGGGAAATTTCCTAGAGTTTTTTGAGTGGTACAGCCTACGAAATGAAGAGGTAGGCAAGGTAGTTAATGAGAATGCTCCTGGAAACAATCAAATGACTTCTCCAAAAATTCAAAAAGAACTAGCAACTGCTTGTGATGTGGAAACTACACTTGCCATCATTAATGATATTGGGGACAAGATCTTTTCTATTATGGTTGATGAGTCTCGAGATGTTTCAATAAAGGAGCAAATGGGAGTTGTTTTGAGATATGTAAACAACCATGGAGATGTGATTGAAAGGTTTCTTGGTGTGGTACATGTGCCTGACACTTCATCTATTTCCTTGAAGAATGCTATTGATGAATTGTTTGCAAAACATAAATTGTCATTATCGAGATTGAGAGGTCAAGGATATGATGGAGCTTCAAATATGCGAGGCGAGTTCAATGGATTGAAGGCTCTTATTTTAAAAGAAAATCCATATGCAAGGTATATCCATTGTTTTTCTCACCAACTCCAATTAGTTGTTGTTGCTGTTGCCAGGAGCAACCGTATTGTAAGTGATTTTTTCCAATATGTTATTATGATTGTGAATGTGGCTGGAGCATCATGTAAAAGGAAAGATAAACTTAGACAGCTTGAACATGATAGGATCGTAAAGTGTTTGGAAAAGGGACAGATAGTTAGTGGTAAAGGAAAAAATCAAGAAACGAGTTTAAGACGGCCAGGAGATACTCGTTAGGGGTCACATTACATAACTATACTCCGTCTTATATCTATGTGGACTTCCGTATTAGAAGTGCTTGAAAATGTGCATGATGATGGTACTTCTGATGATAATAGTGGTATAGCCATAAGTTTGATTGATAAGATGGAGAATTATGAATTTTTATTTGTGATGCATTTGATGAAATATTTATTGGGAATCACAAATGATTTGTTACTTGTCTTGCAACAAAAAGATCAAAACATTGTACATGCTGTGAGATTGATTGGGGTAATGAAAGCTCGACTACAAGATTTTAGGGAGGCGGAATGGGAGAATTTTTTGAAGGAAGTCAATATTTTTTGCGAGAAGAATATGATCCTGATAATTAATATGGAAGACAACATGAGATCCCGCGGTCGTAGCAGGCGCAACGGACAAATTATTACTAATTTTCATCATTATCGTGTTGAGATTTTTTGTCAGGTATAAGTATATAAACTTTTTTCATTATTCTTATCCAAGAATTTATATTCTTTTGTTGATTTTTCATTATTACAATGTAGGTTGTTGATTCAATTGTTCAAGAGATGAACAATCATTTTTCAGAAGCAAGCACAGAGTTACTTTTATGCATATCATGCCTTGATCCAAGTGATTCGTTCTCTAAATTTGACAAAAATAATTTACTCCGTCTTGCTGAGCTTTATCCAGAAGATTTCTCAGTGACTGATCGCATGATACTTGGGGATCAACTTATTAATTATATTTATGATATGTGAAGTGATAATCAATTTATTGGGATCGAAGGTTTGGGAAGTCTTGCTAAGAAGCTGATTGAAACAAGAAGAAATATGACTTTTACATTGGTATATCGATTGATCGAGTTGGCTTTGATTTTACTAGTTGCGACTGCTACTGTTGAAAGAGTATTCTCTGCGATGAAAATTGTCAAGACTGACTTGCGTAATAAAATGGGAGACGAGTGGATGAATGACAGTCTGGTAGTTTATATTGAGAATGATATTTTTTTAACAATTGAAAACGAACAAATTTTGAGACGTTTTCAAACTATGCAGAGTCGCAGAATACAGTTGGCTCCTCTCAGTCGTGTATCGGACAGAAGTAGTTCAAGCGTCAATAAATAATTTTTTTTATTAAGTGATTTTGACCCCCCTGTAATTTTGTTCTGGTTCCGCCACTGATTATATATATAAAATATGTATTTAATTATAATATTATTAATAAAATAAATAGTGACCTTATATATAGACATACCTTATTGACCTCTAAAATGTTTTTCTAATCATAAATCTATACATAAATATTTAATTATTTTAAAAATAATATAAATTATATTATTATTTATTTTAAGAAGATCATAGGAGTATGCATATATAAAGGAATAAAACAAATATGACATTAAAAAAATTATAAAAAAAATTAATTTAATCTCATATATCAAGAAATTTATAAAATTTCAATAGAATCGATTTATCCATTACACTTATTTTTTTTTTAAAATTATCATATATTCTAAATTATATATTTTTTTCAATGAAGTGACCCCGCACACTACTATGTAACTTCGTCCCTACCCATTCATATTCTAATTCCCCTAGCCGAATTGTTTGACAATACTTGAGGCATGTAGCGCGGTATTAAACTTCACAACACCTAACTTCTAATTTGTATTCTACATCCATAAAATCCAAGGTGCAAGTTGTATTTTACATATTTATAAATAATTCTTTTAAATATGTTGAGTCAGTGTATCACGACTATATATGATATCATATTTTTATAAATAATTACAATTTCAAGAGTCTTTTCCATTGTATTTATCTAACGAAGTAAAATGTTGGCGCAAAAGAAAATGCGAAGATATATTTGCCTGAATTTCAATAATTTTTTTGAGTTATTCTTTTTCTTTACGTGACTTTATATTATTATAGATTATTATCTAAGCAGAATAATAACACGCCATGATAATTTAAGAATAAAAATCTGTGTTTTTATAATAATAATAATAAATAAATAAAATGAATTATTGCAATAGACAACGAAAATTGAAAGGGAAAAAACAAAATTGTAACAAGATAGCACATAAGATAAGATAGCACATAAGATATTGAATGATATGGATAGGAGGGATAACCAATTTATAAGCAAATATAAAAAGGGGAAAAGACATTCTTGGGGAAGCTGGCAAAATTATTGGGACAGCTGTCCATCCATATATCTCCATGCTTCATTCTGGTATACTTGCAGAAATAAATGTGAACAAGTAGGTAGTCCTATAAAAGTGTAAAATGTATATATAAAAGTGTAAGAGTGATCTGAGAAAATATAAAATTTTATTTGATTCTGTATATTAAAAAATTTATAAAATTTTAATAGAATTAATTTATTTATCATACTTAAATTTTTTCTAAAATTATTATATATTATAAAATAAAAAAATTACAATGAGCTCAATTGACCCCACATTTGAATGGGTGACTTCTTCCCTGATTTTGATCACCAGCCACGCATATTAATACAAGCATCAAACGGGAGGGTGTAGAAATTTCAAACTTGCATGCATGCCTTTTAGCATGTGGTGCCGGTCTAATTTATTAGTCGTTATAACATAAAATATATATATTAAAAATATTATTAATTTATAATTAATACAGGTCTTAATTTTAATATTTGACCCTTTATATTACACGAGAAAAAACGAATAAATTTCCTTTAAAAGAGGAGATAAATTAGAAGTATTATAGGAATGTAGACAACTTTCAATCCTAAATAATTAAGAAAAAATAACTATTAAAGTGGAACGAAAAGAAGAAAAAAAAGACTCCTAAAACATCTAATAAATTGGCATGGAGGAAGTATTTGCTCGTGTTTAGTATTAGAATTTCTTTTTGGATGTAATAAATGTGCTGTACTTTTTATCATTTAAACGATATACTATAATTTATTTATTTTCAATAACATATAATATTACAATTCAATTTGAAGAATACATTTTATTTTATGGTCTAGGGAGTCTACAGAGGGGACGTGGGGGGTGGGGGAGGGTGCAAGGGGTAATTAACTTATCTTTCATCTTTTGTAACACATGTTAGATTCTAATTTCTTGATGGTGGGAAATTCGAACATGTGATTTTGTACAGTAAAAAAAGAGTTTTGTCATTAGATTATAGCACCTTTGATCTAACTACTATAAAGATATGCATGAAAAAATGTTAGTTCTCACAGTTTATAAAAGACTTCCTGTTAGGATGAATATTTAGCTGAGCCTGATCTGGTAATCTACGTTCGGCTAGGCCTAACGGACCGTCAGCTTGGCAGATTCTTATGAGGACTTCTAAGTCTAATAGGCTTGGGATATGTCTCTAACCCAATCTGGACTGTGGCTATTTACTATATCTAATCCAAATTAGAATATGAGTCAGGTTCCCAGATGGTTTAGGAGATTACCTTCCTATTCAAACTATACCACGTTGATGGACAATCCCAAAGGGAATGGGTAAGAGTCGGTGTGCATTATAAATACCCAGTCAATGATGGAGGAAAGAGTTACGCACACATGCACATTACTCCTATACTAAATACACAGACCTTCATTGTTGATCTTTCTTAAAACCTTCACTAACTCTCACACCGGAGGAGTCCACCAACGGCCCAAGCCGTTAAGACTTTTGTACAGGTATCCTACCCGGACGGCCAACAAGACAGCCGGACAGAATCAGACGTCAACATTGGCGCTAGAAGGAGGGCTTTAGTACCAAATAAAGTTTCCATCAACCATCATTGACATGGAAATTTCACACTCCCAGAGTCATTCACGACGACCAACAACCTCCCAGCCTCGCCGGGAGACGGCGGCAGACAAAGAATGTCGCCTCCAGATAATCCTCGACAAGAAAAAGGCTCTAGATATCCAGCAGAAAGAGCTTGACAGGCAGTACGAGGAATTAACCGAAACAGGTAATGATCTCTCGAGCCAAAGAGGCTCGGCCTCTCGCTCAGACCACCGTGGTAGACGGGATGATAGACACATGGAACGCAGTAGAAGTGGCCCCCAACCCCGAGAAAAGGAACTGACCCACTCCAAGTCGATTTGGATGGCGGATTTGAGGAAGCGAGCCCGATCACCCTCCAAAAGGGATAGGGAGGACAGACGCAGCCACGGGAGCCATACTGGAGAATCCTCACCCAAGAAGGCTTCAGACAAGTACTATGGGTCTAAGAAGGCCCGGTTCTCCCCGTTCTCAAAGGATTTAAAAGAAGTCAAAATCGATCGAAGTCGCAAGGTACCCACTTTGGAGATGTACGACGGAACGGGAGACCGGCATGATCACACCTACTCCTTCGAGCAAGCCATGCACTTCCATGGTCACGTTGCAGTGGCGATGTGTCACCTGTTTCTATCCACTCTAAAGAAGACGGCTAGAGAATGGGTCACCTTTCTCCCGACCGGGTCTATTAAGTCATGGAAAGAGCTATAAGAACAATTTCATACCCGCTTTGGGAGCAATAAAAGACGGGCCAGAATGATGACCTCTCTACTACAAGTAAAACAGAAGCCGAATGAGACTCTTCGGCAGTATGTCAAAAGATTCCGGGAGGCTGTGTCCGAAATCAACGGAATCGATCCGAAACAGGTAATCCAGTTTTTAACTATGAGATTAAATGTTGACAAGTCCAGCAGGTTGATCGAGGAACTCATCTCGAAGGCCCCGGAAACCCTATCAGAAACTTACGTGAAAGTAAACAAGTTCGTAGAATTGGAAGAGGCTCTCGCCAATCTTCGGGGTTCTTCGAAAAACATAGGCGATTTTCACCAGAGAAACCCCGAAGGAGAAAGTGCTGAAAAGAAATCCAATGGCAACGGCAAAAAGGGGAATGATCGAAGAGATTCCAGCCGAGATCGACAGCAAAAGAACGATCCCCCGAGGGACAGAAGGGGTGACGATAAGGATTACATACCCCTGAATACAAATAAAAGTAATATCGTGAAAGCGATAAAAAATGAACCCTTCTACGAAAAGCCCCCGAAGATTCGGGTTTTCGCAAGACAGAAGAACGGGGATAGATATTGCACCTATCATGAAGCAAAATGGCATAATATCGAGGAGTGTTACCAGCTCAAAGATTTTCTAAAAAAACAGATACGGAAGGGTAACCTCGACTGTTATGTCGCCGATTCTTATCGGCAATCAGCCTTCGATCTCCTCGAACCACCTCCACCCATTTCCGAGGCAAGAGGAGTGGTTGACGTCATTTCCGGAGGATCGATCTCCGTCCTATCTAACCGAAAGAGGAAAGCTTTCGGAAGAGAAGTTCATCAAGTATCCAGTAAACCACACGATATCAAGACCGACCCCATCACTTTCTCCGATGACGATTATCCGCCGGGGATGGTTACTCCGCATCAGGATGCATTGGTCATTACAGCTCAGGTCGGCACTATGGATATGAAGAGGATGCTTGTTGATAATGGGAGTTCAGTCGATGTATTCTACAGTCGAGCATACAATCGGCTAGACTTGGGGGGGAAGGAAGCTGGAAATCTGCAATGAGTCCCCCTTATATGGCTTCGGGAATAACCTGATCCGTATAGCAGGGACGATCGAATTGCCTGTGATTTTCGGGACTGCCCCAAAGCAAGCTTCCATTATGGTCCATTTTTATGTAGTTCAGGTGGAAAGTAACTACAATGTCATCTTGGGAATAACGTGTTGGTTTGTAAAATTCATAGACGTAATCAAATTGCACAAAATAGCGAAAGTATGGTAAAATTAAATTTAAAAAATTACAAACCATAATCCAGGATCGACCTTTATGCGCAATTATTAATTGATAAAGAAGAAGTTAGAGATATACCCTTGTAGAACTCAAAGCTTCAACGGGTACAAGTTCACCTCCAAATCCTTCACGATCTCCTTGAATTTCACCGATTGGATTCCAATGATCAACGTTAGCCACCCAAGTATTTGGCCTCTAGAGGTGATCCACCAAGGAATAATAAAGATTCAAGAAGTGGGTTATGGCAAACCCTAGTTTTCTCTCTCTAGAGAATATGTGAGTACTCTCCCAAAACTTATGGAAGTGTATGTGTGTAACCTTAATCCATAATAAGACTTCTCTTATTTATAGATTTAGTAAACCCTCCTAACACCTTTAGGAATAGGGTTTTTAATTAAACTCCTAATCTAATTAGGATCTTAATTAATTTAATATAATAATTATAATTCCTAAACCATTTGGGAACTTAATTATTAATTATGAGAGTACTCTTATTAATTAATTCCTAAACCATTTAGGAACTAAATAATAACAATAATAGTAATAATAATAATAATAAGACTCCTCTTATTAATTTATAATTAGTATTTCTAAAATACTAAATTATAAATATTAAGCTATTTAATTTATTCTATCCACATAGTATAAATTAAATATACTTAATTCATTATTATAATTATGTCATTTACTTCTTAAATAATTATTTTCCTTTTGCGGTGTGACCCTTTAGGTTCTCCATATTAAACCGGTTATAGAATAAATTAATTAAAACTATTCTAATCTTATTTATATAAATAATTTAAACTATTTAATTCATTTAAATAAATAATATTTATTCCATAATAAGGGTAAGCCCCCTTAGCGATCAACGACTTTCCAGATAATATAGATTTCAACATTTAATCACAAAAGAACCTATTCAGCGAATAGTTACCGTACAAATCAATCCTTCTACCTCACAACATCTCAATCAAATATAAGACATGGTTTAACTGTCAAGTCTTATTTTATTTGATTATATGCATTTCGATCCTTAAATGAATAATTCTAACTAATGTAAATTAGAAACTACTTTCTAATTTCCATTCTGCCTTGGCCAAGGACTACTGAGTTGTCATTTATCGAATCGCACAGGACATTCTCTTCTTTTACTAGAAGTGGTAGATTTTTTGTTGATCATTCACCTATCTCCATGTATGACTTATTATATCCAATCATACCCTTTGTTACACCCTAAAGGTTTTAAGGAATATGTCAAAATATAATTCATCATACACAAGATACTATGATGATCTCAAGTCTAAGGATCACTTGTACTACTATCACAAAAAGGAACTCCTATTGACAGGAAAGTAAGACTCCATTAGGTGTTCCTTGAGCGAGTCACATTCAGTGAACTTATTCTCTAATAAGCACCTACATACTTGCTTTAGTGTCTCTACACAAATGATTATGAGATCAATCATTCTCTTCATAAGAGCAAGCATAGTATGTACTAATCTATCCGGATTCATTAATCCCCATTTTAGTGATCCAACGATTAGGAACAATTTTAGTTTTGAGCTATCTTGAATTTAGATCTCATTAGCATAATCCTCATCATGGTTTTAAAAGTATTGCTCAAAAACTATGGGTTTATCCATTTGATTAATTCAAGTAATTAATCATGAATAAAGAAATGTCTTGATACTTTTATTAATAAATGAACAAGATTACAACGTATATGCTTATCACATCAAATGTGGTTGGCTTGAGGGCATACTACTTTCAGAACGACTCTGTCAGCATTAAAAGCCGTTACCTCTATCCCGCATTTAAAAATGAAATTTCCAACCAAAAATGGGATCGGGGAATCAGTCGGTGATCAGGATCTTTCTCGAAGATGCTATCTGCAAACCATTCAGACGTCCCCTATCATCGACAACAAACAGAAAGCCACCATGAAGATTAAGCTCGAACCTTTCACTGAGGGATGCACCGAACCAATAGCAACACCTGCCGAAGACACGATCCAGGTTCCTTTATTTCAAGAAGACGATGAGAAAACAATACAGATTGGAACAGACCTTCAAGAAGAAACCAGAGCACGGCTGGTGGCTCTTTTACAAGAATACTCGAATATCTTTGCTTGGGTCCCAGCCGATATGTCAGGCATTGATAAGACTGTGGCCGTGCACCAGCTGAGTGTAAACCCGAACTCAAAACCTGTTAAGCAAAAACGAACGAACATAGCTCCCGAAAGACAACAGGTAATTGATAATGAAATTGATAAACTTTTGGCTGCTGACTTCATCTTTGAAATCACTTACCCAGAATGGCTCGCGAATGTGGTGCTGGTTAAAAAGTATAATGGGAAGTGGAGTATGTGCGTGGATTATACATATCTGAATAAAGCATGCCCGAAAGATTATTACCCTCTCCCGAGTATCTATCAACTGATTGATTCCACATGGGGTCACACTATAATGAGCTTCTTGGATGCTTTCTCGGGATACAATCAAATTGCTATGCATGAAAGTGATATCCCGAAAACGTCCTTTATCACACACCGAGTCATCTACGCATACAAAGTGATGTCCTTCAGATTAATCAATGCCGAAGCTACTTATTAGAGAATGATGAACAAAGTGTTCAGTAGTCAGATTGGGAGGAATATGGAAGTCTATGTCGACGACATGATCGTCCGAAGCATGAGGGAAGAAGACCATTTTGTCGACCTGAAGGAATGCTTCAAGAACATTAAATCGAAAAACATGAGACTAAACCCAACTAAATGCACATTTGGCCTCGGGTCAGGCAAATTCTTGGGATATATGGTTAGTCGTAGAGGGATAGAGGCAAATTCCAAAAAGATATCGGTTATCCTTGAAATGCAATCGCCGAAGAACTTTAAAGAGGTTCAACAGTTAACGGGGAGGTTGGCAGCCCTTCGTCGGTTTGTGGCACGCTTAGCCGAAAAATGTCTCCCTTTCTTCGGTACTCTGAAGGGGGCCCAGAATCAGAAGACATTTCTATGGACCGAAGACTGCCAAGAGGCCTTTGATCAAATTAAAAGGTATATCTCATCTCCTCCGATACTGAGTAAAACACTCCCCGAGGAAAATCTACAACTGTACTTATCTACCACTTCTTTGGCGATCAGGTCCACTCTGATATGAGAAGATTTACAGGGACAAAAACATGTCTACTACATAAGCCACGCTCTTCGAGATGCTGAAACAAGGTACCCAAATCTAGAAAAGTTGGCTTACGCGTTGGTTATCTCCAGTCGGAAACTCCGACATTACTTCCAAGGTCGGACTATCCTCGTCTTCACAGATCAGCCGCTTCGGAAAATCCTTTACAGACCAGAGTCGTCGGGAAGGCTAGCAGTATGGGCCATCGAGTTGAGCAAGTTTAATATAGAGGTTCATCCTCGGATAGCCATTAAAGCACAAGCCCTCATTGACTTTATCATCGAGTGTTCATTTCCTGATGGTCCAGAGGACAAAGAACCCGACTCTGATAAATTGACATCAACCCCCGAAGAAACTGTATGGACTCTATTTGTAGATGGGTCCGCCACCGGGGCGAAAAGCGGGGCTGGCATCATCCTCACTTCTCCCGAAGGTTTTAAAATACAACAATCTATACGATTTGGGTTCATAGCCACTAATAACATGGCTGAATATGAAGCACTGGTGGCAGGGCTAAAATTGGTCCGTAGCTTGGAGGTGAGGAACTTAGCAGTATATAGCGACTCCCAACTGGTAGTGAAAAGAAGTTCATTTACAAGCCTATCTCCAACTAGTTCGATCATTGTTGACATTCTTCCCGGAGTATCAGATTATAGGAGTAGTCAGATCGGAAAATACAATGGCCGATGCCCTTTCCAAATTGGCAACCACCGATCAAGGGGAATTAGACGGAGCAGTATATTTAGAAAATCTTTAGCATCCGAGCACCCTGGTTCAGACAGTGATGGATATTGAACAAGCAGATTCTTGGATGACCCCGATCTTACAATTCATTCTGACTGGTAAATTGCCTGAAGACAAGTCTATGTCCCGAAGAATAAAGTACAAGTCCACCAAGTATTGTATCATGAATGATCAGCTATATCGAAGATCTTATTCTTCCCCATTTCTTCGATGTCTCGACCCAAGGGAATCTAATTACACTCTCCGAGAAGTCCATGAAGGAATATGCGGGGACCATGTGGGAGCAAAGGCACTTGCCCATAAAATTTTACGGCGAGGATATTTTTGGCCGACCATGCTCAAGGATGCCAAAGATTTCGTCCAAAAATGTCACAAGTGCCAAATCTTTGCATCTGTTCCACATCAACCTCCCACAGAGCTTTCTCCGATACTTTCTCCAATACCTTTTGCGGTCTGGGGAATTGACATCTTGGGCCCATTTCCACAGAGTAAAGGACAGGTCAAGTTTGTCGTCGTCGACATTGACTACTTCACTAAATGGGTAGAAGCTAAGCCACTCGCCAAAATCACCGAACACACATGTCTCCAATTCTTTAAAGAACAGGTAGTCTACCGGTTCGACATTCCGATGATTCTGGTCTCGGATAACGGCCTTCAGTTCGTGGGCAAGATATTCGAAGGATTCTTAGCTGAACTTAATATCCAACATCGTCGGACTTCGGTAGCCCATCCACAGGCAAATGGTCAGGTAGAAGTCACCAACAGGACACTTCTCCACGGCATAAAGAGAAGATTGGATGATGCGAAAGGAGCATGGCCCGAAGAACTTTTACATGTTCTCTGGGCCTACCGAACCACTCCTCGGACTACCACGGGAGAAACACCCTTTAAACTAGCTTATGGCTCTGAAGCCTAGATACCTATTGAGATCGGAATACCCTCATCCAAAGTCCTTAGCTTCGACGAGATTCTCAATAGCAAGGGACTTCGACAGAACCTCGACTTATTGGAAGAAGAGCGTGATTCAGTGGTCCTCAGACTTGCTACATATCAACAGCGAACTGCTCGACACTTCAATAAAAATGTCAAGAACAAAACATTCCAAGTAGGTAACTTAGTCCTTCGGGAAGCCGAGGCATCTACACCTCGAGAAACTGGGAAACTAATGCCTACATGGGAAGGTCCGTACCTGGTGATTGAAGTTTTACAGGTAGGGACTTACAAGCTTCAGGGCATGGATGGAAAGAATGTTCCAAATACTTGGCATGTTGTTCGGCTTCGTAGGTATTATCAATAGTTAGGATACGTTGGATTTGTACTTAGTCAAATTTTGATGTTACATTTCAGCCGATAGGATTATCTTTTTTGATATTAATGAGAATATTTTTTACATCTTATTTTTGTATGGTTGTTTTGATACGCACTTTCGAATTTATCTCCTAGCCTCATCGGGTCTTTACCTGATTAGGCTAGAGGGGGGTGAAGCAGTATAAGTAAACATTTATACATACAGATGATAAAATATAACTCATGAGAAAAAGATAATAAAGTAAACGATGAAGGTAAAATCATTCAATTACAAGTAAAGTCCCAAAAGCAAAAGTTAGAACTAACAAAGTCTTCAAAAAAATAAATAAATAAATAAAGAAACGATGACAAGTCTTCCACAACAACAATCAGTCTTCGGGAAATACAATCCCCAACTGATCGGGATCATGACCCTTTCCCCTGGCAAGCTCCCGAGCATACTCAAATCCATCGCTGAACTCGTTCACGATGGAGACATAGATGTTCGTTTGGAATTCATCCGAAGCTTTATACTCCTCTATTACTTTCTGTCGAAGCTCCGGAGTTAGGACACTCGGGGAAGCGGCAGCTATCGGTCCTTTCAACCAATTAGCCTCCTTCGATGCCCAACCTTCAACGATCTGCTCAATATTGTCCTTCAGATTTTTCATCCGATCTGTTTGAAGGTTGAGGAGGTCTTTTGACTGTTCAAGTTGCTCTTGTTGGGATCGGACTTGGAACTCGAGCTCTTACCGAATCTTCTCAAATTGAGCTTTGTCAGTGTTGGCTTGCTCGAGGACTTGCCTCCTATGCTTCTCAGCATCTAATATTTGGGATTCGAGTCGACTGATTTCCTTTTCTTTCTCGACCCTAGTCTTCCGTGCTTCCTCGTAATCATTCTTCATAATACGGAAGGCGTCGTGTTAGTGAATCAGTTGATCCCGAACCTTGTGGTGATTCTTCACTGCTTCGGCACGCTCCCGCTAGAGCACTTTCTACTTGTCAGACACCTTCAGGAGAATTGCATTTCCCTAACAAAGTAATGGTTAACCGATGATAAAAAAAGTCAGATTTTTGGTCAATTTTAACAAATAAAATCACAGGTAGATCTTTACCTTTGCATGAAAGGAGAACAACATATCCATCAGTGTCTTTAGATCGGCTCCCTTGGTGTCAGCGGCAGCGAATGGAATCATTGACGAGCCCAAGGCTTCCGTGCTCGACCCTTCTTCGACCCTTGGACCTTCGGTACTCGTAGGGGGGTCGGCAGGACCGTCTCTTTTGTTTGAAGGCTCGGGGCCTTCGGCAATTTCTTTTTCCTCAACTTGGGGAGGAGGAACAGTGGACTCTTCCAGCTGTTTGAAGGCATCTAGCTCGGCAGAAGGATCGGTTGGGGCCCTAGAAGGAAGTGGAACCTGTTTGATTCTTGCTTCCAGGGAGGATTTCAGTACCAGCCTCCTCCTTTTAGTCTTCGGTCTGTTAGATCCTGACTCCTCAGCAACAAACACTTCCCCTCCCGTGGGCTTGGCAATATCATCCCTTTCGAGGGGTCCCGGGATAACTCCAGGAGTAACAGCAACCTGGGTCGGGACTTTCGGTTTTACGACCCTCAAACTGCGGCTCGCCTTCAGCTTTTCGGCGGCACTCAGTTTACCCCTCGGAGCTCCAGCCGCCTCGAGTATGGCTTCGTTATCGGGGTGCTTTCCTTGATCGGCCACTGTAACACAGTTAGAACAAAGGAGTAAGTATCTTAAACATAATCAGAATAAAGAAACAAGTTCGACAGAGGACTTACGACCGAATGAATACAACCAATCTTGATCATTGAGGAGATCTCGGTTCCACTTCATAGACGGTCTCTTGGAATACAAGACCTCAAACTCCTCCAACCTTTTTCGGGTAATCCTCTTCGGATTCAGCTGGTCTTTGTTCGGGTCAGCCCAAGGTCCGACCATCTCAGTGTCCGGTCCCCTAATGAAGAACCAGTCCCCGTGCCATCCCTTATTACTGGAGGGGGTGTCCATTAGGGTATCTCTTCCAGGGTTCTTTATTACTTGGTAGAAGCCATTTTCCTTATTATTGGTGATGGAAAAGAACTGAAAGGAGAAGTCTAGGACTGGGGGGTCGACTCGGAGGCACAGAAGGCAATAAAGCTATTTATGTGAATGAAAGAATTGGGGGGATAATTGGTTTAAACTGAGTCCTGTTGTGTGTAACAACTCAAGAACGAATGGGCGAAATGGGAATCAGACCCCGTATATCATAATCTGGCGATGGATCGAAATCCATCCCCCCTCTAGCTGATAATACATCCTCTCACCAGCCCCGGGTCTCTTAATTTCATACGTTTCTGGAATATAAAATTCTGTATGGGCTAAATCGAAGTGGTAGTTTCGGATGGAAGAAGGGGTGTTTGCCACTCTGTATAGGAGGGTGAAGTATTTGATCCTATTGTATTCCTCTACGTCCCTCATCCTCTCAACAACTACTGGCTTCCACGGTTGTCCTTCTGGGATCCCTGTTTCGGCGACCGTGACCTCGTCTTCAACCCGGGAAGACGAAGCCTGTGCTCTTGTGTCTTGTGTACTCCTAATCATTGTGAAAATATTGGAATAGAGTGTGAAGAACTTACTTGATGCAGAAATGAGATTGATGGAACGACGATCAGGTGGGAGCAAAACTGGAACAAAGCAATCGACATGATGGATGGGAGTCTCTTTCTCTCAGACGTCTTTTCTTTAGAGATAACTGCTTCCAGTAAAAACGGCGATTGTTCGACTTTCCTTATCTTATATACCGCGTTCAACGGTCTGGATGCAACTGATCTAACGGATGGGGTGTGTTATCAGGGTTTTACAGCAGCGTAATAAATGACCATTCTCGCGTGCACGAGTCCAGCTGTCTTACACTATTTAGAAATTCAAACGGACGGAAACTGAAACGGTAGGGTAGATTGTTGGGCTAAACACAGTGGGTTTAACGAAGACTTGGGCCAGGTTATTACGTTTGGCCCAACGTTTGAAATCTCATTTATAGGGGCCCAAGATCGCTTTGCAAGAACTCTTCCCATCGGTTTGATGCCTCCGGGCTCCCGATAGGGCTCCGGGCTTCCGATGGGGCTTTCCCATCGGTCTGATGCCTCTGGGCTCCCAATGGGGCTTTCCCATCGGTCTAATGCATCTGGGCTCCCGATGAAGCTTTCCTCCTCTGTTACGTTGTCCTTGAGTTCCTATAAAGTTCAAGGAGGGTTTGCCTTCGGTTTGATATCTCCTGTGTCCCTACACTTGGATTCCCGAAGAGTTAATTTTCTTCTAAATTTGACCGCTTACATATCTTTTTGGAATGATTTATTCTACTCCCCCAGCACATGCTGAGGGAGTGGGGGGCAATGTTAGGATGAATATTTAGCTGAGTCTGATCCGGTAATCTACGTTGGGCTAGGCCCAACGGACCGTCAGCTTGGCAGATTCTTATGAGGACTTCTAAGTCTAATAGGCTTGGGATAGGTCCCTAACCCAATCTGGACTGTGACTATTTACTATATCTAATCCAAATTAGAATAGGAGTCAGGTTCTCAGATGGTTTAGGAGATTACCTTCCTATTCAAACTATACCATGTTGATGGACAATCCCAAAGGGAATGGGTAAGAGTCAGGTATGCATTATAAATACCCAGTCAATGATGGAGGAAAGGGTTACGCACACATGCACATTACTACTATACTAAATACACAGACCTCCATTGTTGACCTTTCTTAAAACCTTCACTAACTCTCACACCAGATGAGTCCACCAACGGCCCAAGCCGTTAGGACTTTTGTGCAGGTATCCTACCCGGACGGCCAACAAGATAGCCGAACAAAATCAGACGTCAACACTTCCATTTGTAGAAATTTTTGAATATTAAGAATATACTTTTATTTTATGTATATTTTAAATAATAATAAAGTATTAATTTAGCTAGTAATGTGAAATGGTAATAAAATTATACCGATAAATTTAAACATATTATATCATTTTATACCGTTATGTAGTGTCACTATATGTGCACGTAGTAGTAATGCACATTAATAATGCTATGCATTAATAGTCACATTATGGTGAATCAACAAATATCTTTAGGGTTAAGTGATCGGCATTTTACGTTAGATATCTAAAAAATTACGTTTAATCATCAATTGCATGCACAACTTAAGTAATCTTATCTTCCAAATTATTTTTGATAAAATAAAAATTAAATGAGATTATGAATAAAAAATATATTTTTGACAAATCACATGGTGAGTTTTTGTTTACAGTTTAATTGTGCGGATGATTGAAATATTTGGCCATCAAATTAAATTTTGAACGGTGAAAAATATGTTTTAAAACTGTTTTTTTTTACGCCTATGATTCATTCTACGGACTTGTACATATTTTGAGGTGTGGTAGCCGCTAGACTTTCGAAGTCTTTAAAGAAGCCCATTTTTAAATTGATATTTTTATAAATAAAAATTAATATTTTTATAATGTCTCTTTTATATTAATATGAGACTTATTTATTATTCATGTGCGAGAAATCTTATAAAATTATTATTTTTACTTATAAAAATATTAATTTCTAATTTTTTTTATTAAAGAGTCAACCCCAAGTCCACAGTCCAAACAATGCCATAACCCAAACTTTACTCCTCTTATATATACCCTAACCCGCATATTGTACAAAACCATTCCCATTCCTCTGTTTTTCTCTCTCAATCGCCTTCTACTTATCTCTCTACAAAACCATTCCCATTCCTCTCTTTTTCTCTCTCTCAATCTCTCTCTCTCTCTCTCTTATATATATATATATATATATATATATATATATATATATATATATAGATATAGATATATAGATATTATATGGGTAATTTATGTACTTCTCACGTTAAAAGGAAAGGTGAAGGCTTGAATTGGGCATCCACAGCCAAGGTCATTCACTTAGATGGGAGGCTCCAAGAATTCAAAGAGTCCATAAAAGCCGGTCACATTTTGTCCCAAAATCCAAACTTCTTCCTTTGCAACTTAGAAGCCATGTATGTGGACTCACATGCACCGCACGTGCCCATTGATGAAGAGCTACAGCTTGGACAAGTATATTTCCTCATTCCAACATCAAAATCCCATTTACCACTTTCTTTACAAGACTTGTGTTCACTAGCCATTAAGGCTAGCACAGCATTGCAAAAACATCAGCCCAAAAATTATTCCGGCCAGGACCCGAACGGTGCTGCATCGTTCTTCCCGGATTTGAGGGGGTCGGAATTAATTCTCAGCCGGTTGTGTAGCAGCCGGAGAATTGAATTTTATGATTAATTACTCAAATGGGTTCATTTTTCTTTGGTTTCTCAGTTCATTTTTTTTATCACTAAATTAGTTAAAGATGTGTTAATTAATTATATATGGAACATACTTTGGCAGTTTCTCATTCTACTTTTACTTCCCCATGCCAAAAGAACAAAGCAGCCTAATTATTAATTGATGTAATCAAAGGGGAGAATTAATCTAGAAGATTAGGTATTGGATGTGGTATTAATTATGGTACAAAAAATAATTAATAGGATGATCATTCTGTATTATTTAACTGTTTAACTGAAAAAACACTCTATTTGGTCTGTCTCTATACTTCTTCTTAACCAGAGTTCTTGGACAAAATACTCTTCTTTTTTTTGGTAATTATCAAATAATCTGTGATGTGATGGTGTCATAACATCTTAAAGGTGCATGTTTTATAACGCCCACAGTCAGCGCAACTCAAGTTTACACAAAATAAAAATCAGTTATGACTATTATTTGTAGCACGGTTATTAAATCGAGACCGGACTATTGATTTGACCAGTAAAAATCAGAATCAGTTGGTATTCTGGTCCAGTTCAAATAAAAAAATCAGTTTTGGTCAAGATTCGATCAAACCCGACGGTTGAACCGGTCGACCCATTGACCCGGTAACCAAATCACCGGTTTTACCGGTTCCCTACCGTCTTTTTTTATTTATTATTATTATTTTTAATTTAAGCATTTGAATGTATCATTGATTGAGTTTTGAGTTATGATCATGATTTAATATCTTTCTTTTCATATAAATTTAGTATTTATTTGAATTATATAAAGTAAACATTGTACAAATAGATTTAGTTTTTTTCTTACCGAATTTGATTGAATGTATCCTAGAGATGTTTATGTTCATTTGTGTTTGATTTTATCACTCTTGAGTCTTGATTTTTAAGTTATGATCATGATTTAATATATTTCTTTTTATATAAATTTAGTATTTATTTGAATTGTATAAAGTAAATATTGTATAAATAGATTTTTTTTTTTGTAGATAAATTGATTAATTTTACATATTTACTAAATATTATATATAATATATAATATTAATTAATATATTTAATTATTTATTAAATATTAATGATGTCACTGGTTCAATAACGGTTCGAATACTGATTGGACCAACCCATTCACCTAGTACTTTTTTCGGTTCAATGACTGATCCGGGTTTAAGAACACTGATTTGTAGGAAAACGAATTTGGATTTTTTATTATTTTGAATGTCTTAATTTATTACAATAATTTATCATAACTTAGAGGGGTCTAAGTGAAGGTATAACTTACGGGCTCTATCGCGCTATTCCCTTATGAACCTGTGTTTGTTGAATCTTTTTTCATAATTTGCTGCCAATAAAATTTAAACTCTCAATCTCTATATTAATAAAAGTGAGTCATATCAATAAATCAAGTGGTCAACGGTAGACCAGTCAAATGATAAGCTAGAGCAGAGGCAGAGATGTCAATGTAGTTTATATAATGATATAAGCAAACGATGACCTAAAATATCAAAGTGATCATTTGTGAAATCTGTAGATAAGTAAAGAAGGGAAGGGGAAAAAAAGGAAAACAAAAACGCAACTGAATAAGCATTCCCTACTAACAAACCACAATATGAAGAACATAACATGGCACACCAGACATTCTAAATAAAAAGAAAAAATATTCCAATCTCCAAACCATAACGAAATGTACAAATGACAGGATGGAAATACCGTGTTATCCACATCCATAATTTACATCAGGTGTTGTAACAACTGACTCAAATGGAATTTCAACTCTCTCTTTGACAAGGCATCGAGTTTCACCATCTTCAACCACCAGGACCTTCCCTGGAGGACACCGAACTATTGGTCTCTTCTTTTGACTCCCTTGCTGTTGAAATAGGTCCAAAACTTTGAATTGGGTATCTCTTTTCTTGAGTCTAGGTTCAAAACCAGCCAAACTTAGAACTGCTACCACACCAACAAGAGTAAGTACTGTTTTGGTCGCAACATTGATGAATAGTCTAAATGAGCTTTTAGATTCTGATTTAAATCGCTCAGATTCTTGGATATTCGTCCTTAACTCATTTGATGGGTCACCACTTGTCACCCCGTTTTGAGGAAAACTACTTGTGGAGGGGAAGCACAAAAGAGAGCTATTGTTAGAAATGAGGGAGCGAGAAGGTCGACTTGGATAAGGTGGAAGAAGAAGATCATTGTTGTCCTCTACTGTTTCACTAGCAAAAGCAATAGCCTCGCGTATGACTTCCAAGTCCTCACCTTTATACTCCTTCAGCTTCTTGATCAGCTTCTGGCGGCTGTAATCAATCTCAGCAAGTGCTGCTTCCCTTTCATAAAACTGCTGTTGCTGCAGTGCCTGGCCATCAAAAGTTAAGTGTGAAGGGGCCTGGAGTATTTGACAAAACAAGTAAACAGGAATGAATATAAAAGGTATCACCATACATTATTCTCTCAGAGTCTCGGTTCTACTTCCGCTTTAACTTAATGAAACAATACAAGGTCAAGCAACATAGAAACAAAATGTAGAAGACTAGTAGCCATAGTTTGAAGAAATTTCGGACTACCCAAAATTGATAACTCGTATAGTCATATAAAATCTCTAACTTGTTTATCTTTACAACAAAGGAAGAGATATAATTCAATCACCACAGACACCTAATTTATAAAAGGACTCATCCATAATTAAAAAACTTCCATAAATTACAGTAGCATTTGGAAACATAGTTAAGGGTGAGTACAACGGCAAAACTTCCAATCCAATTGCTGAGATAATAAAATTAATAACAGCCTTGAATGAAGAGTTAACAGAGTTTATTTTCCAGAACAATGAAAAAGGCATTTATCGAGGGAAGTTGGTGAGATTTCAGTGGAGGAAACAAAACATTCATAGGGCTTTTCAAGAGTGGCTTACTGAATCAGTAGAGGCACCGTCAATAACAGGTATTAGGGTGTAAGTTGCATGGGATAGAAGAGCACAAAGATTAAAAGATGGTGAGGAACAAATTGACAAGGACAGTCAAGGTTCTAGTGAAATAGTGCATAAGGTGATAGGGAGAAAACCAGCACATGGTTCTTTTGAGATATTTAAGTTGCTCTTCTTGGAAACGTGAAGGAGATGGCTCTAGAGAGGAGGAAGGGAAGGCCAGAAAGATGTAGTGTCAGTCTTTGATATTTTCTATCTTAAATCTGATAAGTAGGAAGCTCTTATGCGAGAGAGAGCTCTAGTGCCTGTCTTTAGGGTATATAGAGCTGGATTATAGATCTTTTATTCTTTTGATATAGAGATATTTAACCCTTCTCTTGGTTTCTTAAACTGAATTTGCTGAGAATAATTTTTTACACGCAGTCCATCTTTTGACCATATACTCCACATGACAGGTCACGATTGCAAGTCTTCTTTCCACCCAATTTTCACTTATCAATGAATGGAAAAAGAACACTTTTTTTGTCCATATTTAAGTGATTTGGATTGAATGCACATAGTTTAATGAGAGGATCAGTGAAATGATTACTCTATTTTTAACTACAACCACTGGACTTGGAGAGACGAAAAGGATTTCATTGAATTAATTCACTAAGTTTATGATATCCCAAAACAGAAATCCATTCACTAAGATAGAGACGGGGGAGTAACAACTATTCACTTTTACTTCTTAATATCATAGAGATTATGTTGGATCCATTTAAATGAGTGGTTTTGCAATGAGTGAATTCAAAGTCAAATTACAAAACTGGCTTGTAGGAGAGAAGATATACCGCTTTAGTATACTTTGGCAACTAGAACACACCACAATATGCATTTCGCTAAACTCCTATTAACTAATTATCTCAAATCTTCCCAAATTCACCCGTGCATCTAGTAGAAATTCAAAGCTTAATTATTTACTTCTAATCTACACTATATGGCTTTATTTATTAATCCCAATCAGTCATTTACCTTCATAACTCTATCAAAACACCTAATAAGTCCCTATGACAAATGATACAGGACAGAAACCCAATTTATACCCATCATTGTCATTGGGGAAGAAAAAAGGTCAACACTTGACAAAGAAAAAGAGAGTTAGTCTTACAAATTAAAGCTTGATTCTTTTCACACACAACGTACACCAAAAAAAAAATCTTGATACCAACTACTTTACTCCCTGCTAAGAAGAATTTAAACCAGAACATTAATGTGAGAAACCATATGTATTTTCATTGGACCAAAAATGTAAGGCAAGTGAAAATTCATATTTATCTGAATATGTAGTGTATAACCAAACAAAGTCTACAAACGATTTTAATCTGACAAAAAAACTGAAATGCATTAAGCTTCTCCCAAATTCACAAAAACCCAAAAACAGACTCAACATTGAGCAGAGCACAAAAGTAACAAATTTCAAATTAAGGGTTCTAACAACAACAAAAACAATAAAAAAAAAACTACTAAATTTCAACAAAAACCCCAAATGAAGAAATCAATAAAAGGACCTGCAAAGACGAAAGCTGGGCTTCAAGAGACTCGAATGCATCGCGAATGTTGAAAAGCTTCTCATCTGCTTCAGTATCTACTGTATTAGAGCCAGAAAATTGGGGATTTTCTTCACTCTCTGTGGCATGTTTGGTTGCATTGAGGTCTGTTGAGGATTTTTGGATGCAATTGGTGATTTTGGAACGGAGCTCCGAAGCTCGAACAAAGATCAACCCGATTCTCTCTGCATCCATCTTTTTCTGTGTTTGAAATTGTAAAATAGAGAGAAGGAAGGAGACTAGAAGAAAGCGCCAATAAATGGGATTGAGAGTTTAGGGGTATAGCTGTTGCGGCAGCAAGTGATTATGGCTATTTCCGAGCAGATAGAGAGTTTAGGGGTATAGCTGTTGCGGCAGCAAGTGATTCTGGTTATTTCCGTGCAGATAGATGGATACATTTTGGGACCAAATCCTCCTTAAGAAGGTAACGAGAATTTTTAAAGTCTATAATAATAATTTATTCTCTCTGCCATGATATTATTTTATAATATTAAAATAAATTACTATACTAAAATTTTAAAATTATCGTTATAAATCTCGTAACATAAATATAAAAGAATTTTGTTATAAAAAATTTAAAGTCATATATTTTTTCTGTGCTTGCCAAACAATGTCAAAACTCTTCCCCTATCAAACAATTTTCTCTCTTTTTATTTTTTATTATAATTTGAACAAAACAATCTACAATTATATTTAAAAATTAAAAATTATTATTTTATAAATAAAAATTGATATTTTTATAAAATTTCATTTACGTCCAAAATTAATTAATTAAAAAAAATTGTTTTAGCTTGATTAAAGCTCTCATATATTAAGGAGTCGTGGAATTTGAACAAGGCTCGTTTAAAAGTTCGCTCAAACTAGTTTCACGGCTAGCGCTAGTAGTATTAGTAATACTATTACATATTTAGATATTGAGATTTACTATATATATATATATTTATGATTACGATAAATTTATGTTAATATTAAATATTAATTTATATGAATACATGTAATATTATTTTATCTTAATTTAATTTTATTATGAGATTTCAATATCACTTGGTTGAAGTGGTTGTGTACTTTTTCTACTCGTTTTATATCACTAGATTGATGGATAAGTGATGTGCAACTCCTCGTTCACCTTGTTGACAAATTCACAATATATCAGGACTGTAAAAGGATTTTGGGCCATACTTTTGAGTTGTAAATATCTTATTTTGATTGGGAATTGATATTTTTATATGTATTTGTAATATTTTTATTCTTTTCTTACGTAAGCACTTGAGTAGTAGGAATTTTATGAAAATATAAAAAGCGTACGTGAAAATAGTGATATTTCCTCGATTTTTGTTATATATCAAACTCAAATGGTTAGAAATCACTTTTTGATCTAATAGTAAGATACTTTCTATTACTGAATATAGCAGAGTAATGTTCATAAGCAAAATATCTGCAACAATACATCATCCAGACACTAAAGTAGGTGCTAAAGAAATTACAACCAAGTCACAACATACCATTTATACAAGAACTAGTGATCAAAGAAGCTCATGCTCATGGCAGCTTTGGGAGATTGATGTCAAACATATTACTACTTCCCCTTCCAGTTTTTCTGCAGACGTGCTTGTGCTCTCAATGTCCATGATCATGAGCTAGTTTGATCACATTCTCCTCAAAATCATAGGTTCTTCAAGTTGACTAGGTGTTGGATTCAGAAAGTTTGGTTATGAACTTATGATTCATCTTTCTTAGCAGCCATGCTATACTCATTAGCTTCACCTTGTGGACAATCGTGGCGAATTTATGAAGTGGTGTAATCATTTGGCCAACTCTGGTGAAAGTAGATACCGGAAAGTGAAGTTGTGAGGGATCCACTCAATTTTCTTGGACAGTTTTTCTTGCTGAGGCTGCTGAAAGCTTTTTCGCATACAGTGAGGCATAGAATGCTCAATCATCTCAAATAAACTGGTTGTGGATAAACCTAACTCCTTTGCATATGAGTCCACAATCTTTGGTAGATGAATCTTGCGTTCCTTTTGTATCCTGCAAGTGGATTGAATGTACTCTTCTTTTGCCATGTCTAGCTCTTGGAACAGTCTCTTGGGCGTGTATATTCGGACCTGAATAATCAAGCCACAAAGCTAAAAATTTAGAGAATGTTGGGAAATACTACAAGAAAAACAAGAAGTCATTGTTTGGTTTTATATTGACGGCTTTGCTAAAATTTTGGTTTCATTTTGATGTATGTTCCTTAAGGTCACTAGAATCAAACTGTCCTAGACCAGCCAAAAAAAATTCTAGCAGGATTTGTCTGAAACCATTGGTTTTTGCAAACTGATATTTTCACACGTGTTTTTTATATTTTTACATGCTCTTCTCTCACGCGGGCATAAAGTGGGTCCCACTTTCAAGTGAGAGGGAATTATGTGAAAATATCAAAAACGTGTGGAAATAGTGCTCTCCTCGGTTGTTTTCCTTCCTTTCTTCTTCCCTATTCCTCCCTTTATATTTCTTAGCAATTTGTTTCTGCAACTGAACTAAGAGCAAAGGTGTTTTACCATTGGATCAGAGTGGCATCCTGAACTAAGTGCAAACTGTACAAGAGGTTGTGGACGCCCTATCGCATATGCTTTTCGTGCATCCCCAGCCTTGAATTTTGACTTGAGGAAAAACAATGACTGTAACCACTGGAAGACAAGTAAGATTTCATTAGTAATAGGAACCATGTTTGAAACGTATATTAAGAGGTTCATCCATTTTCATGTAGGTGAAACTCAGATATGTCACTACCTAACTTGTAAGATTTCGTAGAAATTGCCAGGGAAGAAACATACTTGTCCAGGACGAGGCAATCGGCATCCCAAGATAGAGCTCTGTATCATGTCTACACTAATAGTGTGCCCTCCAATGTTATACGCAGCCTGGATAATGCACAAGCTTTTCAGATTTTGAAAAACTAAATAGTGCTGCAGGCTTCGTTCAAAAGAAATCATAGAACATGTTGTTACCTTAAGGAGTAAAGAGGTCCTTTTCCTATTACTTTGTGGAATCCCATGTACCAAAAACGCCTGAAACAATGCATAGCATATGTAAATAATCTGTTAAGCATCCTTTAGAACAAAAATAACAAAGAAATGTGTAAAATATCATGAGAATTATCGATACTTAGTTGTTCAACTCTTACATGCATTACCAGCACATTGTGAACATTAATCCAGAAAGCTAGCTTCTCCTCATGTTTCATCTTTCTAGTATCAACTTCTTCCAACCGAGAGATGAGAGACCTGCAAAAACCGAACAAATGCAACTTTACAAGGACATCTATCTAGGAAATGATCGAAACACTGGACTAATTTGATGCTTAATTTAAACAAAAAAATTGCTTACTAATTATAGTTCGAAAATTTAGTTATCAAAAAGCTGCTTTTGCATAATACATCTCAAATAGGTATCATGCAGATAATATGGTAGAAGTAATTTAAACAACTTTCAAAAATAAAACCAAACATGGTTAAACCAAAAGCATAGGGAAACTTGAGTTGGGATAGAAGTAAAAATGGTGCAATGCATAAAAATAGCTAGAAAATCTGGATTCAGAAGGTCACCTAAAATTTTGTAGCATATGCTCGACACCTTTCAAATTCCAATCATCCCTACGAATCCCTTGTACCTCAACCATTGTGGAATAAGATCCACTCAACTCCTTCGAATCTTCAACATGGAAAGGATTGTTCAACCATGAATTGAATGATGAGTTTTCTCTGCTTTGTGTATCACACAGACCTTGTGGAGGAGATTCACTTGATGATGATGAGAACGAAATAGGAGACGAAGGGAAACCATGATTGAACAAAGGGGGTTCAGCAAGTTGGCAATATATAGCTGAAATGCACTTAACCAGTTCCTCAGAAAGCCAGTTTGGTGTCTCCCGAACGTGATCAACAGACATAATTGTAGAAAGGTGCTCTGCAAGACTAACGCTTGAGGTAGCATCTTGAGCACGCTGAAGAGGCAATATTAGTAAACAAAATTTTTATTAGTCTCAAGTTGTCAATCTAAAAGATTTATGAACATAGCTTTTATTAACTTTTTTGACATTAATTTACCTCGAGCATTGACAAAGGCAAGGAGTGGTATGAGTTTACAGCTTCAGCAACAGTTCCTCTAGGAGGAGAAGCTCTGAAAGAACATGCTGCCGTTTGAGAAAGTGAGGAGTGGCTACGGTGGATGCTAGAATCTAATAGTGCATTTACTCCTACAACATTAGTGCTTTCTTTAGATGGATTGTATTTGTCCGTTGGTTCTTGGGGCAGTCGAAAACTGGTAGAGTTAATAACGGGACTTCTCTTTATTGATCTTGAAGCATGTTCAGGATGTTCTGAAGAATGACATTCTTGAGTGCCTTCATTTGGTTCTGACCTCTCATCCATTGTGGAGAAGGATGATGCAGTTTTGTCAAAAGTTTTCCGATACATGGAAAGAAGATACTCCTCCAAATTCTTAACTTCCAACTCCAGAATAGCAATTTCCTTTATCAGATCCTCAGCAGGCTGAATTTGAGCAGAACCAGAAAGAAATGTAAATTTTTGTTGACATGGGGTACCTCAAATTCATCTTCTTAAGATCAGTTCTCTCTTTTCAATTTTATACCAGCTCATCAAGCTTACTTAAAGACATCATAATGTTTGAATAACTTTAAGGATCACATATAGACGTAACTAAGCAGGTGCATCTGCTGCTTCTGGATTTTATGCAGTAGATTAGCGTAAAGAAACCACAAGAAGTTTATGAATTTCGGTAGGGAAAAAAAAACAAGGGTAAATTCAGTAACTACATGAGGTTTACACGTTTCTGAACATGACCAACCGAGCTTTAAAAGTGGACACATCCACACCTATAGTTTAAAAATATTTTACAAAGGAAAGACAACTAAATCAGCTAGATTTCATTAGCATTAGCAAAGACAAATGTTATTGCATCGTCTGATATAATATAAGGGGAGAAGGGAGAAACCTTCTTAATTGAGTTTCCATTTGTAGGTTCACAGAAAAGAGGATCATAGCTTGATCCCTTTTGCAGCGCACGGCGTACAACACATTGGTCCTTGAGTTGTTTCTGAAGTTGCAGAATCTGCATAAAGGGTAACATTAAGTAACTTCAACTAACAGGATAGAAAATAGCTTCAAGTATTTGAATTTTGTTTTGATTGAAACATATTACCAAAACATATTACATATATACTATTTTTCAAACTTCACTATTATACTTCTCGGTTTGTCTATGGCACTACATGGCATTTAGTCATTTTTGTGGACAATGAACCACAAATCAGTATTATACATCTCTTACAGGTTTTCATCAAGGAAATTTAAGTGTCATAATAGTCAGAATTATATGGGGTAATCAAATATTTTTGAGGTGGAAATGGAAAGAAAATGAAATAATAAATAGTTTAGAAAAATTCTTTTGCAGGCTTTATTTGGAGATAATCAGGTTAACTAATAGAGACTCTACCTCTTCCTTCAGAGAATTTTGAACCTCAGTGCTTTGGAATTGCCTCTTCTGGGCCTCACCACAACTCCTTATCTCTCCCATATCCTGATGAAACATACAAAAGAGAAGAGAATACTAAAATACTCAAAGTAGGAAGAAATAAAAGCTTTACAATACTCCTACTCAAAGAAGTGATTCAGTAAAGGATGAGGACATGAAAGTAGAGAAACTTGCAGAATTTTTAGGCTAATACAAAATCACCATTTTAAGCATGGAAAGAAGGGATGAACATCAAATTCTTACCAACGTGCAATAACTAGAAGCTTTTAAGATGGTATTTGACTTATCTTCCTTGATTCTTTTCTCGGCGAATTCACTGTCAACATGAATGAAGAACCATGCTAGTCTCAGCAAAATGTAGTACTAGAGTGAGCACTATACATTATGAAACTTTAAGTGGTATAACTCCTACTCTCTTTTAGTTCCTAGCTTTTGGTTCATGAAAGAACTTAGCTTTTGGCCTCAGGGCCCTACTTTTTGAAAAATTCTCACTGAAAAACAGCATTAAATGCATCAAAGTATGTCCAACAGAAACTGTCAAGTGCAAAACAAAAAACAAGAGCAGTAAAAAAGAAAGATCCAAGGAACATTAAATGGGGGTAACAACAAGAAACTGTTTCCTCTGTGATTAGAGAGAGACCACTCAACCACAAGGATTTTCGGAAAGCTGAACCAAAAATTTACTGTTTTAATGGCCGAATCCCAAAAGGGTATTTTCTGATTTTCCTATTTTTAACACAAAAAATCTTTCTGTGTATTGGATTCCAATCGGCTTATATATAAATAAATAAACCGAATCGTGCAATTGAATTTATAATGCTTGAGGGCTGGGGGGAGACTATTTTTTGACTAGTCACTTGTCTTAGAAAGCAATATTACCTTTGGTTTGGCTTTTTGTTGCATGAAAAGAAGTATATTAGTTGGTGTCTTTGGGCTGAGAAAAGGCAGAATACAATGCTGGGCATTTAATGCTTAATACTGGAATATGACTACAACATTTCTCAGGCTCTTGTGCAATAACTAGAGGAACTATAGACAAGAAACAGAGTATATGGTTTTGGTGTGTGTGGGGGTGGGGGTGTTTGTGTGTGTGTGTGTGTGTGTGTGTGTGTGTGTGTGTGTGTGTGTATATATATATATATATATATTCTAGGACAAGTTTACATACACTAACATGCTAAATTCAAACACTACATTTATCTTAACCATTAAAAAGTCAATGTCATGCCCCATTATTTAATAATTAAGATGAATATAGTGTTTGAATATTATGTACTTATAATTATTCATATTCTAGTGGTTAGGTCTTAGACTTTATTAGTCAGATGTTTAAGTCTATCTCACTCGGGTTCCCTCCGGACCCCTGGAGTTGAAATGTAGTAGTATACGTCCTTAAAAAAAACATGAATGGTTTTGGTGTATATGTCTAAGTTCATTGGAACATGTCTTGTCTATTATTGCAAAACTTGGTGTGTACTATAAACTTTTTATTTTGCATTTTAAAATAATATTCGTCTTATCTTGTAATTTTTATAGTGGGAAAAATAACCAAGTAGAATGAGGTAATTAAATCATCCAACCAAAGCTAATAGAAAGAGTAGTTGAAAATATATTTATATTATTATAATTCAAATTATTGACTCTCAATCATCTAATTGACAGAAAATCTAGGGGTTTCATCATTTCTTGATTATCTTTTAATAGTGAAAGTACACATTTCATTCGGAAAGAAAATTACAGTGAGAATGGGCTTTAAACATCCAAAAGGGTTAGCACTTAAAAGAGAAATAAAACTACAAAAGCATTAGCAAACCTCAAAAGGGCTGAAAGGTGAAGGTCAATGGAAAAGCAAAAAGGGAATGCTCTGATATGAAATGACTTTGTTTGGTAGGCTATCCCCTGTATTTATTCCAATCTCTTGGAGAAATTAGGACACAACCAATTAGGCCCCATTTTGTAGACTGTGAAGTCAAAACTCACCAAAAAAAAAAAATAGAGAAAAGTTTTCCCACCTTCTTATTGGATTTTGGATGTTGCTTTCTTCACCAAAAAAGAAACAAAATAAAATCTCAAGAGTAAAGTATCATCTGCCTAACAAATCTTTTTTGGTTCTAAAAAACAACTATAAATGAACATTACTATTGTTAAATATATTGTTTATCACATAACTATGCTCACTTTAGAATAAAGTTGTGACATTCATTGCAGGACGAAGGGACTATAATTTAGAGTTCCATGGTTGATATTGCAAATGGTGACAAACAGATACCTTAAATTATAATATGTAGCCAAACTCAAAAAGGTCTTCAATGGCAGACTCATTTGTAGCTGCAAGAAGTTTCCATAATTTTTTAATTGCATTACACAGATCAGTTAGTTTGAAAAGAAATTGTTCAAATTTGTCAACATGGTAAGATCCATATAATCGAAGGTTGTAAAGTTTTCGGTTTAATTTACCATTAGACACGCATTAAACTAAACAATATCGACTAGTCAAATATCGTTTATATGAAGAAACTGACAGACATACTTGCAGACCAATTTAGAGCTTTTATTTTCTTGATTACCTTGATTACTGGGAAACTTAGAAAAGTTGAACAAACTTCAAAGCCATTAGAATTGGTGCAACAGATATGATTGTTTAGAAGGGTGATTAAATTTAACAGAGATGCTTAGATCTCTAAAAACAATGCATTGGAAGGTCAAACAATAATTAAAAAAATCATATTGTTTCCATATTATAAGGTTCTGAATTTTTAATTTTTTTTATTGGGAAAAAGAAGTTAATGGAAAAACAATGATTTTGGATGAAGTGCCATGGCAGGTTATAAAATAATTGGTCATGCAGTTATTTGACTTCTGTGGATTCTGCTTCTTGCCGCTGAAGAAGCTAGCTGCAGTTCTGTTATTAACAATTGTTTAATAGAATTGCTTGATAGTTTTAGGAAAGGCCTAAATATAAATTAATACCCTGAATTTTTAACGTTTTTTTACTTTGAGGATTAAACTCTTAATTTTTTCAATTAAGTGATTAAACTTTTAATTTTTTCCACTTTAGGGATTGTCTTATCAGTTTTTTCAATTAGGGGATTACACTTTTAATTTTTTTCTCTTTAGAGATTGTTTTCTCAATTTTTTTTGATTACGTCTAATTAATAGTTATGTGTTTGTTCAATTTGTTTCTTTTTATTGAATGAAATTATGTAATTCCTCCGTCCCAAATTAAAAGCTTGTTGTTGACTTTTGAAAGTTAATTTAAAATGTTTTTAATCTCAAAATTAATAAAATATATTAAAAATTATGAAATAACAAATTTTTAATTAGTAGTACATTTATACATTTTAAATATTAATCATTATATTGATTATTAATACTTTTAAAATCTTGTAATGATGATTTTAGATAATCTTGTAATTAGATATTTATTAATTTTTTAAAGTAAATTTAAGACATTACAAACTTAGTTTTAAAAAATTCATTAATAATCAACATAATGATGAATATTTAAAATGTATAAATGTACTACTAATTAAAATTTTGTCATTTCATAAATTTTAATATATTTTATTAATTTTGAGATTAAAAATATTTTAAATTAACTTTTAAAAGCCAATAAAAATCTTTTAATTTAGGACAAAGGAAGTACATAATTTCATTCAATAAAAAGAAACAAATTAAACAAACACATAACTCTCAATTAGACTTAATTAGAAAAAATTAAGAAGACAATCCCCAAAGTAGAAAAAATTACAAGTTCAATTCCCTAATTGAAAAAACTAATAAGACAATTCCCAAAGTGAAAAAAATTAAAAGTTTAATCACTTAATTGAAAAAAATGAAAGTTCAATCCCCAAAGTGAAAAAACGTTAAAAATTCAGCATATTAGTCTATATTTAGGCCTTTTAGAAACTAATAGCTCATGTAAAAATGATAGCATGAATGCAGGACTCATTAACTATTCATTTAAGAGAGATTATGTGAAAAAATCATATATTTTTTTCATGTGAAAATATCAGTTCCTTAGTTTTATATTCGTGCATTCATATAAATTGAAGAATAGAGATGATTGTTACACAAAATAAATAATTATTTTGGCACAAAAATATAGTAACCTTGTGTTACTTCTACTACAATTATAATCGTTTTACATTTTGCCACTATAAAAATATTTGTGATATTCTTTGTTGGATAGAGCAAGCAACTATTAGGCACTGATGTAATACCATAACTAGACTTGCGCAACAGGTCGACTTGGTCTGGTCTTAGACTAAGGTAGGACAGGCCGTTGACTTAGGCTTGTCAGGCCTAGTTAAAAGGTTTGGTCATTGGGTTGTGATCTAGTTAGGCCCAAGGCAGTCAAGTTAGGCTAGGCCTAAGCCAGTCTGGTTCTCCCCCCCCCCCCCCCCCCCCCCCCTTTTCTTTTAAATATTAAATATTAAAAATATAAATTAATAAAATTTTGTAAAAATGATGCAAGATTTTTCAGATTTTTTTTATGTTAACATTCTACTGCACACCAATATAAGCTAAATGATTAGAACAAATTTAAATGTAACTGGAATATAAAGCAATTTGATTTCCAAAATACATGTCTACTATGCACAGTTTGTCTTCATAGAAAAGATAATTTGAATACAATCTACTGCGATAGATATGACTATAGATACAAAATAAAATTAACTTACTGTAGATTAAACTTTTATATTTTGAATATAAAGTTAGTTTCTATTTTATATTTTTTAGTATTAGGATCAGTTGGACATATATTTTGTAAAGTTTAAATACACATATATCTTTTCCTTTATGGTCATAAAACACTTACATAGTTATATCTCAAGTATTATTTTTAATTAATTTTCTAATTGCTTTATGGAATTATTCTTTAAATTGTTACAAAAGAATACCAGAAAAATAACCAAAATCATAAATTTCCCATAGAATTTAGCATATCCAAATTAATGAATAACTTGAGTATTTACAAGAAATTAACTTATTATTAATATTTAATAATAAAGGTTCGTTTATTGATATATTAATTAATGTTAATATTTAACATTAAAAGTAGAAATGAATATTAATAAAATTTTAATGTTAAATATTAGTAATTTAGTATTTACAATAAACTAATTTATTGTTAATATTTAATCAACTAAGTAACTAACTTATTATTAGTATTAAATATACTAACTACTTCTATTCATTGAAAATGTATATTAATTAAATATATTTATAAGAAATTAATAATGAATAATTAAAACTTTAAATTTTATTGATGTATTAATTAAAACTAATATATTATAATTTATAAATTACAATAATAAATAAATAAAATTTTATACTTCATTGATGAATAATTATAACTTCAAAATTTAAAAATTATAAATAATTGGATAAAGAATTAGGTCACGCCTTTGGCCGGACCAGGTCAGGAAAAACCAGATCAAGCTTTTTTTGCAGGGCAAACCAGATTTCTTTCTTAGGGGGTGTTTAATTACAGTTGAATAGATCTAAATGGCCTATAATCTGAATCGGTCAAACATGCAGATTGTTTGATAACCATCTGGATGAATCCATCGCGCTGAATCGGTATGTCCATCATGCTGAATCGGTAAGTCAATTGTAGCTGGCTGATTTGGTCAGAAGTTTAACTGGATAGATTTTGATTCAAATATCCTCCCTTAACTGTTGAAGAAGATGAGCAGGAAGATGAAGAAGTCATCACGAACAGAGCATGATATTGGGAATCAAAATTTAAAGAAAAAAAAGAGAGCATGAAGAGAGTAAGAAACTATAGGAATTAGGAGATGATGGTGGGAATCATCATAAGTTGATGCTGATTTTGCCTTGGGAAATAGCTTATGCCGAAGAAGATGAGCAAGAAGATGAAGTCAACGACGACCCAAATCCTTTAAACCCTAAATTGACGAGGAAGAGGAGGAATTAAGAAGGAAAAATATTAAATAACCCTTTTACCCTTCATTTCATTCTCCACGTAGATGTGCATTAATAAGCCTCGTGAATTTTTTTTTTTAATATTTTTTTTATATTATTACCTCTTACAACATTTAAGGATCACAGTGTTTATATAAAATTGTACAAGGACAATTACAAAATAAAAAAATATACAAGGCTTAAAATATTGTGTAATTAATATTTTATTAAACTTATTTTTTAGTACGTTTATTCTTATATACTTGTTCAACATAGTTTAGAGGGGTAAAATAGTAAAAACTATTATTTAGATGTTTTAGACATATCAATTATCAAACAACATTTTTCATTCAGTATTCAAAATTCTATTTCATTCAGTTCATTTAGATTCTTTAAATATTCAGAATTGTTTTATTCAATTTTATCAACACTCCCTTAAAAGAACGGCATTTTCAAACCTTTCAGGCGGACTTGATCGGTTCAAGCCTTGACTAGGCCGGATTTTGACCAAACCGAGCTCAGGCTAGACTAAGGTCAAGTTACAGACTGCGGGTCTTTTATGCATCCCTAACCATAACCAAAATGTGGCTGCAGGGAGTCTATTGCGTGACAAATCTATATGATACTTTAACATGTTTTTATTCAAAAGTTTCGCAATCTCAAAATCAAGAAGTTTCTATTTTAAACACTTGTTACAAGAAAAACAGGTTAACACAAATCTTTATGTCTAGATTAATTAAAAACTACAATCATATCTCACTACTTTCAAGCAGAAAGAGAGAGAGAGAGATGAATTTTGGTTGGTGGATGGAAACCCAGAAAAGACACAGCAGCGAAGTTTTCGAAGGTGTTTTAATGGTAAGTAAGACATAATAGTCAATGACAATGACAATAGCAAAAGGCATCTCCAAACTTTGGTAAGCTACCCAACCCGTTTAGTTTTACCTGGCTCTTCTTCACATACCCTTGTCTGCCGGAAAGGGCACAAAAAACCGAGAGGGGCTTCAGAAATTAAACCAGAAAGGCACACGCAAAAGCACACTATTAATATCACCCAAAATAAATAAATAAAATTGATGCAGTAAATATAAGGTAGGTTAGGTATTCCAATTGCAAGAACCCCCCATTGTACCTATGTCGGGGCCAAAGCTCAAGGATCATCCGCGAATAGTGTGTAGAGTGTAAAATGTAGAGTTAATAGCATCTAGATCGTAAAATGTAGAGTTACCATCAATCATCCGTTGTTTATGAGAAATGTAGAGTTACTGTCAATCATCCGCTGCGAATGAAAATCATCTGCGAATAGCATGTAAAATGTGAGTGTAAAATGTTAAGTTACCGTCTATCATCCCCTGTGAATGGGATGGGAATCGAATATCAAGTCATGGATCCATGTAAGAAGATTTACATGTTAAACTTTTAGCTTAAGACTAGCATCAACTACAAAAATAAAGCAAAAACCACATCATCAGAAAGATGAATTCTGTACTGTTGGACTAAATTTAACAAAACATATTCAAATACATCCTACGACTCCATTGTCCAAAAAATAATTGTCAATTTTATATAATAGATATACGAGTGTCTCTCAATCTCCCTTAAGAGAATATACAAATTTATCACCCATCGACTCCCAGAAAGCTATGTACAATTTATTAATTTTATAAGAGAAGACGGATTACAAAATCAAAAGAATACTCTAGTCTTCTCTTTCAAATTACTCAAAAGAATTAATAAACAAAAACAAAGTCATAAAGAGGGGCGAAACAGCTACTGTTTCATCTGCTGAATCTAGCTGGATGGAGTTGCTCTTCAGTTAGAGCTGTACAATTTCAATTCCCAAAACAGATAGCAACTCTAAAATCAGTTTCTTTCAACAACTTCTGCAGGCAAGTTGAGATCAAAAAGGGCACCGCCTCCAAATCCCCCTATTCTAGCCCGCTTCCGTGAAGACCAGCCACTCTGATCTGAACTCCCAGAACCTGATGGCTGGTCAGATTCCACTGTGCATCCTACATAAATGATGTGTTAGAAAAGTCAGTAAGTAAACATATTATCATTTAAAATGGTTCTACTGAACTATGTAATATGGCTGAAAACTATATTCAATTCTAAAACTAATCTAAAGCCTAATAGAAACTAGTATACATTCAAAAGTTTATTTTCGTAATATATTTGTTCCAAGGAAGTCCATGATGCTCAAAGAATGATATTTTTTCAACTTTAGAAAAATCAATGCCCAAGGCATAAGGCAACAGTAAAGTGAAAAAGCACATATAGATAGTGAAAGGAGTAGAATGCCAAAAACTTGCTTCTGTGTTTCAAAAGTAAGTGAAAAGAAGAATCAAACCCTTTCAGAGTATGAAATATATCAGTATTGAAACATATAATCACAAGTAATGGAAATTATGTGTTTAATTTAGCTTCATAACTATTAATACTTGTATATGGGGTGGACCAAAACTAGTTTATAGAACTAAGCTTGAATTTGTTCAAAGAATCTAACATTATTTACGTTTTAAAAGGTAAAAATAATTACATAACCAAATTATTCTATCTTGGCTACTGATCGGATCTGTCAAGAGCTTACCGGCCTCTATTGAAATTTCATAATTCCATTCTATACTCTTACATACTAATTTTTAGAATGTATATTTCAGAACATCCTCGATATAGTGTCTGACATACCATTACTAACATGTTTGTATGGAGCTTTCAGTGTCATCACATGGGTGAACCCGAACATCGAAAATAATCTTCTGCTTCATCATATATTTAAACTACCATGTAGATTACGAATTAAGAAGTTTGAACCACTTTACCATTTATCTGATCATCTGGTTTTGGATATTTATCAGTGGTACTGGCTTTAGCACTCCGACAGACAGTAAGTTCAGTAGCCTTCTCGATCCCTTTTGACTGGTATGGAGCTATATTATGAATACCAAATTGGAGAGCACCCAATAAATCATTCTCAATGCATTCATACCTGCAAGAAATTAACAAGTGAATGAGTTTCATATTCTTGACTAAATTCGAGGTTTTCGGACAGCAATACTCACATTTTCTTACACAGGTTGTCAGTAATTACACAGAGATTGATGACTTGCATCCTTATCTCCAAAACTTGCTCTGCAGGAAACTGGTCAAATGGTTCCTCAATAAACTTAGATAGCTTCTCAACATTTGTCTCAAGCTGCTGCTGCTGGTCCTCGAATAAATGCTGTTTCATCTCACGTTCCTTTTCTGTCATCTCATCCTTAAACAGATCTTCACCAAACATGTAAAAAGCAAAAGGATATGAATATGAAAGAGCCCGCCTTGATCTAAAGAGTCTGTAAAGTCCATTTGTAACCCAACTAAAATCTCTTAATCTTGAATCTCTCTCTTCCAAATTCTCAACCTTCTCTTTGATAGTCTCCCTCAGTCTAGATTCCTGCTTAAAAGAATCCGTATGAGCTTTGTAACGACTATGATAGTGCATGTAACGATAGAGGTCGCGCTTTGCACGTTCAGAATTTTTTTCTCGGTCTTCCTTAAACCGTCCACAACTGTGACCAGTAATTTGCGACCATGTATGTTCCCGGCCAGTTGCACCACCACACAGCCAACTAATCAAAGATAACCAAAGTAAGAAGCAGAAGATTGACATACAAAAGGCCGCAACTTGTTGGGAAGAAAAAAATAATAATAAAGCAGTCAAGAAAACAGAAGAAGAAAGAACAAAAACAGAAGAGAAGAAAAAAGGAAGATGGAAGAAACCTGAAAACTAAATCCGAACTAAAACGTAACTAATAGAGGAAATAGAGGTAGAATTAAAATCTAAAACAAATTCGTTCCTTCAACAAATTGGTATCTATAAAAAATTCACATCTATCAGCAATGCATCACATGTATTCATATGTAATATTGCAATCACGTAACAAAGGCAAGAGAAAGAAATCGTACCAAAATGCTTGCCCACAGATGCAGCTCACAAGGTTGCAGCCACCATTTTTCTCAACGGGTTTGTGACACTTTGGACAAGGCTTTGTATGAACCGTAATCCAATTAACTGTTTCTGATTCGTCTCGGCATTTCTTGGTCCAAAGGCCCCACATACAACATAAACACGGGGAGTGTGCTTCAGATAGGCAACTGAAGCAGAACTGTAAACCACATGAACATTCTACCTCACAAAATTCATCATCCTCAACACGTATAGCATTCCCACAATGTGGGATACTTGGGCACCATTTGACCATTTTATTGTCCTCAATATATGATTCTAGAAGAAATCGCTCAAATTTCTCCGCTAAATCAGGGTGCCTTTTACTAACTAGGTTTCTGATGACAGCTTCATCACAAATGGCAGAGCATTTCTCAGCCATGCACTTGATACGCTTACTATGCCCCTCATTTATCTTAACAATGAAATGCTCTGTCCAGCCTAAAAAGAAGAATAAGCAGTAAGAAAAGACCCGCAATATAATAACAGAACACAGGAACACTTGTTATTTCCAAAAACTAACAACATAGAATCAATAAAGATGCAACAATTTGAAGCACGTAAATAATGATTTAAATTGCCTAGTCATGATCTCCTAAGGCTGACATCATTGGCTAAATCCATCATTTATATTCAAGTTATGCAACCAATGGGCCAATGGTTTTAAGAAATTCTTGAGGAAGTACTATACACTATAGTTGGAACATATTAAAAGCATAAATCAAGAATACGATGCTTACAGCTGTTGCAAAAGCAGTGGCCACAGTCCATTTTTGTCACCTCACTGCTAGGTACATCATCTATACAAATAATGCAAATTACTGTAGAAGAAGACACTGGAGGATCAAGATCATGATTCTCAACCAAAGGTACACCTGCTTGGGCAAACAAAGAAGCTTTGCCCTTTTCCACAAGAATCGCAAACAACTTCTCGACATCCCAACGGTAATGAATAAGTAGAGTCCGTGAATGATGTTCTCTTAAGGATAGCAATTCCATTACTCGGCGTAAATCTTCTCTCTATATAAACAAAGAGCATCAAAAATCAAAAGAAGTGGCCTAAAAGAAAGCACAAGGCGAGGGCAAAAGAAAACAAAAAAAATTATAGTATTTTCTTGTTCTTACCTGCGCTGCCAAGAGAGATTCTTTCGTGATTACCTGCAAAAGGCTCAACAAGCGTTACAATACACAGTTAGTATCATAAACCACTATAAGAAACCAGATGATGGGGATTGAAGACAAATACACTGTTACGCATAAAACCATCAATTGAAGTATATAAAAGTTCTGCACCTAAAGGCTTCTTAAAATAGAGCGCAAGGACTTTAACTTGTACTCACTACCTACTGTGGACCCCAGCTAAAGAGATATTCATTGCGGTGCCAAAATAAGCATCATAAATATAGAATCGACATGACCTTGACAAGTGGTACCTAAATGGTCGATGTGCCACATCATACTTTCTACGATAACCAAATCTCAGGAGACAAGTCTAAGCAAGATGCTTGCACGACATAAAGCAGCATCAGTGGTCATGACATTAAGGGGCTGAGAAACCAAATTAGCCCTATTCATTTCCAACTTGCATTATTTTAAATTGGGACAGCACCTAGACTGTGTAGTTCGTTGGGAAACTTGGCATAAAAGTGGAACCTACCTCATCCTCTGGGGGCACTTCCTATAAATCAAAGTTATCGTGGCCTCTGTCATTTGAATAGATCGAGACACGTACACGTGGAAATTTCTGCAAGCCTCCTACTGGATTTGCATGTGCCAGATGTTGATATCAAGCCAGTCATTATCTATATATAAGATTTCATAGGAATTGTCGGTACTATGCGGATCATTTTGATCCTTGTACATTTCCATATGTGCTACAGTTTTGGTTATTGCAACCCATTCTTTGCCACATTATTTGGAAAATCTTTATTTCCATTTCTCAAGAAGCTACAACTCTCATCCAAAGCACTCTGATATTAATGGAATAAAAAGTGACATAGCCAGTATAACTACCAACTTACACCTAACTACGCAGTTCAGTAGTTCACTCCTAAAAATTAAAAACAAAAATATGTTGTGAACCAAGCCAAGGGACAAACCTGCAGAAGTGCAAATTATAGAAGCAAAAGGAAGCTTCAGAAAGAAAAGCAACACGACTATACTGAGAATGCAATGATGTCGTTTGAGATTAACTCTAAAGTTTCAGTTGAAGTCCACGCTTGACACGCGTAGAGAATGGGTCATTGGCCGTGTTGTACATGAGCCTGTGCTAGTTGTTATTTTCTGCATGTTCGCTTCTCATAGTTTGTTAGGATCTTTTTGTGTGAGTATTTGTGTGAGGCTATATGTACTACAAGAATGGTAATGTAGATGTTATTGGATATTCTCTCTAGAAAGTTCTTCTTCTTTCTCCTTGGTTAAGTTACGCTATAACTTAGATTTATCTGTTATTCTTCATAAATTGTTCACCACTGAAACTCTCTATTGAGCTTCATTCCCAGTTTCACCGCAAATTCATCCACAATAGCTAGTTAATTGTGACTGAGTAAACCCATTCACAAGATACCAATGATCAATGTAGCTAGTTCATTGTGATTGGATAATTCAGGATCAATATACAAAAATGGAATTATATAAGCTTCTTCAGTAGTACACTTGGCATGAGTTGGCTCAACAGGACTTGATTCGCTTCATTATGACAACCATTTTGTTGATGGCTTGCTACCTTTGTACAATTTCCAATTCTGTCTCTTGTAAAAACCCACCCTTTTCCACAACTCATAATTTGAATATGCACGTCACTAGGAAAACTTGCTAACAATTTCATGAAAGAACCGGACGGGATATGGTTGTTAGCACTAAAACTAATTGCAATGTCAATTTTCTTGCCTGCGAGACAACCATCAGCTGGTATCTCAAAGTCAACCAGGAAAATATTTCTTAGCCTAGCCAGTAGCTCCACTCCTTCCAACTTTTCCATCTTTGCTTACAGAAGTTATCATCAACTTATTATAGACAAAAATGTTAGGAACAACACCAATACTCTCAACCATTTTAGTTAACTCATAAGCATCCTTTAGCCCCTGAACAAGAGCAGCTAACGCAGTAGGCTCCTCTTCAGCTTGTTCATTAACAAACACACACAAATCTTGAAGGAATTCCTAATTATTATGTACTTTGGCTTCTGGTCAAACTGACATCCATTCCTCCAGTCCTTAGCAAGCTCCGCTTCCTTATTCCCCATTAGATGCATCTTTTCCTTAACCTTGATCATTGCGATTCCTTTAGTCTCATATTTCCCAGCAAGTAACTGGTGGGCATTAGCATCAACAGCTGCCACAGCTGCAAAACCTTTCAAGACAGTAGTCGTTCCCTCCCTGTCCCATGTTTTTGTCCTCAACTGCAGTATGCAATTGATCATATTTGGGCTACTTAACATTCGATACATGTCTTGAGGTGGTGTTCAATTCTCAGTACTTGAATACATACACAATGAGTCTCGACTTTCGATTCTAGGAAACTTCAAGAATGCATATTCTGTATATCCATTTGTAACAGCAAAAAGGTCCACCCAAATGCCTGATGGAACAATAACCGTGCAATCTTTAATGAATGGCGCCAACTCAAAAAGTAAGGCAAGATATGCATCCCCTCCTGTACTAGCATAATCATCACCATAACATTTCGTTACTAGTTTATCAGCTCCATAATCAGGACCGGCAGACAAAAATGCAAGGATTCTGGCTAAAGCAATTGCGTTTCCATATTCATAGTCAAGGCAAACGAGAAGAGCATCCCTTCTCATTCCAAACGCTCCACCATCAAGCAAGACTCCAACTAATCCTTTACCTGCAGTTATAGTTCTTTCCCAGACAAATTTAATTTCATTACAACTTGTAATGATGGCAACCAACATCAATTGTCTTTTCCACAGGTAAAGCAACAAGGTCCGGTCCCCTGTTTACGGGCCGAGCAACTGTATCTAATAAGATAACATCCAAAAAATTTATCCCACCAAGGTTAAAACCATATGGAAAGTTATCAAGTACAACAAGGGAATCCAACGACTTCTATCCCTGAACTGAAGAAAGGAGATCATAGAATCAGCTGTGATACCCAAATCCATGTAGTCACTATAGCGGATCTGGTGCTCACTATCTAATAACATCCATAACATTTTCTGATAATATTAACTAAACTATTACATAATTTACATAGTAATCTCCACTCCCAGGTTAAATACAATATTTTTAAATACATTAACTATTTTATTCTTGTGGCTTGAAGATTCCTTTTCCTTTTCCCTGACCCTTCTGATCTTTCGTTCCTACCAGCAATATTTATAGAATATGCAAGGGTGAACAACAACTTTACTCAGCAAGTTTAAAATACATCAATGAATAAATTTTCACGAACAATAAATAGCTGTCAGAGGAACTCTCAAAATCTGATATTTAAAAAGTTGTGAAACAACACATGATTTAAAAAGAAATATAATGATTTCAATAACTTCAACTTTTATTGTATTAACTGAGTGGTCATAGGGACTAAGAATTGTCTATAAATGTTTATCAGTTTTTAATACGAGAACTCTCCAAAATATTTGAAAGTCACAAAAACTGCAAAAAGTTTAAAGGGATTTTAAGGGATCAGTCTATCATACCTTATGATATGTGTAACATCATCTCCACGTCGTATTTACAGCGTTAAGTCGATAATCCGACAATATTATAATGATATCCTCATATACTAGGGTTGTTTATCCTTAGTCTTTTAACTATCAGGAATCCACCCCAAAACAATTTGGTTTGGACATTAACTATTACAACAAACATTTCACAATAATTGTTCATTTTCAAAATTTAATCTCAATAATAGAGTTAGTAGAAACAAATGGCATCAATTCTTTACTTTCAATAATACATGGACAACAATAAATTCAGAGTTTGACAAAATTCAATGTGAACAGTTAAATAAATTTGGGTATACAATATAGGAACTTGTTTTTTTTTAATTAGTTGGCCATCGTTAACGTTAATTACTTCTCCCCCGAAGTGACCTACATCATTAACGAATGACGGTAAATTAATTTTGGGATTATTATTACTTATTACCGTCGGGAACTACCGTAACCTTATTTGGTATTTTCTGGGTATCGTAACTAAATTTTACATACCGTTTTACTTCACCTTTATGAATTAACTCTGAAAATTATATTTTTACCCATAAGTTTATAAGTATTATTTCACTTATATTATCGGGCAAAACTATATTATATATTTTCTGGCTTCCTTTAATTAAATTTTCCACAATCCTTTTTCCACATCAAACCCACTTAGAGATTTTATTTAATTTTTTCCTCTTAACATGATGTTCCTGTATGTATGTTAGATTTTCTGGAATTTTTCCAAAATTTTCCATGCATGTTTAATATTTATTTTATAGCCATTTCTCTTCAAAATTGCAATATTTCTAATAAATCGAGTTTAATTCCAAAAATCATGAAATTTGGACAGTATCTCAGAAACATTACAGAGAGCTTCCACCTAAAATTTAAGCCCCAAACAATGTATAAAACTCATGTCATGCCCATTTTAGCGTTTTAAATACCAAAATTGTTTCATCCATAACTCCTCAACAATTTCAATTGGGCTCATCTTTGGACGTGAAGCTCTCCTCAATATGATGTATCTACCATAAAATTTTCAAAAAATTTCGAAGCTCCTAACACCCAAAACAGTCCCATGGATAGGGGTTTAGCCCACTGACCAGTCCACTTCAAAAATTCACCAAAAATAATGCACAAGGAGTTAAGGTCGCAAATACTTACAGAGGTATATACCTCAAAATTTCAGATCTCAACCCATTACACATTAATACTTATGCAATTTACAAAAATAGACCAGATTTTAGGGTCTTCTAGCATAGTCTTAGATTTTGTTTTCATTCCCCCTTCAATCTTTTGAGTTCTTTTGTTTGATCCATGGTAATATGAGTTAACACATTAAAGATAGATTTAAGCATGCTCTAACTCCATAAGCTCCACAAAAATCACAAGTTACTTGAATACATAAAGATTAAATTAGGGTTAGAAGTATACCTTCTTAGTTTACCTCGTTTTCTTTCTTTTATCTTCTTCCTTCTTGGATTTGCTAGCTTGCTTCATTCCTTTGAAGCAACATGAAATTGGTGAGTATAAAGCAACATGTTCACAAGAGACCTACAAAGCAAATTCTTACAAGACAATTGATGACTGTCTCACAACACTTAATCGTAACAATAATCAACATGAAATTAGTGAGTATAAAGAAAGAAAACGAGCTAAATTAGGAAGGTACATTTCTAACCCTAATTTAATCTTTATGTACTAGTGATTTTTGTGGAGCTTATGGAGTTAGAGCATGCTTAAATCTATCATTAATGTGCTAACTCATATTATCATGGATCAAACAAGAGAACTCAAAAGATTGAAGGAAATGATAACAAAACCTAAGATTGTGTACTAGAAAACCCAAAATTTGGCCTGTTTTTATAAATTACATAAGTATTAATGTGTAATGAGTTGGGATCTGAAATTTTGAGGGTATATACCTTTGTAAGTGCTGTAACTACTGTATAAATTTGAGATCTTAATTCCGTGAATTAATTTTTGGTAAATTTTTGAAGTGACTGATCAGTTGGCTAAACCCAGACCACGAGACTATTTTTGGTGTTATGAGATTCGAAAAATTATGGTAGACACATCATATTGAGGAGAGGTTCATGTCCAAAGATTAGCCCAATTAGAGTTGTTGAGGAGTTATGGATGAAACTGTTTTGGTTTTGGAAACCCTAAAATGGGCATAACTTGAGTTCTAGACATTATTTGGGACTAAAAATTTTAGTGGAGGCTCTTTGTAATAGTACTGCAATGCTATCCAAATTTCATGATTTTTGGAGTTTAACTCGATTTATGAGAAATATTACAATTTGAAGAGAAATGACTATAAAATAAATACTAACATTTTTGGAAAAATATGAAAAAATTTCAGAAAATCTAACACACATACGAGAAGTGGGTTTGATATGGAAAATGGATTGTCGAATATTGTGAAAAAGTTAATTAAAGGAAGCCGGAAAATATATAATATAACTTTACTAAATAATATAAGTTAAATAATATTTATAAATTTAAGGGTAAAAATGTGATGAGCTAAAACAGTACATAAAATTTAGTTACAATACCCGAAAAATACCGATTAGGGTTACGGGTAGTTACTTACAGTAATAAATAATAATAACCCCAAAATTAATTTACAGGTCATTTGGGGGAGAAGTAATTAACATGAACGACGATCAACGAATTAAAAGTTCCAATATTTTTATACCCGAACTTATTTAACTGCTCACATTGAATTTTGTCAAACTATGAATTTATTATTATCCATGTATTATTGAAAGTAAAGAGTTGATGGCATTTGTTACTGCTAACTCTATTGTTGAGATTAATTCCTGAAAATGAACAATTATTATGAGACGTTGAATTGTTGTAATAGCTAATGTCCAAACTAAATTGTTTTGGGACGGATTCCTGATAGTTAAAGTTTGAGGATGAAGAACCCTAGTATATGGGGATATCATTACGATATTGTCAGATTGCTGACTTAACGCTGTAAATACAACGTGGAGATGATGTTGTGTGTAACATAGGGATTGATAGGTTGATCCCCTAAAATACCTGTGGAGAGTTTGCAGTCTTTATGATTGTAGCATTTTGGAGAGTTCTCGATTCAAAAACTGATGAACATTTATAGACAATTCTTAGTTTTTGAGAATTTCTTTGACAACTATTTATTGTGGGTGAAAATTTATTCATTGATATATTTTAAACTTATTGAGCAAAATTGTTGGTCACCTTGCATATTATATAAATATTGTAGACATGAATGAAAGCTCAGAAAGATAAGGGTCAAAAGACAAGAGAAAATGAATCTTCAAGCGAATAGAATAATATATTTTAAAATATTGTATTTAATGATGTATAATTTTTTATGTAAAGTTGTAATAGAATTGTGATAAGATATCATAACCTGGGAGTGGAGACTACTATATAAATTATGTAATATACTAGTTAATTAGTTCATATTATTAGCAAATGGTATGGATGTTATTAGATAGTGAGCACCAGATCCGTTGTAGTGAGTACATGGATTTGAGGGCATCACATCAGCTCCATGCAATTTCTTCCAAACCTGCAGTTCCAATTGAAGCTTCTCCAAGTCAAGATCTATAATTTTCGAATGATCAACCACGGGAATACAATGCTCTGATACCATTTGTTGCAAATGGGTTTTACCTAGTCACAATCAACTAGCTACTGTGGAGGAATTTGTGTTGAAACTGGTAATGAAGCTCAATACAAAACTTCAATGGCGACCAATTTATGAAGAATAACAGATAAATGTAAGTGACAGAGTAACTTAGCCGAGGTGAAAGAAGAAGCAATTCCTAGAGAGAATATCCAATATTTTCATTGATAACAACTACAATACCATTCTTGCAGTACATATAGCTTCACACAAACTCTCAACACAAAAAGACCCTAACAAACTATGAGAAACGAACATGCAAAAAATAACAACTAGCACATGCGCGTGTACAACACGACCAATGACCCACTCCCTAGATGTTTCATGCGTGGACTTAAACTGAAACTTGAGAGTTAAACTCAAACGGCATCATTCCATTCTCAGTACAGGTTTGTCCCTTGGCTTGGTTCAGAACAAAATAAAACACTAGTCTATGACACAAATACATCAATTGACAAATACCAAATTATGGGTAAGAAACTATATATAGAAAAGATCAATGCAGGTTTAGATAACAATCTCAAGCACTCTTGGTTTGTTAATCCAAACAAATTCGATTTTTTTTTGGTTCCAACTAGAAAATAAGCATTAAACAATTTGGCCTTTGTTTCAAAAGATGGTAAATAACATTCTTTAAAAATCTTAAAAAAATCCTCATTCTTAATCCTTCATTCCTCATTCTTTAAAAATCTGAAATCTGAAACCGAAAACTGTATAAACATTCAATAAACTAAAAATAATTTAAATATGTTTCAGAACTATTCTCCACAAAAATAACTAATCCGATGGGGAAAAAAAAAAACTTAATCTTTTACTATCAGAAAATAATTTATGACAAATCCGATCACCCAATTCCCTAAATCAAGAATCTCAAACTTTCCCACAGACTATGTCCAATAAAAAAAACAGATAACAGCTCGCAATAAAACTTAAGATAAATATTAATCCAAATCATCAAATAAAATATTGAGAAAACTGTAGCATGTGTATACGTGTATCTATACAGACACACATGAATACCTTGCTTGAAGAAGCTTTAGTAGGGACCCATTGAGAATCGGACTCTTCATTTTCCAGGCCGTCGAGCGAGTCTCGATCAGAATAATAGTAATCTTCTTCGCTAGTCATGTAATCCTCCATCTATACATATATATATAGTAATGATATGTGTGTGTGTACAAATAGGCTGATCAATCGTTTTAAGCCGATTATTCAATCAATTCTATCGATCGGAGCTGCACACCGGCGAATTTTACCGGCGAGGAGAGAGAGAAATGGCTTGTTAGATAGCAAACGGAGAGAAGCGTAAAGAGTAAAGAGAGCTGTGGGTATTTACAAAAAAAAAAAAAAAAAAAAGGAGCTGTGGACTGAATTTTTTTTTTACGCTACGACGTCGTTTGTAGATTACCTTTGTCAGGACTAACACTTTTATCCCATTTTTAATACACATGAAAATGAAGACTCCATAACTAAAAAAGGAATAAAGAAACAAATACCTCTTTATATTTGTATAAAAGAATATTATTTTGTTTTAAAGAATAAAATTTATACTCTAATAGTATTTAATATTATTTTTTAAAAATAATTACATATACTCGTATTCACTTATATTTTTTTGAGTCGTTATAGGCGCGTTTATGATAAATTTAAATTACGTCAAAAATATATATAAATATTAAAGCTTAATAGTGTTCTCATTTTTGAGTGGACAAGTCTATATACTCAATATTTAAATACAAAATTGAACATTACATCTATCTTAATCATTAAAAAGTGAGATATAGCATGAATTTCAATGTCATACTCCACTTTTTAATAGTTAAGATGGATATAATGTTTGAATGTTGTGTATTTATACTTATTCTTTTTGAAGGTTTGGATTATATAATGTGAGCAATTGGCATTTAGAAATGAAGTAGTACCAAAATAATTTTCTAGTCCCCTTATTCATCAATTGAAGTTAATCTATTTGAATTCTCTCAAGTCATAGCCATGCATCTGCAGATCTTAAGATTATCTACACAATAAATGACAAAAAATAGTGTATTAATGTAATAGAGTATAAACGCTGAACTATAAAAGAGAAATCATCAAAAGCATTAGTGAAAGAGAGTCTGAGACAACATCGAAGGGATTAAGCGATATAAAATGATATACGTATAATCGTACTCACGAACCATAAATGACCTTTTCGATTGAATTCATACCAAATGATTCGAAAAGACGTCGAGTTGTTCATGGAAAAAACAAGTAGACTATTCGGTCTCTCACATCCAGCTCGTTTGAGATGTCGAATCTTAAATGCTGCTCAAAATTGACTCATGTAATAAATGAACTTGGGTCCCCTTCGATTTTTACTCAACTCTGATCCAAGCCCGACCCGTCCGAATCCATTTACAGCCTTAATTCAAACACTATATCAATTTTAACCATTAAAAATTGGGACATGTCATTGAAATCCATGTCATACCCCCACTTTTTAATGGTTAAAATAGATGTAATGTTTTATTTTGTGTTTGGATGTTGTGTACATAAACTTGTCTATACCGAATAAATATAAGTACACAACATCCAAACACTATTAATCTATATATGATTGAACTGTTTTAAAAGCAACAACCAACCATTTTCCAAAACTTTTTCCTTTTAGTGACTGAAAAATTAACCAAACCACATTAGACTGTTTGTTTGTGTTTTCTTATTCTTCATTTTTATACTATATATTTTTTATTATTTTTATTTTTTTTCTTCTTATCTAACGTAACGTATTACTGTGATTAGCTTAACCTACTAACACAAAGACATAAACTATTGCGCACAAAAAAATAACGAATTCTCCAAAGAAAAGCATAACAATATTGATAATAATTGGTAAAAGAATTCTTCAAAAAAAGATAACATATTTATAGTCTAAAATTTGCAAACCTAATTAGAAAAAATATAATAAAATATTAAACCACCCTTATGTGATTCTTTAACAAGTAATTATATCACAAATTTACTCTACATCACGTTTCATATGTGGCTAATAAAAATATTTTTACAAAACAAATAATGTCTTAACTACAACAAAATAACCCATTAAATCACCCTCATGTGATTCTTTAACAAGTAATTAACATAAAAAAGCAAGCAGGTATGCACAATTTATTTTCACGAAAAAGAAAACCATCATGCTTAAAGTACTTACCTACTGCATTCCTAACACAAGATCTATACTCTTCACGAAAGTCATGGTCTAATGCATATAGTTCCTTAATTCCCTTAGAACCAAGCAATTTAGCATAAATAGTATTTAACAACACATACATTTGCAATAGAGCATCTGCCAAAATATTTTTCTTACCTTGTTTATATCGAATGACATATGGGAATGTCTCGATAAACTCCATCCACTGTGCATGTCTCTTGTTCAATTTATGTTGACCCTTCAAGTACTTCAATGACTCATGATCCATATGAATCACAAACTCCTTAGGCCAAAGGTAGTGCTGCCATGTCTCTAAGGCTTTAACCAACACGTATAACTCCTTGTCGTAAGTAGGATAGTTAAGAACCATTCCCTTAGTTTGCCTTCTTACATCAATACCGCTCTAATCTCTAAACCTGAAACATCACATTCAAGTTCAAACATTTTAGTAAAGTTGATAAGTTAATTTTATATCTATTTATTAGGTATTTTTAGGCTTAATTATTTATAAGTTTTTAAGTATTTTTAGTGTTTTAGGTAATTTATTTAATTTTATGCATTATTATTATGATTATTGGTATTTTTAGATTATTTTTATTCAATTTAAATTTATTTTTGTAGGAATTAATTAAAGAGGATGTCAATTCTGTAATTAAGGAGAAGTTTGTGGACCGGTGGCATTTTGGTAATTTCATCAGCAAGGCAGATCCGCACCATGCGCGCAAAGGAATGGATTAGCTGGTAAACAAGAAACAACAACGTTTTGGCTTAAGCAGTAGCAGCGGACTCTGCGCCATGCGCGGTCAGACCAAAAGAGAAAAAGAAATAGCGCAATGCGCGAAGTGTTGCTGATGCCAGAAGGCGCGTGGTTGGCATGTAGGGCAGTTGACAGTGTTTTGCCTTGGTTTCCATGCGGGCCAAGTGCTGTTTTTTTTCCCCTTTTCCGCGTGGTTCTAGCAATAGCAAATAAATTAATAAATCCAATTGCAATTTGGAAAAGAAAAAATAAATTAAGATTTTATATTTTTATATTTTGTATTTTAAATCCTATTAGGGTTTGAAAAGTATAATTCCTATTAGGGTTAGGAAGATTATATAGCCTATAAATAGAGGCTTGAGATACAATGTAATATACAACTTTTTACTAGAAAATTCTCTCTTTTATTCTTTGGCATTTTTTTATGGCTATGTGTAGCTAAATTATTTTTCTTGGTTTAAGTGATTGAAGCCATCAAGATTTATAAACTGTGAGATCTAATTTATCTTAATTATTCAATTTTTATTTTGAGTATTGGATATTTTTCTGTATTTAATTTTTTGATTAATTCGTTTGATTGCTAGGATGCATATTAGTTTATTATTCGTTGAAATCTACTGCTAAATTAAATATCAAATCCGTAATTGTTTGGTCACTTTAATTTGCGAAGTAACTAAGATTAATAATTATTTTGCAGATCAAAAGATTGTTATATCTTAGGAAGAATATTCATCTAAATTAAATACAAACGCTTGGATTGTGTTATTTAGTTCAACGATCTTTCTAATTTTTAAAGCTTCTACTAAGTTAAATCTTTAGCACTTATTTTAGGTTATTTAGTAATAAGTGTTATTTAGATCGCTTGTTTCTACTTAACAAAAATTAAGGAGAGATAGAAAAACTATTCGAATGGGAGTAATTATTCCATGTTGAATATTTAAAATATGAATTGAGTTATTCTTGCATCAATGATCAGTTCTAAATTCTTGATGGTGGATGTTAACCTAAACCAAAGGTTTTTTTTTTCTTATTTATTTCATTAAATTACTTGCATATTTATTTTAGTTAATTTTATTTAAATTATTTCTTTAATTAAAAACCCCCCAATTTTGGTTTACAAAACATAAAATTAAATTAATCATTCTATGTGGGATTGACTCTTACTTACACTACTACATTAATATTTTTTCAAAAGTAAGATTTTATTTTTGGGTGCCTGCGACAGCACACCAAATTTTGGCGCCGTTGCCGGGGAAGTGATTTTATTTATTTTTGTGCTTTTGTAAATTTTATTTTAATTTAGTAATTTATTCTTAGTTTTTAAATTTTTCTAGTTTTCATATTTTATTTGAGTTGTGCAGGTTAAAGATGAAAATCATAGCTAGAAATCGAACTTTGAAAGAGCTTACGGCCCTTGATTTGAACCAACAACCTTTAAGCATAATTTTTCCAAATTTAGATGCTAACACTTTCTTTGAATTAAAATCTGGTCTAATACATTTATTGCCCAATGTTCATGGCCTTGCAGGTGAAGATCCTCACAAACATTTAAAAGAATTTCATATGGTCTGCACAAGTCTGAAGCCTTCTGGAGTGACTGAAAAGCAAATCAATCTAAGAGCTTTTCCATTTTCCTTGAAAGATTTGACTAAGGATTGACTCTACTACCTACCCTCCGGAAGCATCACCATATGGGAAGAGATGAAAAGACTATTCTCGGAAAAATATTTCCCAGCTTCATGGGCAGCCAATATCAGAAAAGACATTTGTGGTGTGAGACAGAACCATAGAGAATCCCTATACGAGTATTGGGAACGATTTAAGAAATTATGTGCAAGCTGTCCCCACCATCAAATTAGCGAGCAACTCCTTATTCAATATTTTTATGAAGGTCTACCAACAGGACAGGAGCATGATTGATGCTGCTAGTGGAGGCGCTTTAGTGGACAAAACTCCTGAAGCTGCAAGGAACTTAATTGCAAACATGGCTGCTAATTCCCAACAATTTGGCACTAGGCTTGATTTTTCATCTAAGAATGTTAATGAGGTAAATATTTCTTCACTTGAGCAACGAATTGATAGTTTAACCTCTTTTGTTCGTCAAATGGCTGTAGGTAATGAACAACAAGTCAAAGCTTGTGGAATTTATGTGGTCATAGGACATCCAAGAGATATGTGCCCCACTCTTCAGGAGGAGTCCTATGAACAAGTAAATGCAGCAGGTGGTTTCCCTGGTTAACCACAAAGGAGATATGATCCTTACTCGAACACGTACAACTTAGGTTGGAGAGATCATTCTAATTTTGGCTATGGAAATCACCAAGGGAATCCGTTTGCGACTCAAAATATCTCAAGCTACCAACAATACAAGCAGCCATATCCCAACAAACAACAACAGGGCCAATAATCTCATTCTCATATATCTTTAGAGGATATAGTTAAGCAACTTAGCACTAACACGTTGCAATTTCAACATAAAACAAAGACAAATATACAAAATTTGGAAACACAGATGAGACAAATGGCAATTGCCATCAGTAGATTGGAGGCACAAAATTCTAGAAAATTACCCTCTCCAACAGTGATGAATCCGAAAGCAAATGTCAGTGCAATTACTTTGAGAAGCGGTAAAGAGATAGAAACTCCAGAAAAGACATATTCTATACCAAAAGAGCAAAGCAAAGCAGAAGTGGACAACAAGGAAACAGACAACAATAAAGAGGACGACAATATTCTAGATGATAATGGTACCCCTAAACATAAATTTACACCTCTCTCTGATTATAAAACGGTACCCCTTTTTCCTCTTGCTTTAATCGAAAAAATAAAGTATGAGAAAAATTCAAATTTATATGAAACTTTCCGTAAATGTGAGGTAAATATTTCATTGTTAGATGCTATTAAATAAGTACCTCGTTTTGCTAGATTTCTGAAAGAATTGTGTACACATAAGAGAAAACAAGCACTTAAAATATATGAAAAGATATAAGTAGGAAAGAATGTGTCAGCAATAATTCAAAGAAAACTCCCTACTAAGTGCCAAGATCCAGGAATGTTTACTATCTTTTGCAAGATAGGTGACACTAGATTTGAAAAAGCTATGTTAGACTTAGGAGCATCCATTAATGTCATGTCATATTCTATATATGCTTCTTTGAAACTTGAACCTTTGAATAGAACTGGTACTGTGATTCAGTTGACTGATAGATCTAACACTTATCCTAAGGGTATAGTAGAGGATGTTCTTGTGCAAGTAGATAATTGATTTTTTTTACTGATTTTTATGTGCTTGATATGGAGAATGGTGATCAAAATACTCCTATTTTGTTAGGAAGACCTTTCTTAAAGACATCAAAAACTAAGATCGATGTTCATAGTGGTACACTGACAATGGAGTTTGATGGAGAAATCATTAAGTTTAATATTTTTTATGCCATGAAATGTCATAATCCTGTTTACTCTATTGAAATGATTGATTCTTTAGCACAAATTTTTTTTGAAACTGATGGAAAGGGTGAATTGGAAACGACATGCAGTCAGAATCATGGGAAAGAGAATGAGGAGTTAAAGAAAACTGTTGCGGATTTAAATGGGTCTCCGAAAGCAGGTAATGATCCATATTTTGACTTACCAGTTTCTAACAAGAATTCTTTATCTTCTGTTTTGCAGGATCACATTCCAGATTTAAAGCTTCTCCCTAATCATTTCTAATGCCAATTCATTGAAGAGAGAGTAAAACATTCATATCATGTGCAAGGAAGTTTGAACAAGTCCATGATAAATGGAGTAAAAATTGATGAGATTGTCAAAATTCAAGAGGAATGAGTGACGTAGTGATTTGGCATGCTGTCAAGCCAATGACAATAAACAAAGGCGCTGCTTGGGAGTCAACCTAAGGGGAGTATAATTTTCTTTCGTTTTATTTTAGTTATTTGTGCTTTTTCTTTGCATTTTATTTTACATTGGGGACAATGTAAATTTTTAAGTATGGGGGAAGGGATTTAAGATTTTTGTTATTTTTAGGTCATATTTTGAAAATTGAAGGCAATTTAAATTTTTTTGAAAATTTGAATTTTATGGGTATATTCACTTTAAACTCTCACGAGACAAAACTCGTCCACTTAAAGTAACTTTGGGGTTTAAAGGCTTGTTGCACATGCTAAATATAACCGTGTTTCCTACGAAAATGGGATAGTTTTTTATTTTATTTTTAGGACGTGTTACTTGAGCAATGAGTTAATTGAATTTTAAATGTTTAGCCAATGATAAAAATTTTGATTTTGATTTAATAACTTTTGAAAAAGTGATAAATTTTTGTTTAGTCTGAATTTTGACTTATTATTGGTATTTACTTTGTTTGAGATCTTTAAATTTTTATGTACTTATATGCATTTGTTTGAGCTAGTTTTAATTAAGAGAAAGTTTAAATGGTTAAATGCTTATGGAAGATATTTTTGAGCTCTATATCTTATTTAATCAGTATTTGAAGTGAAATATAAGACAAAATATAATTTGGAGGAGATGATTTAGGTACTTTTCTAGGATTGTTAAAAAGAAAAATCTTGTGGTGGGTTGAGATGAAGCGTAAAACGCACTCACTTATAAACACATGAAAAAGTGAGATGGAGCATAAAATGCACTCACTCAAGAAGAAAAAAAAAGAGAGAAAGAAAGAAAGAAAATAAGAATAGAGCATAAAATGCACCCATTAAAAAGAAAGAAAAATGAAAAAAATATTTTAAAAATGTATATTAATAATCCTAGTGTATATAATTGTTTGAAACCTTTTGATCTTCTGATTTATATTTGTCTATATTAACAAAGAGTAATGTAAAAAATAAGTATATTGAGTTTTATTGTATATCTTTTATAAAGTAATTAAAGACCTAGACTTATCTAAGTTTTGATTAGTTATGTACATTTGGATTCACATACACACAAAAGGTCTTGAATAGAGTAATATTAATAAATATATTGAAGTTCTAGATTTTGCATGGTTTTGAAATTTTCTTTGAGTTATCATTTAAAAAATCTTTAAGGCTGATGTTGAAATTTATATTGATTTGTTGCTCGAGTAAGTTGTTTGGTTATTATTTTCATTTTTTTAGGTTTTTATTCTTGTTTTGCTTGAGGGCAAACAAAGAGTTAAGTGTGGGGGAAAAAGTTAAGTAAAGTAAGTAAAAGAGCATCGATTAACTTAGATTTAATCAATTAAAAGGCCTTATCTTGCTCATCTCCCCATTCTTATTCTTCATTTCTATACTATATTTTTTGATTATTTTTATTTGTTTTCTTCTTATCTAACACAACATATTACTGTGATTAGCTTAACCTACTAACACAAATACATAAATTCTTGCGAATAAAAAAATAACGAATTCTCCAAAAAAAGCACAGCAATATTGATAATAATTGGTAAAAGAATTCTTCAAAAAAAGATAACATATTTATAGTCTAAAATTTGCAACCCTAATTAGAAAAAATATAATAAAATATTAAACCACCCTCATGTGATTCTTTAACAAGTAATTATATCACAAATTCACTCTACATCACGTTTCATATGTGGCCAATAAAAATATTTTTACAAAAAAGATAATGTCTTAACTACAACAAAATGACCCATTAAATCACCTTCATGTGATTCTTTAACAAGTAATTCACATAAAAAACAAGCAGGTATGCATAATTTATTTTCACGAAAAAGAAAACCATCATACCTAAAGTACTTACCTACTGCATTCTTAACACAAGATTTATACTCTTCATGAAAATCATGGTCTAATGCATATAATTCCTTAATTCCCTTAAAACCAAGTAATTTAGCATAAATAGTATTTAACAACACATAAATTCGCAATAGAGCATCTGCCATAATATTTCTCTTACCTTGTTTTATATCTTAGAGCTTTTCCATTTTCCTTAAAGGATTTGGCTAAGGATTGGCTCTACTACATACCCTCCGGAAGCATCACCACATGAGAACAGATGAAAAGACTATTCCTAGAGAAATATTTTTCAGCTTCAAGGGCAGCCAATATAAGAAAAGGCATTTGTGGTGTGAGACAGAACCATGGAGAATCCCTGTACGAGTATTGGGAACGTTTCAAGAAACTATGTGCAAGCTGCCCCCACCATCAAGTCAACGAGCAACTCCTCATCCAATACTTCTATGAAGGACTCATGTCTACCGATAGGAGCATGATCGATGCTGCCAGTGGGGGAGCTTTAGTGGACAAAACGCTCGAAGCTGCAAGGAACTTGATTGCGAACATGGCGGCTAACTCCCAACAATTCGGCACTAGGCTTAATTTTACGTCCCACAATGTCAATGAGGTAGAAATTTCTTCACTTAAAGAACAAATGGCTAGTCTAACTTCTCTTGTTCGTCAAATGGCTGTAGGTAATACATAACAAGTCAAAGCTTGTGGAATTTGTGTGGTCATAGGACATCCGACGGATATGTGCCCTACTCTTCAAGAGGAGTCCTATGAACAAGTGCATGCAGCAGGTGATTTTCCTGGTCAACCACAAAGGAGATATGATCCTTGTTGACGCGGGGATTTTGTCGTTTCGTTTTTTAATATTTAAAAGCCCTTTCCAATTTTAGCCTTTGGATTTAAGATGTGATTTATTGAAAAGGGTCGGCTTAATGTCGACGGGTTTTGAAAGATCGATTTCTTTATGAGCCAATTGACTAGAGCCGCCAGTTGGTATATTTGAAATGGATGTACCAACTCATCCGAATTTTGTTTTCGTAATCACTGGCTCATATGTGACTCCGAGTTAATTGGTTCGCAAACCGAGATTCATAGAGTTCGGGGGCTTGCTTAAGCGAGGGGAAGGTGTTAGGCACCCCCCGACTTCCGTGAAAACACGGTTACCGCAATCTTGATGTTTTCCTATCCTTTTAAATCCTAAAATGTGTGTGTGTGTGTGTGTGTGTCTAAATGTTTGTTGTGTTGAGAAAACCTGCTTTGACTTTTTTATAGGAGACGTGCTTTATTTATTGAGTGCTTTGAAACGACTTCCGACTCGAATGACAAGGCTTTGTTTTCTAATAAAACATCGATTTTAAGGTTGAAAATGATGGGGCTTTTATTAGATGTCGTTTTCAGAAAATAAGAGTTTTTAAACTTTTGTCAAATAGGAATCGAGACTATTCATTGCCTTCTAACAGGAAAGTCAAATAAAAAAATGAAGGTAACTTCTAGAAGCTCTTTAACCCTATGCACCAAAGTTTAATGAAAACGTTTGTTTATTTTTTATGAAATCATTTTGTGATATTTCAAAACCACTTATAGCCTTTTCGCCAAACAGGGACCGACGTTTACTAAAACTTTCAATTTTTATCCTCGTGATTCTAATATCCTAATTTGATTGATTTTATGAAAGATCTTTACCATTTCATTCCAAAATCATTTTCTCGCGTGAAAAGGGAAAACCAAGCATTAAAATGATGTTGGAGCTATTCACGGGCATGTGAGCCATCCAAATAACCCCAAACGCCCACAACCGCACATTTTTACTATTACGGGGCCTTAAACCCGACTTTCGACTCGATGTCGTTTTAAGGCCCAAAACTTACATATTTACATACAGGCGCATTGCAATTGCTACATACGTAAAAGCTAAAAATAAACTAAAAGGATATCATCGGGAGGTTAAGAGGAGATTCCACCCGCAATAAATCCTCCATAACTGTCCCTAATCCACATATCTACAATATATATTGACTACATTGGATCTAACTTTAAAACAAACAAAATCAAAATATTCAATATCACAATACGCCAAATATTCGAATCTACAGTAGATCCACCCAACAAACACAATAAGAACGAAATAAAACTAGATCTAACTAGATAAAATCACAAATGCTATAAACTCGGATTTTTCACCTTTCGAATGATGAAATACATGCTTTAACACTTGAAAATCACTTAGAATACAATATATGATGTTAAGATCTAACCAAAGATGGAAGAATCTCACATTTTTTCTCTCTTTTTCTCTCTCTCCCGTCGCCTTTCTCTCTCTATTTTTTTGTTTCCATCCGCCGCTGCTGAAGAAATGAACTGGAAGTGGCGATTTAGATCTTCAGATCTTGGCCGCAGGTGCAACTGCGGCTGTCCTCGGTGCTACCTCAATTTTTGCGTCTAATGTCGGTCTTTCATTTCTCGCTGGAAGGCTCGTATTTTGCAATCCGAAAATCCCAGGGAAACGTGCCATATTGTTCTGGGAGGCTAGTTCGGAGGGCTGCGACTCGATATAGAATTTGCTAATTGTGCTTGGCTTCCAGTGGGCGCTGCCCCCTTCCACCCCCGCTAGCTCACCGGCGAGCTGGGCAGCCGCTCGCTCACCGGGGAGCGAGACCCCCGAACATCGTAAGCGTAGTGGCCATTAGTCGTCTTTTGTGATCAAATCAGGTTCTTCTGGATCAACTGTTTGCCTTGCCTCAAGTAACCTGATGCTCGTTGTTCGTTGTGGCGACTTTGACCGTAAGTCGTTGGGGTGGCTTCGTGTTGGGGTCCACCTTCCTTTTCGCATGTCGGGTCAAGTGACGATTTTGCCCTCCTGCCAGGGTTAATAGAGAAGTGCAAAATTTGGGTGTCTACAATCCTTACGCGAACACGTACAACTCAGGTTGGAGAGATCATCCGAATTTCGGCTATGGAAATCCATCTGCGTCTCAAAATTTCTCAAGCTACCAACAATACAAGTAGTCATATCCTAACAAACAACAGGGCCAAACATCTAATTCTCATATGTCTTTGGAGGATATAATTACACAACTTAGCACTAACACTTTGCAATTTCAACAGGAAATGAAGGCGAATATGCAGAATTTAGAAACACAGATAGGACAAATGACAAGTGTCATCAATAGATTGGAGGCGCAAAATTCTAAAAAAGTACCCTCGCAAACAATGGTGAATCCAAAAGCAAATGTTAGTGCAATCACGTTGAGAAGCGGTAAAGAGATCGAAACTCCAGCAAAGACAGAGTCTGCACCAAAGGAACAAAGTAAAGTAGAAGTGACCAATAAAGAAGCAGACAATAGTAAGGAGGAAGACAGTGTTCTAGAAAAAAATGGTACTCCAAAGCATAAATTTCCACCTTTCTCTGAGTATAAACCGGTACCCCATGTCCCTCTTGCTTTAACAGAGCAAAGGACATACGAGAAAGACTCAGACTTATATGAAACTTTTCATCAATGCGAGGTAAAAATTCCATTGTTAGATGCTATTAAACAAGTACCTCGTTTTGCTAGATTTCTGAAAGAATTGTGTACACACAAGAGAAAACAAGCACTTAAAAGATATGAAAAGGTACAGGTAAGAAAAAATGTGTCTGCCGTAATTCAAAGAAAACTCCCTACAAAGTGCCAAGATCCAGGAATGTTTACTCTCCTTTGCAAGATAGGAAACACGAGATTTGAAAAGACTATGTTAGATCTAGGAGCATCTATTAATGTCATGCCATATTCTATATATGCTTCTTTGCAACTTGAACCTTTAAATAGAACTGGTACTGTGATTCAGTTGGCTGATAGGTCTAACACTTATCCTAAGGGTATAGTAGAGGATGTTCTTGTGCGAGTAGATAATTTGATTTTTCCTGCTGATTTTTATGTGCTTGATATGGAAAACGGTGATCAAAATGCTCCTATTTTGTTGGGAAGACCTTTCTTAAAGACTTCCAAAACTAAGATCGATGTTCATAGTGGTACACTGACAATGGAGTTTGATGGCGAAATTGTTAAGTTTAATATTTTTGATGCCATGCAATGTCATAATCTTGTTTACTCTGTTGATGTGATTAATTCTTTAGCAGCAAAACTTTCTAAAACTGATGGAAAGGATGAATTGAAAATGACATTTAGTCCGAATCTTGGGAAAGAGAAAGAGGAGTTAGTCTTGAGTGCTGATTTAAAGAAAACTGTTGCGGCTGTGAATGATTCTCTGAACACAGGTAATGATCCATATTTTGACTTACCAGTTCCTAACAAGAAATCTTTACCTTTTGTTTTGCAGGATTACATTCCAGATTTGAAGCCTCTCCCTAATCGTCTTGAATATATGTTCATTGAAGAGGGAGTAGAACCTTCATATCCACTGCAATGGAGTTTTAACAAGACTATGATAAATGGAGTAAAGATGGATGAAATGGTCAAAATTCAAGAGGAACGAGTAACGTAGTGTTTAAGCATGCTGTCAAGCCAATGACGATAAACAAAGGCGCTGCTTGGGAGGCAACTCAAGAAAACAGATTTGCATTTCTCTTCCTTTTTCTTTTTATAGTTATTTGTGCTTGTTTCTTTGCATCTTAGTTTACATTGGGGACAATGTAAATTTTAAGCGTGAGTTCGGATTTAGGATTTTTGTTATTTTTAGGTCATATTTTGAAAATTTTAGGAATTTTAAAATTTTTGAAATTTTGAATTTTGTAGGTAAATTCACTGCAAACCTTCACGAGACAAAACTCGTCCACTTGGGGTAACCTTGGGGTTTAAAGGCTTGTTGCACATGCTAAGTGTAACCGTGTTTCCTACGAAAATGGGGTAGTTTTTTTATTTTTAGGATGTGTCGCTTGAGCAATGAGTTAATTGAATTTTAAATTTTTAGCCAATGATAAAAATTTTGGTTTTTATTTAATAACTCTTGGAAAAATGATAAATTTTTACTTAGTTTGAATTTTTGACTTTTTATTGATTATTACTTTGTTTGAGATCCTTTAAATTTTTATGCACTTATATCCATTTGTTTGAGCCAGTTTCAATTTAGAGAAAGTTTAAATGGTTAAATGCTTATGGAAGATATTTTTGAACTCTATATCTTATTTGATTATTATTTGAAGTGAAATATAAGGCAAAATATAATTTGGAGGAGATGATTTAGGTAATTTTTCTAGGATTATTATTGAAAAGAAAAATCTTGTGGTGGGTTGAGATGGAGCGTAAAACGCACTCACTCATAAACACATGAAAAGTGAGAAGGAGCGTAAAACGCACTCGTTGGTGAGATGGAGCATAAAATGCACTCACCGTGAAAAAAAAATGATGAAGAAAGAAAAAAATGGGATGGAGCATAAAATGCACCAATTTAAAAGAAGAAAAAATGAAAAAGTACTGTAAAAAAAAAATTGATATTATTAATCCTAGTGACTTTATCAAGATTAAAAACCTTTTGATCTTCTAGTTATATGTGTCTATATTAATGAAAAATGATGTGAAAAGTAAGACTATAGAGTTTTGTTGTTAAACTAACCATTTTTGATATCATTTATGAGACATTTAATTATGTGAGCAGATCTAAGTTTTTTGCTAGTTTGATACATTTGGATTCACACACACACAAAGGGTCTTGAGTAAGTAAGATTAATAAATATGTTGAATTTTGGACTTTGCAAAATTTTGAAATTTTCTTTGAGTTATTATTTTAAAAAATCTTTGAGACTGATGTTGAAATTTATATTGCTCTGTTGCTCAAGTAAGTTGTTTGGTTATTAGTTTTATTTTTATAGTTTTTATTTTTGTTTTGCTCGAGTACGAGCAAAAAGCTAAGTGTGGGGTTATTTGATAGGGTTGAATTATACGATATTTTTATTCCCTAATACTTGGTTTTTATATTTATTGTGTGCTTAAATGTTTAATTATTTAGCTTATTTTGGTTTTAATAGGTTTTATAGGATTTTAGTTAATTTATGTTAATTTAGGTAATTTTATTGTAACGACCCCGAAATTCGACCCACTTTATCCCCTTAAATCTTGTATTTAATAAACATTATTTTCTTTACGTCCAAATTTCGGTTCGTTAATAAATTTTTCATCACCTAATATGATCCATTATGTAATTTCAAAATCATCAATTACCAAATTTTCGGTATAATTTTTTTTCTTCTCAATCATTGTATTAAAATAATTGGATATTTAAAATCCTTCCATTTGGATCCTAGTCCCTGGATCGTAACCTTTATTTTTCTTTCTTTTACACTTATTATAAAGCTCATCATTTAAAATTTACTATTATTTATTTTCATACAAATATTCCTTGTTGCGTCATTCGTAATCAAACATATAATACCTCTATCGTAACATCTATCTAGTACAATCACAGTTCATAATTGAACTTTTATCATATTCAGATTCAACTTATATATACATACAATTCATCACAGTAAATAAACAAATTTCTCACATTGAATTATATTATTAACAATATAACAATCACGTTTTCTACCTTCTAGGCAACTCATCTCAAACTTAATCCAATATTCTTGAGTTTCATTTCTTTCCTGCAAAAATGTTTATTAAACAAGTAATGAGCACAGCGGCTCAGCAAGTTCAACAATTCATGCTTCACGTAGCACATACCTTAACATGCTTAGTGTGTGTCATATATCATGTGCTTGTGCTTCAACTATAGCAATATATCTCATATCCTTGCACAAAGAACACATTGTGGTCATATTAAACACGTATCACATAGCACATAATTTGTATGCATTTAAAACAAGAATTGCATATCATAATAGTTCAACATTTAACATAAAAGGGACTGAAGAACTTGCCTGACGTTCAGTTATTTAAATTGTTAACTCAAACCCTTAACTCGATCAACCTATGATCATAAAATAATCAAATAATAATTATTTAACTCCTTATGATATTAATTGAATTAATTAATATCATTTCTGGGCTAATTATTAATTTATATAGTTAATTATAGTAACCTTGTCCCTTAAATATTAATATAACTTAATATCAACTCCTTCACTTCGGACAACCCGGCTCATCGGACAAATTTTAACATATCTGGTTGTCCCAAAAATTTTATTTAATCATTTTCTAACCTTTAAACTCATTAGATTAATATTTAAATATTAATCCCCAATATTTAATATTTTTACAGAAATATTTAATTTAATGCCCAAACATCATTTCTATATTTTTAATATTTTTCTATAATTTTCTATAATTTTTAAACATTTATTTCAATTAAAATCATTTCTGCGGGTATTTCGGTAATTTCCGAGGCTTTAGGGACATAACCGGAATTTTTCGAAAAGTCCAGGAGCATTTACATATTTTTCACGCGTTAAGGGACACGCTGGTCATTTTTCGGAAAGCTCAGGGGCAAAATTGTACTTTGCCGAAGGACAGGGTTAAAATCGTAATTTTCCCATGTTCGCCGGCCGCGCATGGCGCGCGGCCCCCTACTGCGGATGCCAAACGGCGTCGTTTCGCAGCCGCTTCACAACCCTCCGCACATTGCGCGGCTCTCTTCCCCGCACGCCCCAAAACAGCGTCGTTTATAGCCAGGCGTACGAAAAAAATATGGTTGTCGCGCATTGCGCGACAGCCTTTTCCTTCTTCTTCTTCTGCTTCGCGAAACAGTGCATCAACTTTTAAACAATTCTCCATTTTTGCACATAATTTTCCCAACAAAACCATTCCAAAAATTCTATAACTCATACATATACATCAAATAATTATTTAGAATAATTATACCAATTATCTACAATTTTTTTCCACAAAATTAATTTATTATTAAAAATACATAATAAATCATAAAAATTAGTATTTATACCATCCAAGGCTTGAATTCTTTCCTTGATGACCCAAATAATTCCTCTCTTCTCCCTCTTAGCAGTAACCATGGTGTTCGGGTGGTGGAGGGTGGCGGTTTCGGTGGAAGAGCAAAGAGAGAAAGAGAGTTGTGTTTTTCTTTCTTTCTTTTCCTCTTCTTTCTCTCCTTTTCTTTTCTTCCTTTCTCTTCTTATATATATATATATATAATAATTATATGAACAATTTTAAATCCTTCACCCACGTCCACCGACTTGCCTTTTCTCGAACATTCCAACCGGTTATCACAATTAACATGTAGATTTAATTATTTTAAATACATTACGTAATTATATCGTGTAATAAATATTTTATATAATAAATATAAAATATTTATTTTAATTCACTAAAATTCATATTATGATTTATAAATAATATTAACACCTCTTTTGGGTACTTTTCTTGACAAATTTTGTACACACATAACGCCATGCATGTAATTATATGAGGTAATTAATAGCTCCAAAAATCATAAAATAATTCATATAACATATAAAAATTATTTTTCATAATTTTTTCGCTTCGTTACTTGGACAACATGTTACATTAACATGTTCACGTTTCTGAAATATTATCCTTTATAAAAGTCATAATAATTCCATTATACATAAATATAATTTTTAATACCTTAAAACATTCCTTTTTTTTATTTATTATTAAATTCTTTAATATTCACATTAACTCTCCTTATATAAATTATATAATTTAATATTATATAATTTATATAATTACATTATTCCTTTTTAAATAATTCCCATTTTACACAAATACAATTTATAAAATTTTCTTCCAGCCTTAATTAATTTAATCCTCTTATATAAATTATATAATTATTCTTATATAATTTACATAATTATTATTTCCTTCATTCAACATTTTAATTTCCTTATATAAATTATATAATTATTATTATATAATTTATATAATTACATTTTTTCTCAATTAATTTCTAAACTTCCTCCATAATTCATAATTAATTTAAAATCAATAATTACAATTTTATCAACTCCCTCATTCACTTTTTATTTAAATTTGGATTAATTTAATTATTAATCCCTTTATTTTCATAATTAATAAAATTTATAATAATCAATTTAACATAAGCGCATATATGTATATATATACAAATTTTATTCATATATCTCACATTTCCACGTATACTATTTGTAAGACCCCGAATTTTATGAAATATAAAATTTAATTTTTCATCATATATATATTTTTTCCTGAAACAGTAAGTGGTTAAATTAACGAAATTGAAAGTTAAGGATGTTATATGCAAATTTTATTTTGACGGACAATATTCGTTTTGTCGGGGAATATTCGTTTTGTCGGGGAATATTCGGGCCGTACGACGGCGCCGAAATAACAAATTATTTGTGGACCCCACAACGGAATATTTGTCGGATATAGAAAACGACAGAAGTAACCTTTTTAAATAAAAATAGTCAACGGTGTTGACTGTTAAAATACCGGTGATAAAAGAATAGTAGCATACGGTAATTTATGGTATTTTATTGTGGCACACGGTATTCTACAGTAGCACACGGTATTGCACAGTGTCTCATATTATTGGTCTAATAATTGACACCGTAATTGTTACGCATCATTTCATCAATAATTGTCACTGCATAATATTTTATATTATCAATTCAATTATTGTTGCTACACAGTATTTTGCATTATTGATTCAATAATTGTCATTACACTGTATTTCATATCATTGACTCAATAATTGTTGCTGCACTGTAGTTTAAAATTATTGAATCTAATAATTGTCACAGTAGCAAATACACTATAATTTATATTATTAAATTAATAATAATCTGTAACGTGTTTATTACATTATTGTTGTAGCATTATTTCATTTTATATGTTGGACCCACAGGAAAAATAAAAAATTTTATTTTTCAAAAGTTACTATTCACTCCCGGAATTTACTATTCATTCCCGGAAAAGTAACTATTCACTGACGGAAGTTACTGTTCATCTCGGGAAAGTTACTGTTCATCTGCCGACAAAAGTTACTGTTCATTACTGTTCACTTTTTGAAAATTTTAAAGTTACTGTGCAAAGTTACTGTGCAAGTATTGAAAATTTTTAAAAACGTTGCCTCTGCTGAATTTTTTTTTAGTTCACCTACCACGCATAGTAACCTCTTTTCTCCTATAAATAGCTTGTTCAGCTGAATAGAAAAATCACACCTAAAACATAAAATTTTTCTATAAGAATTTTATGAGTTTTCTCTGAGAATAGTAAGGCTATTTTGAGTGTTTGAAAGCCAAAAGGAGTGCAGGAATTTTTCAAGTAAGTCTTTTATTAAAGAGTAGTAATTTTATAAATTCCTATTTTTCATGGTATTCACAAATCTTCCTTTAGAAGACTCTTCTTTAAGAAGATTCATTTTTAAAAGCTTTCTTTGGAAGATTTATTTTGGAATATTATTTTTAAAACTATTTTAAAGTTGGTATTTTATACTACAAAAATTATGTTAAATATATATAATTTTGATAGTTCATAATATATGAGTTATCATACACTTTGAAGTTTACATGTTGTAATTACTAATTTTATTATAAATATATAGGTTGATCAATCTCATTTAAATCAATATCCAGTCACGTGTTAAGGTAAGAAATGTCATTTTTTTTACACTCTTGAACTTGCTACGGTAAGGGATATTATTTTCTTTCATACTCCTGAATCGAAACTTATTATGGAACTATTGCTTCTATAATTCCTGAAAATATTATATGTTCCATAATAGTTGAACTTCATTATTTCAACTGAACCTTCCTATTTTCTGAATCTTTATATTGAACTGTAACCGTTATTCTGAACTGAGAATCTTGAATAACATTTTTAAATTTCACTCCACATCATGTTGACAATTTGGACATTATTTGAATCTGCACAAAGTAAACTTCCGATACTTATTGTTTATCCTGTTTCTTCTGTTCATCAATTGTATCACTATTATTTGTACTAATCATCAAGAATCAAGCTGTTGTAAATATCTGTGGCCGGGGGCACAGATGTGATATATTTGTTGAACAGATGATAGGTTAAAGGCGATATATTAGGTTAAAGGCGATACATCTGTTCGGTGTCTTTTATGGCACGTGGTGAAAGTTCTCTTTGGCCCGTAGTGCATAGATGAACTGTTGTTTGGTATGATTATGACCAAAGGCTGAATCTGGTATAATCATGACCGTTGTTGTTATATTGAAAGTTCTCTTTGGCCCGTAGTGCATAGATGAACTGTTGTTTGGTATGATTATGACCAAAGGCTGAATCTGGTATAATCATGACCGCTGGTGCTATATTGAAAGTTCTCTTTGGCCCGTAGTGCATAGATGAACTGTTGTTTGGTATGATTATGACCAAAGGCTGAATCTGGTATAATCATGACCGCTGGTGCTATATTGAATGTTCTCTTTGGCCCGTAATGCATAGATGAACTGTTGATTTGCATGATTATGACCAGGAACTGTGAATTTGTATTATCTTGACTAATGGTATTTCAGATGATAAAAGTTGATGATGTTTTTACTAAAAAGAGAAGCACGTGGACATTATAGTCTACATTATTCTTCTAATAGATTGCTCATTCCGCCGCTATTATTGATCTGAACATTGTTCAAGAATTTAACTGCAGTTTTTGATATACACCTTGTATTCTGTTGTATTCTATCAAGAACTCACCTGTTGAAGGCTAATGATAATTTATTCGTCATTATCTTAGTCATGATATTTCTTACTGGGCTATTTGAGCTCACCCTTTTGTTCCATTATTTTTCAACAGGATATGAGAACGTAGCTGGGTCTAGCCGGGGAATGGAGTGGGAGTCCGAGGGATATATATTATAGTCTTCACGTGTTGTAAAATAGTGTGACAATAATAGTGAAGACTTAGTTGTGTATTATTATACACGGTATTGTTGTACGTTGTGCTTTGTTGTAATAATTTTGTTGTAGTCTTTTGACGACTCAAGTTTTGGCTGTGTGGGCCTAGATTTGGGGGCGTCACAATTAAATCAAAATTGCTGCACTTCCACAACAATTCTTTTGTACAATTTATTGTACCTTTATATGAAATTTTTCTCATTCTTAATAAATTGTTTTTAAACAATTTATTTACTTTTCAATTATTTTAAATCAACACAATTCATTACCATCTCTGTACAGATTTAATTTACCAACTAAATCTCATCACATACCTTAAATCACATAAAATAATAATTAATTTAACAACCTTGATAATTTTATCAATTAAATTCTTATTTAATATTATTAAGAAAATCCTGAAAATTCGGATCCTCACATTTATAGTATTTTTATATTTCTTTTTATTTATGTGTTTTAGGTGTTTTATTTATTATTATGTGTTTTTAGGATTTTTAGTATTTTTAATTATTTTATATTTGATTTTGTTGGAAAATAAAAGTTTGAGGGCATATTTGTAAAATCTGCAAAGATCAGGTGGCAATGCTGTAATTTTTGGAAAATCGGCGCGCGTGTATTACGCGCGGATTTGGAGTCAGCTGCAAGGAGAAAACGACGCTGTTTTGGTCTAAGCGGAGAAACAGGCTTCCCACAATGCGCGGCTAGTTATTTTTCATCAGGCGCGTGGCGTCGACGCGCCAACGGTAATAAAGAAAAAAAGCGGCGTGGCGGCTGGGTTGTTTCTTCCTCTCTCTCCGCGTGGTTGTGACACGTGGCAACGCGGCAGATTTATTCTTCTCTTTTTTTCCGTTCCAGCCAGCAAGTTAATAAAAAAAATATCCAAAAGCAATTTGGATTAGGAAAATTAATAATAATTTTTCTATTTATTTATTTTGTATTTTAAAATCAATTAGGGTTAGGAAAATAATTATTTTACTTTTTTTTTATTTTTAATTGTAAATCCTATTAGGGTTTGGACAAGTTAGGAGGTTTATGGAGCCTATAAATAGAGGGCTTGAGGTACAATGTAATATACAACTTTTCTATTAGAATAAAAATTCTCTCCTCTATTCTTTGATGCTCTCTACAATTATGAGTAGTTAAATTATTTTTCTTGGTTTAAGTGATTGAAGCCATCAAGATTTATACACTGTGAGATCTAATTTATTTTAATTGTTCAATTTATATTTTGAGTATTGAATGTTTTTCTATGTTAATTTTATGATTAATTCGTTTAATTGTTAGGATGCATACTAGTTTATTATTCGTTGAAATCTATTGCTAAATTAAATATCAAATCCGTAATTGTTTGGCCACTTTAATTTGCGAAACAACTAAGATTAATAATTATTTTGCTTATCAAAATATTATTTTATCTTAGGAAAAATATTCATCTAGATTAAATGCAGACGCTTGGATTGTGTTATTTAGTTCAACGATCTCTCTATTTCTTTATGCTGCTACTAGGTTAAATCTTTAGCGCTTGTCTGAGATTATTTAGTAGTAAGGGTTATTTAGATCGCTTGTTTCTGCTTAACTAAAATTAAGGAGAGATAGAAAAATTATTCGAATGGGAGCAATTATTCCACGTTGAATATTTTAAATATGAATTGAGTTATTCTTGCATCAGTGATCAGTTGTAAATTCTTGATGGTGGATGTTGACTTAAACCAAGGCTTTTTCTTCTTATTTATTTCTTGCATATTTATTTTAGTTAATTTTATTTAAATTTCTAGGAATAGTCTTTTCATCTCTTCCCATGTGGTGATGCTTCCGGAAGGTAGGTAGTAGAGCCAATCCTTAGCCAAATCCTTCAAGAAAAATGGAAAAACTTTAAGATTGATTTGCTCTTCAGTCACTCCAGAAGGTTTCAGACTTGTCCACACCATATGGAACTCCTTTAAATGTTTGTGAGGATCTTCACCTGCAAGGCCATGAAAATTGGGCAATAGATGGATTAGACCGGATTTTAATTCAAAGGAAGTGTTAGCATCTAAATTTGGAAAAATTATGCTTAAATGTTGTTGATTCAAATCAGGGGCTGCAAGCTCTTTCAAAGTTCGATTTCTAGCAATGATTTCCATCTTTAACCTGCTCAACTCAAATAAACTATGAAAACTAGAAAAATAAAAAAAAACTAAGAATAATTACTAAATTAAATAAATAATTACAAAAGCACAGAATTAAATTAAAATCACTTCCCGGCAACGGCGCCAAAATTTGGTGTGATGTCGCAAGCACCCAAAAATAAAATCTTACTTTGAAAAAATAAATATGTAGTAGTGTAAGTAAGAGTCGATCCCATAGAGAATGATTAATTTAATTTTATGTTTTAGCAAACAAGAATTGGGGGGTTTTTAATTGAATAAATAATTTAAATAAAATTAACTAAAATAAATATGCAAGAAATAAATAAGAAGAAAAAGCCTTGGTTTAAGTCAACATCCTCCATCAAGAATTTACAACTGATCACTGATGCAAGAATAACTCAATTCATATTTAAAATATTCAACGTGGAATAATTACTCCCATTCGAATAATTTTTCTATCTCTCCTTAATTTTAGTTAAGCAGAAACAAACGATCTAAATAACCCTTACTACTAAATAATCTCAGACAAGCGCTAAAGATTTAACTTAGTAGCAGCATAAAGAAATAGAGAGATCGTTGAACTAAACAACGCAATCCAAGCGTCTGCATTTAATCTAGATGAATATTTTTCCTAAGATAAAATAATATTTTGATAAGCAAAATAATTATTAATCTTAGTTGCTTCGCAAATTAAAGTGACCAAACAATTACGGATTTGATATTTAATTTAGCAATAGATTTCAACGAATAATAAACTAGTATGCATCCTAGCAATTAAACGAATTAATCATAAAATTAACATAGAAAAACATTCAATACTCAAAATATAAATTGAACAATTAAAATAAATTAGATCTCACAGTGTATAAATCTTGATGGCTTTAATCACTTAAACCAAGAAAAATAATTTAGCTACTCATAATTGTAGAGAGCATCAAAGAATAGAAGAGAGAATTTTTATTCTAATAGAAAAGTTGTATATTATATTGTACCTCAAGCCCTCTATTTATAGGCTCCATAAACCTCCTAACTTGTCCAAACCCTAATAGGATTTACAATTAAAAATAAAAGAAATGTAAAATAATTATTTTCCTAACCCTAATTGGATTTAAAATACAAAATAAATAAATATAAAAATTATTATTAATTTTCCTAATCCAAATTGCTTTTGGATATTTTTTTTATTAACTTGCTAGCTGGAACGGAAAAGGAAAGAAGAATAAATTTGCCGCGTTGCCACGTGTCACAACCACGCGGAGAGAGAGGAAGAAACAACCCAGCCGCCAGCCGCCACGCCGCTTTTTTTCTTTATTATCGTTGGCGCGTTGATGCCACGCGCCTGATGAAAAATAACTGGCCGCGCATTGCGGGAAGCCTGTTTCTCCCCTTAGACCAAAACGGCGTCGTTTTCTCCTTGCAGCTGACTCCAAATCCGCGCGCAATGCGCGCGCGCCAATTTTCCGGAAATTACAGCATTGCCACCCGATCTTTGCAGATTTTACAAATATGCCCTCAAACTTTTATTTTCCTACTAAATCAAATATAAAATAATTAAAAATATTATAAAAATACTAAAAATCCTAAAAACACATAATAATAAATAAAACACCTAAAACACATAAATAAAAAGAAATATAAAAATACTATAAAATTACCTAAATTAACATAAATTAACTAAAATCCTATAAAACCTATTAAAACCAAAATAAGCTAAATAATTAAATATTTAAGCACACAATAAATGTAAAAACTAAGTATTAGGGAATAAAAATATCGTATAATTCAACCCTATCAAATGACATATGGGAATGTCTTGATAAACTCCATTCACTGTGCATGTCTTTTGTTCAATTTATGTTGACCCTTCAAGTACTTCAATGACTCATGATCCATATGAATCACAAACTCCTTAGGCCAAAGGTAGTGCTGCCATGTCACTACTACAAAACAGCAAAAAGATAACACTTAAACAACAAGGTTTTTATAAAAAATGTTGTGGTATTTTTTTTCACAACGTTTTTTCAAAAAACGTTATAGATACATATGTAAAAACGTTATGTATTTATAAGGGGCAATATTTGGTTTTAAAGTTATAACGTTTTTTGAAGAAAAACGTTATCTATTTAAAAAACACGGAGCTTAAAAAAAACAGCGCGCGCGGAAGTAAAAACTTGAAATTAAAACACAAAGCATATATATATAATTTTTAATTATTAAATGGACAAATTTGATAGGTGAAAAAAATATTTTCTCTCACTAAACTTTTTCCTCCCCCTTCTCTCTTACCCTAACCCTAGCCGCCGCACTCCTTCCTCCCTACATTTCTTTTGCTTTTTTTTTTTTCCGATCTTCGTGACCCATACTCTCATTCCCTCTTCTTTCTTTGTTCCCATATGGATGGTTACTCGCATCTCTCAGCGGGTAACTCAAGTAGCAGTCCCTCGAGGGTTGGGTTTGACCCCTCGCCAGATTAAGTTTTGGTTTCAAAACAGGCAAACCCAAATGAAGGTTCTTTCTTTTTAACTTTGTTTTAAGTTTGGTTGTATTTCTGATCTTCATTAATTTGTGGTCTAATAATGCTGGCCGCACTGATTCAGGCATAACATGAACGAGAGGATATACCATGTAAACCCATTTCCCTCAGGTTATTATTTCAGATTTCATTTGTGTATATATCTGTATATGTACGTATATCTATATCTATATCTATATATAGATATTAAAGTTGTTTTTTTTCTATGTTCACGTTTTATTTGTTTTGTTGAAGCTGGCACGCATATTGAGGTGGAACAATTTCCAGGATGTAGAGGTAAACAAATTTGCCCCTTTAATTTATGTATGATTTTGTCCTATAATTTTGTTCACTGTGGTGTTAATGGGGTTTTCTGGGTTTTTTGTATGATGTTCTGTAATATGTAGGATCTATGTAATTTTCTTTTCCTTCTGTTTTCCCCTGATCGGAACTTGGAAAATGAGAGGGAAAATTGCTTGGAGTTTTACTAACCATCCATTACACTACACACACACACACACACACACACACACACACACACACATATATATATATATATATATATATATATATATATATATAGTTTCATCTCAACTACTCTTTCTCTATCTATTTATTTCTCTGTCATGTTTGATTTAATTTTGTTTTGGTTCAGGAGTAAAACAAATACAAGTTGTTTGGGATTAAGGAGCTTTTGTTTGATATTTTTGGCCTCTCTTATTGGGTCATTTTAATCTGTATAAATTACATATATAGGAAGAGAGATGATTTACTTACTAATGATGCTTTTGTGTTTATTATTTACAGAGTAACAATGAACTAGAACATATACTTTGAGGGACTATATCTAGCCTCATCCTCCACGGCAAGTGCAATGTCCAATCTGCTCCCTGCAATCACCTTTGTAATTGCACTCATTGTTGGGTTTGTTTACAACTTCAACTATATATTATTGGCGCTATTTATATCCCAATTTCAATACTCCTAATTTATATGTATCCCAACAACTGTTCATGCCCGTCTTGGAAACTTCTTCTATAGCAATGTCATTGTTGAAAATTGGAATGAAGTACACACCATATTTCAGTGTATGTATTTATTACTATACCAATTTAACTTACTTTTTCCTAATGTGATGATTATAATTATATAGATTGGAGAAAATAAAATTTCGGAGCTGGAGAAGCATTGCCAAGATAATGGGAACGATATTGTGCGTCGGTGGAGCTTTTGCAATGGCATTCCTCAAAGGCCCTAAACTTTTGAGTTCCCAAACATTATTTATATTGAAGTCAAAAAATTATATAATTGGACACCCAATTTAGAACTATTCACCAAACATGAGTTGAATTCTCAATATGCAAAAGCACTTCACTTAATGCACTGCTTCATGAAACATGTATAAACAAATATAACACCGAGGAATAATTGACCTTGTATAGATAGAGTGGTTGGAATTAATCAATTATTCTTGTAGGTGAACAGTTACAGGCTCTCTCCCTCCTGCGATTTTATTAAGTTGTTTCATATCACATAATAAGAATAATAAGTTGAACAATACTAATTAGTGGAATCTTTTGCAGGAGAAGCAAGTAGTCATTATTGAAAAGGTCGTGCGCATCAAGCGCAAATGTATCACCACTGTTAAAGGACTGGAGTTCTTTGGTGAGTCATATGCTGTTGAGATGAATGATATGACTATTCACTAAGTTACTGTATTTTAACTTGAGAGGATGTTGTTTTAGGTGTCAAACTTAGTAGCGCTTCAAAACGGTTTGGGAAAAAAAATTCCACTGGAACATCTATTGTTAAGGTAATAGCTTACATGTACTAGTAGGGAACTTTTTTCTACAATACATTGTTGCATAATTATATGAAAATGGTTGGTTTCAAGGGCCAATTGACAAAAAGCATATTGATGTTCAAGGGGACATCGCATATGATGTTGTGGACTTTATATAACAGAAACCTGGCCTGATGTAAGTTGCTTTAACCACCTTTTATGTGCTTTGACATTTCCTAAGCAATATTGGGATTAATCAGATCATGTTATTGTTCCAAGCTATTAAGAAATGAAATTGGACCTTTTCTTTTTAAACAGGCCAGTTACTAAATGTAAACTGAGTTTAGAAAGTACTGATCTCCGATTAAGCTTATGGACTTGTAAGAGTATCATCTATATAAACTGATTAGTTGGATTACTGCTAATAACAAAAGCTAGACAAATTTTACTCTTACTAGGTACCTGAGGCTGCCATCTACTTCGTTGAGGACGGTAAAAAGGTTCCAGCTGCTTGACTTTAAATTTTCAAGATGGAGCTGCAGAAATCTGAATGCATCTTCACAAAGACCAAGTAAACTCCATAATGGAAATGGTGGAGTGCCTTATAAACTGTTGATTTTCAATTTTTGAGTCCTTACTGTTTGAAGAAGCTATTAGGTTTTTTGTGTGATGAGTTAACGGTGGATGTACAGGTTTAGATGAATGTATTTTGGAAGAATGTTTTTTTGCACATGATTAGGTAGTACGTAGTGCACTATAGTTAATTTGGTATATTTTGTGGATAATTGGTATATTTCGTGGATGTAATAATTTGAAATTATAAACGTATGGTATTATTGGATATATTTTGAAACTGAAAATGGTTGATACATTTTGGCTTTAAATGAGAATTTAGAGTTTTTTTAGCTATATATCATTGCATTAATATTAGCAGTTTTACAAGTACAACATTGCAGGTGCACCACTACTGTGTTACAACATTTTTATGTTACACTACAATATTTTAAAAACGTTGTCTAAACGTACTACAATAGATGACATCTTATAAACGTTGTATAAATTAGTCTAAAGGTTGTGTGATGTATCAAACTACAACGTTTTATACCAGAAAATGTTGTGGAATGATACCATCTACAACGTTTTCAAGCATCTTAGTATTTATTTAAAGATAATGTACAACGTTTTTTAGTAAAAAACGTTGTATTATGAGCCAACTACAACGTTTTAAAAACGTTGTATAAAATGTGTCAAATAGATGACACCCTTAACCTCGACGTTTCTGGGAGAAAATTATAACGTTTTTTAGGTGTTATCTTTTTACTGTTTTGTAGTAGTGTGTCTCCAAGGCTTTAACCAACACGAACAACTCCTTGTCGTAAGTAGGATAGTTAAGAATCGTTCCCCTAGTTTGCCTTCTTACATCAATACCGCTCCAATCTCTAAACTTGAAGCATCACATTCAAGTTCAAACATTTTAGTAAAGTTAGGTAAAGTAAGTAAAAGAGCATTGATTAACTTAGATTTAATCAATTAAAAAGCCTTATCTTGCTCATCTCCCCATTTGAACCCCACACTTTTCTTATTCTTCATTTTTATACTATATTTTTTGATTATTTTTATTTGTTTTCTTCTTGTCTAATGCAACGTATTACTGTGATTAGCTTAACCTACTAACACAAAGACATAAATTATTGCACAAAAAAAATAACGAATTCTCCAAAGAAAAGCACAATAATATTGATAATAAGTGGTAAACAAATTATTCAAAAAAAGATAACATATTTATAGTCTAAAATTTGCAACCCTAATTAGAAAAAATATAACAAAATATTAAACCACCCCCATGTGATTCTTTAACAAGTAATTCTATCACAATTCACTCTATATCACGTTTCATATGTGGCTAATAAAAATATTTTTACAAAATATATAATGTCTTAGCTACAACAAAATGACCCATTAAATCACCCTCATGTGATTCTTTAACAAGTAATTAACATAAAAAAACAAACAGGTATGCACAATTTATTTTCACGAAAAAGAAAACCATCATGCCTAAAATAATTACCTATTGCATTCTTAACACAAGATCTATACTCTTCATGAAAGTTATGGTCTAATGTATATAATTCCTTAATTTCCTTAAAACCAAGTAATTTAGCATAAATAGTATTTAACAACACATACATTCGCAATAGAGCATCTGCCAAAATATTTTTCTTACCTTGTTTATATCGAATGACATATGGGAATGTCTCGATAAACTCCATCCACTGTGCATGTCTCTTGTTCAATTTATGTTGACCCTTCAAGTACTTCAATGACTCATGATCCATATGAATCACGAACTCCTTAGGCCAAAGGTAGTTCTGCCATGTCTCTAAGGCTTTAACCAACATGTACAACTCCTTGCCCCTAGTTTGCCTTCTTACATCAATACCGCTCCAATCTCTAAACCTGAAGCATCACATTCAAGTTCAAACATTTTAGTAAAGTTAGGTAAAGTAAGTAAAAGAGCATTGCTTAACTTAGATTTAATCAATTAAAAAGCCTTATCTTACTCATCTCCCCATTTGAACCCCACACTATTTTTGACTCAGTTAAAGGTGCAGTACCGCTCCAATCTCTAAACCTGAAGCATCACATTCAAGTTCAAACATTTTAGTAAAGTTAGGTAAAGTAAGTAAAAGAGCATTGATTAACTTAGATTTAATCAATTAAAAAGCCTTATCTTGCTCATCTCCCCATTTGAACCCCACACTCTTCTTGATGATTTTGGTTAAAGGTGCAGTAATGCTGCTAAAATCTCTCACAAAACGCCGATAAAAACTTGCAATTCCATGAAAACTTTGGACTTGACACACGTTCGTAGGACTCGGTCATTCTTGGATTGCACATATCTTTCCTTTGTCCACTTGAATTCCCTGCGAGCTAACAACAAAACCAAGGAAAACAACGTTATCCGTGAAAAACGTGCATTTATCCATGTTAGCAAATAACTTCTCTTTTCTAAGCACATCTAAAACAAATTTTAAATGCACTACATGATCGTCTAAGTTTTTGCTATAAACTAAAATATCATCAAAATAGACAACAACAAATTTTCTAATGAAATAATGTAAAACATGGTTAATTAATCTCATGAAAGTACTAGATGTATTGGTTAATCCAAAAGGTAAAACTACCTACTTATACAGAACCATATTTCATTTTAAAAGCAGTTTTTCATTCATCACCCTCTTTCATGCGAATTTGATGGTATCCATTTTTCAAATCAATTTTAGAAAATATACAAGATCCATATAATTCAACTAACATTTCATCTAATCTAAGAATATGGTGATAATATGTTACTGTAATATTTTTCACCGCTCGATAATCAATGCACATGCGTCATCTCTCATTCTTCTTATATACTAATATCATCGGAACTGCACATGGACTCATACTTTCTCTCACGAACCCCTTCTCCATTAGTTCACCAACCTAACTTTGTAGCTCCTTCGTCTCCTCGAGATTTCTCTTATAAGCTGGTCGATTCAAAATGGTAGCACCGGGTATGAAATCGATTTGATATTTTATTCCCTGAATAGGTGGTAACCCTTTTGGTAGATCCTCAAAAAATACATCGCCATAATCCTGAAAAAAAGATGCAACAATACTAGGCAAAAAAGATTTAGTTACATTAGTATTCAATGCCTCCTTATAAAAAAATACAATCATCGACTATTTAGAAAATAAAGCCCTATTCACATCACTCTTTTGCCAAGAAATTTGCTTTTCTCTCTATTTTTCTCTCATGCTCCTCTTTTTTCACAACTTTCTCTTTTTCTCTTTTTTTTTCTCATTTATTTTCTTTTCCTCAATTTCTCTTTTTTGTACATAAATCCTTTTATAAATGCAATTGATCTTCATGAACTTGTTTCAGTGTCATAGGACAAAGAGTAACTGATCTTTTATTGTGAACAAATGAGTATTGATTCATAAAGCCATCATGCTTCACAGACCTATCAAACTGCTATGGCCACCCAAGTAATAAGTGTCCCGTTTGCATTGGAACCACATCGCATTTCACCCCCTCAACATATCTACCAATACTAAATGGAACCAATACTTGTTTCATCACCTTTACTTCACCACTATCGTTAAGCCATTACAATCTGTACGGTTGAGGATGTTTGGTTGAAGGTAGCCCTAACTTCTCCACCATAGTAGTACTCGCAACATTGGTGCAACTCCCCCATCAATCACCATATAATAGATCTTTCCATTGACAAAACATCTGGTGTGAAAGACATTCTCCCGTTGTTCCATGCTATCTTTCTTCATTTATGCACTAAGAGCTCTCCTAGTAACCAACGTAAATCCTAGAATAACAAACTCCTTATCATCCACCTCCTCCAACCGTGGCATAGAATCTGCATCACTATCTTCATCCTCGGTCTCCACCCTTCCATCATCACGTACACGCATAGTCCTCCGATTTGGGCATTGACTCGAAATATGTCCCCTGCCTTGACATTTAAAACATACAATGTCATGATTTTTATTTGAAGAAGAATCATTTTTATCTTGAATTCCCAGATTGGATGATTCTTGTTTAGGCTCAATTTTGGGTTTGCTTATGATTGACTTCTCATCCTTTTTCAAAACATTGGGCTTCCAAGATGAACCTGCATTAGACATTGATCGATGACCACATCTCCTCTTGTGTTATTTCTCAATCTTGATGGCCATGTGTACCATATCCTCTAACAACACATATCATTATCGCTCCACCAAATCAGCAATCTCTTAATTTAATCCTGCAAAAACCTCGCCATAGTCGCCTCGCGGTCTTCCACTATATTTGCTCGAGCCATCATAACCTCTATCTCTTTGTGATGGTTCACCACACTCTTACTACCTTGCTTTAGTGTTTGCAATCTCCTATAAAGGTATCTATGGTAGTGACTTAGAACAAACTGCTTTTTCATCACCGCCTTCATTTCCTCCCAAGTCTCAATTGGCCTTTCTTCACATCGCCTCATGCTAGTCTTTAATTTATCCCACCAAGTGACTGCATAATTAGTGAACTCCGCGGTTACCAACTGAACTTTCTTGCGCTCCGAATAGTTATCACAATTGAACACCCATTTTACTTTCTTCTCTCACTCAAGATATGTTTCGGGATCACTTTTACCTTAAAAAGATGGAATCTTCAACTTAATACTACTCAAGTTGTCATATTCTCGATTTCTATCTCCTCTATTCCCTCTATTTTTTCTATCCTTCCTATCTTCTCTATCTCTTTTATTCCTATTATCTATTTAATCCCTATTGTCATTTACCTTCTGTAGATCTGGATCATAATCTTCCACTTCACTAAAGCTACCACCAATGGACTCCTCATCATCCTTTTTGGTATTTTTTTTGCCGAGCTTTCTCCTTCTTTTGAGAACCTGTGATAAGTTGTGATTGCTCCTTTTGAGTGCTTTATATCTGCTCTGCTCTCCGTAGTATAGTTGGTAACACTTTCTTCAATTCGAACATGTCCATCTTTTGCTCCACCATTGACGAGTCTTTCCCAAAAATAACTCTATCTTTCTTACCAGACATGATTAGCTGCAAAACAAAGGTTATAGTAAAAACAAATTCTCATCACTCTCTTTCGTGTTTTGCTCGATACAATGAATCACACAGCACTCGTGTATCACTTAATAGGCTTTTACCCTGTATTAGTCTCACAGCTCTTGCCTTTTACCACTCAATATTCTCTTTTATATGTTCTTTTTGAATTTACCAAACACAATCCAAGTATATATCAATTCAACAAGAACTATCAAGAACAATAAATAGTAAAATATGACAATTGTGTTACCAACGGAGTTCACAGATTGTTCGCCTTCAAATTTGCCTTGAATTCCTTGAAATCCCTGGATCTTCGTAAATTGCACTTGATTAAAGCCTTAAAATTCGCAAACTACAAGAAATTGATAATACGATTTTTTCTCTAAATATATATATATATAAATTATATACTTTTTTTATAACAAATAATCAAACTAGAATAAGAAAAATAAAGATAGCTAACCCGCTATATGAACCTGTCTCTTGATACCAACTGATAAGGCCCACGACACACTTGTGTAAGGTGAACGATATCCAGATCATTTTCTAGCCAAGTTATTTTGTGGAACACGCACAACATCTCAACCTGTCGCTTATATGGAAGCAAGAACCTTAGTACAATTGCTTGTGTAAGAAATCTGCGTTTAATGGAACACCAGCGACACCTCAACCTGTTGTCTATAAAGAGACAAGAATATCAACAACTGATGTGATAGAAGACGTCATACACAACTATGAGTTGTTGTATGATAAGTTAATATTGAATCTCAAGAAAAACTAAGAAAACGCTTTGAAATTCTCAAAAAAACCAAAAGATGAAGAATAATTTTCTCAAGAAAATATATTGAATAATGATTGAATTGTTTACAAGCTTTTGATGTATATTTTTTACTATTCTATGAATTCATATTCCTTAAATCAATAAGAAATATCATTACATAAGAAATCTAATTAAATAAATTAACAAATCCTAAGTAAAATTGGAACCAAAATCAAAACGCGTCAAAAATTAAAAAATGAATTCGCGACCATGCGCCGGGGCACATGTTTTCTAGGCCAAATCGTGTGTCAGGGCGCAACTTCCTTCCACTGGGGCGCTGCCTTCTCTGTTGTTTTGCCGTGGGGAGCATGGTTCCTTCATAAATCCGTGCGCTAGGGCGCATGCTTGGAAATTTGAAAATGTTTTTCTTTGACTTTCTTAATCTTGGCATGAGCTTGTTTGTGACATATAAACTATATCTGGATATTGAAATTCTTCATGCTTTGAATCACTTGCAATTTCTCTGGCCCACACTTTTTGAATCCCTTCTTTGAATCGTTTAGCTTGTGCTCGTGTAACCGGTACAATAAGAACTTGAATTGGATCTCCCCAAGCTTTAACTCCTTGATTCTCATCCAAGCTAAGTATGCCCTCATCAGTTACCAATCTAGTATTAAATAAAATCAAAGCACTGAATGTAGGTGGTTGATGATATTTACTTTAAAATTATGTAATGTCTCATAATTTTTTTTTGTTTAAAAAAATAGTTCATGAAATTATTATCTTATGTTTTATTTTCCATTATGTGGGAGCTTATTTTCTTATTTGTATCAAAATTTATCTTTATGATAGAGTTTCAATATTATCCTTTATCGTAATATTATTTTTCTCGCATATGAGAACTTTTTCCAACATGCTAATCGGCAATAACAAATCATTTAAAATTTTAATGTCGAGTATTCATGATGACTTAGTAACTCGTTGTTGAAAATTTGCTCAAATCTATATATATATATTAATATATTTGAAGTTGACAGGCTTTTGGCAATATTTTTTTTCCATTTTCTTGATTTAAAATATGTAATTAGTTTAAAATAATTATCATTTAAATTCTTTCTACTATTTAATTTTTTTCATCTTGAAACAAATTATATTCTTAATTAGAAAATTAGAAAAATAGAAAAATGAAAATGTATTCTATAAAGGCTTGGTTTGTCAACGAGTGGACTTTCTTCATTTTTATTAATAATTAACGGGTTAAATGCAAATATGATCCCTGAATTATAAGATTTTTGGGTATTGAACTAATTTTTGTTGTCAACGCAAATCGAATCCTTATGCCCACCGAGCACTATGGGTATTCATCGATAAAAAATCGAACCGGTACTGAAAAAATCGAACCGGTACTGATCCCAAATTACTGAAAAATCAAGAATCGGTACTGATACTAAATTATCGGTTTGGTACGGTACCGATTTTTCGGTTCGTATCGAATGATAATATATATAATTAATAATAATAGTTAAATAAATGAAATATTATATATTTACGATTTTTTTATAAAAATGTTATTTTTTATATATTTAATTATTATTATATTATTAATTTTGATTTTTTCAGTATTTCAATATTTACTAGAATTCGAATTTTTTTATACTGGTACAAAAAAAATTGGTACCGCTTATACAGATATCGATCAGTTCGGTAAAAAACTAAAAAAATCGAACCGGTTGAACACCCTTACTGAGCACCACAGGTCTAACTACTAAATTAACCCAAGAAATAGATCATATTTTAAATAAACTAATGTTTGTCTTTTAAAATTTATATTTTAATACATTTTCTTTCTCTATTGGTCTACATCTTTCATCTTTCCCTCGAATCACCAACTCCATCATCTGAAATCATCATCCGTAGTATCCATCCATCATCTAAAGTATAGGTATGATATGTATAAATCATCCCAGATTAAAACCGAAACTTTTTTTCCAAATCGATTAAATCAAAAAGTTATGACTGAAAATTATAGATCTATACAAATGTAATACCCAGAATTGATCCACCCATGGGCCCGTAATAGGTACGCACTGTTGAAGGTTGTTTGATTTGATGATGATGTCTGTTGTGCAAAAAGGACTATGGTAAATGTGCTTACTTGGTTGATTGTCAATGTGTATCTGACAAAGTGCATAGATGTTAATGTGTTTATGAGCTTAATTGATTATGTGCTTAGATACTCTGAAAGTGTTTATGTGCTTACATGATTGATTATATGTGTTAATGTGCTTATGTATAATATTGATTATGTGCTTAGATACTCTGAAAGTGTTTATGTGCCTACATGATTGATTGTCATGGTTGATATATAATGTGTATCTGAAAAAGTGCGTAGATGTTCTAAATGTAATTATGTGCTTACTTGTTTATGTGCACAGCTTGTCTAAAAGTGTTTATGAGGTTATTTGACAAAGTGATTATATGTTAATCTAATTATGTGCTTACATTGTTGTGGGTGTATGATATATATTACCTATCTTAAATACTGTGATGTGCACACACTTGTATAGCACAAATATAATCTTGTTATAAATTATCTGCTGCTTATTAAAGAGAATGAAAGTTATCTGATTAGAATGTTGTAAAGTCCTTTTTTAGATACATGTGTACAAAGGACTTAGATTTTTAAAGATTAGAAATGTTAGGTTGATCTTTCAATAGAAGTCACTCTGCATAAACGTTGTATGATATAAGTAGAGTTGCATAAGAATGAATCAATGTTGAATTTGTGCATGTCAGAGTCTGTAAAAGTCCTTTCAATATGTAATAATGTAAGAAAGGACTTAGTTAGAAAAGACTTAGTTAGAAAAGATCAAATCTGTTAGGTTGATCAGTCTATACGATCGTAGAACGGACACTACGATTTCTTTCAAAGAAGACTCAACGTTTCTGTATAGATCGTAGAGTTAACTCTACGACTCCTTACCAGGATAACTCTACGATCATCAAAGAGAGTCAGATGTGCAAGAAGTCTATAGGATATACAAGTAAAATTAAAGAACTGTTCAAGTACAAATCGTAGAGTTGAACTCTACGACCGTCGAACAGACAGCCAAGCTTGCCTGCAGATAACGCTGAACCAGAGAAGAAATGTACTCTACGATACACACTCTTTAGCAAAATCGTAGAGTAAACTTGATGAGCAAGCTTACAAGGACTGAAATTTACACAGATAGAAGAGATCGTAGAGTGGAACAGAATGACAAGGCAATACAGAAGATTGCTTTACACATGGAACAATCGTTGAGTAGAATTAAAGGATGAAGCAACAAAGACTACAACTCAACGATTTCACTAAGAAGCACGGCAGTTCACAAACTCTACGATTTGAACAAAAGGACAAGATCGTAGAACGAAATCATAAAGCAAAGCACTGCAGACAAACTCTACGATCTGTTCACAAAAGCAAGATCGCAGAGTAAAAGAGAAGTACGCTCCATCTCCACCATTTACACCGCATACTTCAAATAACAAGTGGAGATGAATTCGTAGAGTCCAGATGAGCAGACAGTCACTCTACGATAACCATAAACAACAAAGAATCATAACTGCAATATAGTATGAGAGAAAAGAGAATACTCCTCACCCAGATACAAGGAAGAGTAAGTACTCTTGAGAGATTAGATGCATGTCAGAGCCACAGAAGACCTTGTGCCTAAACGACTATAAGTCAGGACCCAATGCTCAGGAAGATGGTGAATAAAGTCAGACCAATGGGACATCTCCGAATACATCAGAACAGTTGATTCTAAAAGTCAAGGAAGGTATTTATTGATGTATCAGAAGATTAATAAACAAAGAAAATAATAATCCAAGACTGAACAACTCTGGGAGTGCAACGACTATAAATTCAGAAAAAGCTGAGCTACAGGTCAATATATCAAAGCGTGTCAGAAAAGAGAAAAGCACTGACACAAGCAGCAAGAAAGTCAACATTGAAGATATTTAGGATCTGCACAAAGCCAAATGAAACCAACGGGATTTCATTCAACGATAATATATGCTCAGAGATATAAAGGCTTACAGGATGAACAGAAAGGTTGGTTGTTGGAGTTGAAAAACATATGAGAGAGATGATGATAGACAACAACCGATCGTAGAGTAAAACAGAAAATGAATATGCTGAAGGACTCTACGATCCATCAGAACACTAACACAGAATTGAGAGAGACATAGAGATAAATAACTCTATTACAAGAGAAGTGTTAAGAGCTGCTAGGCACATGAAAGAGAGAAGCTTAAACGCCAACTTGATACATACATTGTAGCAACTGAGTACCAAAAGGAAGAAGTATCACAGTCATCTCAGGAGTTCATCTCGAGAAGTTATCAAGTATCAAAGGAGCCAAAGTGCAAAAGCCTAGCAGCACAATGGGTGATCATGAGTAGTTGCTGAATACAGAAAGAAGAAGAACATCAACGGAAAATATCAGCAGCATTCAAAGATTGATCACAAGCAGCTGCTAAGTACCTAAAGATGAAGAAGAGTAAATGTTCTACTTAGCAGCACAACTCCAACCTCTTTCAAACGATCAGGGAGCCAAGTCTGTTGGACTTGAAGAGGGCAGTTGTCCTAGTCATAGTGACTAAAGGAGCCAAGTCTGCTGGACTTGAAGAGGACAGTAATGTCCTTGTCTTTGAGACTAAACTAACCAAACCTGCTGGGTTTGAAGGGTTCTTAGTGAACCAGAGTTTCCAGGCTAATGAGCTTGAAGGGTTTCGTATGAACCATCCTTAGTGGATTTCCTACTCATTGTAGTAGAAGAGTGGAGTAGGAGTTATTCAGTCTCCGAACCACTTAAAACTCTCTGGTGTTATTTACTTTCAGTCATTTACATTCTGTCTTATATATATATATATATATATATATATATACATGACTGTTAATTGATTTACCTAACAAGTGGCTTTCTCTAATAGTCTTAACTCAACGGAGAAGTGTTACAAATCTTTAAGGGGTGTTTTCAAACTAATATTCCGCTGTGCAAACAAATCTTAATTAAGTTTATTAATTGCTATTAAATCTTTGAACTTAATCTTAAAAGAAAAAGTTTTTAAGAGATCTATTCAACCCCCCCTTCTAGATCACTTGTGTGCCTCTGGGAACTAACACGCACAACTCACCGGAAACCAGACCTAGTAAAGCCCTCACCGGAAACCTGTTGCATAGAAAAAGGAACGAAAGGAGCAAAACCCATATAAGATTTTTTTTTGTTCTTTTTAAATTCATAAAGAAATAAAATGAAAAGAGAGGAAAAACTATGGGCCCACTCCAATTGAATCATTCAAGAGGGAATCCACTGGGTAGAGGTGTAAACGGATATAAATGAATCCAAATATAGCAGTATCCGTATCCATATTCGAAAAATTAATTCGCTATCCATATTCGTATCTGGTATCCGGTGGATTTTAAAAATGCTATCTGTATCCAGTATTCGAAATAATATCCGAATACGGATAATATTCGTTTTCGTTTATTTTATTCGAATAAATAGATTATTCGGATATCCAGATTCATTTATAAATTACCTAATATAAAATTCATTCAAATTATTTACAAAAATAAAGAAAAAAGTTGAATAATTACTCATAACCAATCACAATTTAAATTTTAAACCATACATACTAATGAATGAATGTTAATTTATTTATTTATAATAAATACAATAATCAATACTCTAAATTACAATTCAAATAAGTTTTCATTATTTTTGAAATCCTAAATTCAAAATGAATGCTTTACTTATTAATGTTTAGATGTCTATTAATAAATAGATATCCATTTTATGTGTTAATTTGGAGTAATACTGTAGTGTGTATGAATATTTATAATATATAATTATAACATTTAAATGATATTTATAACACTTGTTAAATGATACATTTTAGATATATTGTAACACTATATATAACTATAATAATCGGAAAAAAATAATGAGTTTTAAAGTATAGTTCATTAATGAATGAATGTTAATTTATTTATTTTTAATAAATACAATAATCAATACTCTAAATTATAATTTAAATAAATTTTTATTATTTTTAAAATCCTAAATTCAAAATGAATGCTCTACTTATTAATGTTTAGATGCACATTAATAAGTAGATGTTCATTTTATGTGTTAATTTGGAGTAATACTATAGTGTGTATGAATATTTATAATCTATAATTATAACATTTAAATGATATTTATAATACTTATTAAATGATATATTTTAGATATATTGTAACACTATATATAACTAGAATAAGGAAAAAAAATATGAGTTTTAAAGTATACTTCATTAATGAATGAATGTTAATTTATTTATTTTTAATAAATACAATAATCAATGCTCTAAATTATAATTCAAAAAAATTTTCATTATTTTTGAAATCCTAAATTCAAAAATGAGTGCTCTACTTATTAATGTTTAGATATCCATTAATAAGTAGATGCTCATTTTATGTGTTAATTTAGAATAATATTGTAGTGTGTATGAATATTTATAATCTATAATTACAATATTTAAATGATATTTATAAAACTTGTTAAATGATGCATTTTAGATATATTGTAACATTATATATAACTAGAATAAAGGAAAAAAATAATAAGTTTTAAAGTATAGTTTATTAATGAATGAATGTTAATTTATTTATTTTTAATAAATACAATAATTAATGCTCTAAATTACAATTCAAATAAATTTTTATTATTTTTGAAATCCTAAATTTCAAAATGAATGCTCTACTTATTAAAGTTTGACGTCCATTAATAAGTTGATATCCATTTTATATGTTAGGAATAATACTGTAGTGTGTATGAATATTTATAATCTATAATTATAACATTTAAATGATATTTATAACACTTATTAAATGATTCAAAAGTTATATTGTAACACTTGTTAAATGATATTTATAACACTTTTTAAATAATACATTTTAGATATTTTAACTTTATAATAGTAAAAATTCATTAACTATACTTAAATTAATTTATTAATATTATAATAAAAGTGTTATTTCCTACTTTTTAGAAGTGAAATGACATATTTTAAAAATAATTTTCATATGATAGTGAAAACTAATTATTATATAGGGAAGATAAGGAAGACCACTTAAAAGAAATTATTTTGCTTATTTTATGTATATATATATATATATATATATATAAGTTATTCGGATACGAATTCCGGATATGGATCCAAATTCAGATATCGGATTTCGGATATCCACTGGATATATTTATAAACGGATATTAAATGAATACGAATACGCCTATATCCGTATTCGTTTATTTATGGATACTTATAAACCGAATACGGATATATCCGTTTTTTTTCGAATGCAAATAATATCTGTTTTTTTTTCCGGAATACGGATGCGGACGGATACGAATTTTTCGATTACCATTTACAGCCCTACCACTGAGGGTTGACAGAGCTTTCTTTGTAATGGAGTCTTCTGTTGTAGTTGTTTCGTTTTCATTATATACATATTGGGTTTTTTAATTTTATTGACATAAGTTGAATAATAATAATAATAATAATAATAAGAAGAAGAAGAATAATATAAAATAATAATAATAATAAAATTAAATACTTTAGTGAAATTTGGTTGGGGCAAACATTTTTTAACTGAATTAATAATTAATAGGATTTTATTTTTAATACTCATATAGTTAAGAGGTTTGAATAAGGAATTTATATAAACAAAAATTATAAATAAAGGGTGAATTTTTTGGGTATACAATTTATTTCTTGGATAAAGTTCAAATGGGTTCGATTCATGGGGGGAGCGTATTTTTTCCCTAAATCTGACTAAGTTGCCGCGTCATAGGTGCCATATGGGCAGTTAATGTACATGTGACACCTGTGGTTCAAAACCCTATAGTTCAAGGGTCATATTTGCATTTAACCCAACAACTAACTAGTTTTTTAATCACACACTCTATTATTATTCACACACTAAATAATAATTTACAATAATTAAAAAATCTTAACTGTTATAACATGGGATTAAACCCAATACATTAGTAAAATTCAAGACTAAATTACTAATAAATTCTCAAGTCCAATTACACCTTGCGATTTGCTTCTAGGGGGCTCTACCCTTTACAACCTCCGTCTACTATGTTGTAATTAGGGGTGCATAACGGTCATTTTGATCAGTTTTGTATATAAAAAAATAACCAAATCATTTAAGTCAGTTATAAAAAGTTAAAAATCAAAATCGCTCAAACCTTTACTCCATAGTCAATTGTCGCCCTATTTGGCTATCAGTTAAATCGATCAGTTTAGGCAGTTTGAAATAAGAACAAATGGACAATTAAATATAAAATTAAATCATAAATCGTCAAACAATCAAACACAATATATTATACTAGAGAGTTCTACTCCCTAAATTTTGACAAATATTTATGATTAGTAGAAATAAGATTTTAAACTTATTCCCAAGATAAATTAAGACTAAAATACTAATAAAACACTCAAAAGGAGATTAAACATAGATGAGTAATAAACATCCATTAAATCTAAATTTTCTATTATGATAAATAAAATATTATATCATATACTAAAAAAATTGAGTATTATTGTATATAAGAAAAAGTATATTTTATATAAAATTATATTTATAAATATATAAATATATTTATAGCTTTATATATTCGTCCAGTTTGATCGATTTTGATTTTTTCATGGGTGCAAACTAAAACTGCTTGACTAGGATTCGGTTTTATTTGCTTTGTAATTGTCGACTTGTTATTTTTAAATTTTCAGTTTGGTTTATTGTCAATTTGATTCGATTTGAACGATTATTCGATTTTGATCGATTATTTGTTTTCACTCCTAATCGTAGTAACGATAAATCAAATTTACAAAAATATAAATCAATTACAACACAATCTATTACCGATTTCAACTTTAGATGGATAGGGTCGTTCTCTATAATATTCTGACAATCTTGTTCACTTTATTTATTATATTTCCCCTCGTAAATTAAAAAGGCTAAACAGAAGATTGGTTGAGAAACTAACATGAAAAATAATAAACTTGCTATATAATCTCTGTACATTTTGACAATCTTGTTCATTTTATTTGCTCCCGTTGTTCAAAAATTATATGTATATTTCTTTTTCTTTCGTTTCGAAATGATCGATATAAAAACTTCTTGCACCGAGTTAAATAAAACATGTGAAGTAATGCCATTACCATTCAAAGTCATGTAATATTTCTAATTGTTTATTACTACTATTATTCTTTTTACCATTAAACTTGATACTTTTGCTTCACTTTTAGTATTGTTTTCGATGAGAAAAAGTGTTACTGTTAGAGAAAATATATATTTATTACGGACATATTAGTTTTTCACTGATACAAAAAAACTAAACTCTTACTTAAAATTCAAAACAACCTATAAATGATAAAACACAATGATAGGAGTCTTAACGCAATAACGCTTGCTCTAATAATATATTTTGAGAACTAATATTTTTATATATGTTTGTAATTTTTTTATATGGTTCTCTTTCGAGAAGTGATATTTTTACATGATCCTCTCTCACATGAGCATAAAGCGAGTCTTACTTTCATGGAAGAGAAAACGATGTGAAAATATCAAAAACATGTGCGGAAATAGTGCTCCTCTTCTTTTTATCATAAGTATAAAGTGTGTCTAGTTATTTATTTTCAACATATCAGGGAAATTAGCAGAGTGGACCATGATGCACAAACATGGAGTATAAATATCAGCAATTACTTCATAAGTTTCAACACCATATGTGATGCAACTTAAGTAATTTTCTCTTCTGCCTATGATTTTGATCTTCAAGATTAATTGGATATACTGAATGTTGGTGTTTCTCAAGAAGATTTCACCTTGTTTGTTCTTATCTAACAATTTCATGCCTTTTTAACTTGTTAAATGAATTTGTTAATGTTAAATCAACCTTAAAGAAAATTATACAAAGACGAACAAAATACCCTCTAACGTTATCTGAGAAAATTTACTGTGAGGTAACTGCTCAACTCAACTTAACAATGACTTTTATTTCAAATTAGTCAGGGTATTCATTTTTCATAGAAAATAACTACTTTTTTTTTTTTTATTATTTATTACAATAAGCTCGCAATGCCGGACGTAACCCTACTCTTCTAAGACAGGCTATGCTAGCTAAAAAATTTATAACCGGCTTTTAAATTCCATGCTAAAAGTCAGTAAAAATCCCTATTGTAAAACTTATTTCCTAGTTTTCACTTTATTGTTTGATTAGAGTATGTTCGGAACTTAAAAAACTCGAGTGAAAAAGAAAAAATATCTGTTAAGGAGTGGTACCCCGACCATTCTCGGGACTTGAATCCCCAATGGACTCCAAACATTACATTTAGAACTCGAACACCTGTTGGTACAACTCAAGTACCCATCATGCGCGAAACCCAATTGGATTAGAGTTCTTCTTATTAGGGGTTTTTATCTTTTCCAATCCACTTACATTTGAACATATCTATAACGGTTCTTTCCCAAAGAGGAGAAAAATCCTAAGAGATAGTTAATCAAAAATTATCTACAAATACAAATGAAGGATTTCTGATACATTTTTACACACACACACACACACACACACACACACTTATTCTCAAACTTATAACCTGCATTATTGTTATTGACTTAACTACCAGAGGCGGATACCAACCCTCCACATATTCGTTGATTTATAGGTATTTCGGAGCATGGTTGAGAATGCTGAAACATAGCATCATCAATATCTAAAAAGTAACTGAAAGTTTTCTTAACCATCTATATAATACTAGTCTATGTCACACACGCGTTATGTGTATAATTAATGTAAAGATATAATAGTAATTTTTATCAAATTTAGAAGATAAAATTAAGAGATAAAATTTATAAAAAAAAAACAAAATTGTAAAATAACTGAACTTGCAAGGGCAAAAAGGAAAAGAGATTTGTAACACAACCTAAGGTTGATGTCACCTCCCCTCTCCTATTATATAATATACTAGGGATAACCCGTGTCTGAAGGTACGATGCAACTAATATAATAGTTGAGTACTGTATCCAATATTTTTAGATTAAAAAATCTAAAACTGTTGTGGACTCTCAGTTTCATAATAGAACTGAGCGTAGTTTCATAATAGAACTGAGAGTCCAAACATTAATACAATAATAGTGATGTAGAAAAAAAAAATCAATCTAGTCATAGTTTCTTTACGAGGCAAACATTAGTGTGCTACTCATTCCCAACTTAAAATTAGTTCTTGGAAACTTTGAGAAATTAATTGATTGACGATAGCGGACTCATATTGATTGACGATTTTCCTTAGTTTTTTTTTTAATTGAGAAATTTGTGTAATATAGTGTTTTCGAGTATCCCACACACATTTCCTTTATTGACAAAACTGAATGAGAAACTTGGAAGCATTTATTTGCCTCCAGTATCTCTAACCATCGATTAATATGATCCATAAACAATATTTCATGTGAAAAAAATGGTAGTACTACAAGCCATTTTGTGAGATCGAATGAGGAAAAAAAAACTATAAAGATAATGTATCAAATATGTAAAAATCCAAAAGAAAGGCTCTAGCATATATACCCAAAAGTATAAAATGATGCATCTTAAGTCCAGACAAAAAAATACTGTCATAACACCAAGTATATTAAGCTATAAGTAGTAAACTTCAACCAGTTCATTTTTAAGCATTTCATAAGAAAGCAGGTAGCTTTTGATTTAAGTGAACCTTCTGTGAGGAAGAGGTGACTTTTGAGCCTTTTTTGTAAGCAATTCACCAGATTGAAATGATAAAAGATCATTAAGATCATATTTATGACCATATCTTTATTACCTGAAAGCTACAACTTCCACAAATTAGGTGTCAATTTGCAACATTAAAAACAAAAGGGTGGCAAAAGTTATTATATAATTTGAAATACATACTCATGATGCAAGACTGAACGGAAACATAGACAATAGAACTGTTATGTTCTTACATCAGTTTCCTCCTTAACTTCTCTTGCAACTCCATTAAAGATTTCGTCTAACTGATGGGATAAAAAGGAAAAGAGTCGAAACTTCATCCATACAAAGATTGTTGTACTATGTTATACGTATTACTTTACATGCACCAAAAAGCACTAGATTGAAGTTCAAAAAAATAGAGAAACCGAACCTTATGAATGAAACCAGTTGGTATTTTCCATAGGCCAGTAAGTGCTGGGGCAGTGTGTTTTTCTTGTACTACAAGCACCTGTAGAAGATGGTCTCAGAAATATTTTATAAGAAGTATAGAAATTTTGGGTGTATGTCCAAGTTTAACATAGCAAATTGACCTGGAAGATTTGATACAAATCAAAGTCTAAGGATGAACCAACTGAACAAAAATGATTTTTAATTTCTTAATAAATTTTTCCCCGAAATAACTTTTAGATTGAGTTCAACTAATTCTATTAGCAGAAAAAAGATTACAAGAGACAAAAAGTTATTGGAACCAGAATATAATGTGTGATACACTATGCACTTGTTTGAGTAATGCCACTATTAAGCGATTTAGTATATGTGCTTACTTAAACCAAGTTTATGGTAAAAAAAGGTTTTTGTACCTCATTCATTTCGTTAATCACAAAGCCCCCAACTCCAACTTGATGGGAAGCATTATCAGGAAGCATGCAAGGTCCTTCAGGAAACCAGTAGGTCATAATGGCATATCTTGTTTCCGCATTATGGTACTGAAATCCTTCCTACAAACAAATCACAGTTCAAATAACTGCTCAAACAATGAAATAAAATAGACGAATGACACTCTTAAATTTGTCGTTTACCTTTACAGCTATAGGAACAAACTCAATTTTTTCTAGCCAAACTCCCTTCTTCCCCTACAATTAAATGACATAAGATTGTGAATGCCCATCAAAAGGACTTCAGAAAGCTAAATCACATGATTTTTCTATTTATGCAGAAAAAATTAAGCAATTGTACATAACTTATTGGCAAATAAAATACATTTGTGAGAAAATTACCTTCAACTTCCAACGACAAAGAGACGAACGTATAATAGAGGAAAAGACACTTGGATTATATGGTAATTTTTCACGGTTAACTACAACTCCACCATACTCGTCGTCTATTGAATCAAATACTCTTGTACTACAATATGTAGTTGGACTTATGCCATTTGTTCCATTCATTCGAAATGTGTAAGTGTCCACGATTAATTTTCCTTTCCCAACTAAACTCAGAGCATTGTCTGAAGTACTAATGTTAGAAGCCTACAGATAATTACCTAAACAATAGCATAATGAAAGAAGAAAATCGTTCATTCTGGAAGTATATAGTAGACTCTGAATCACAATGAGATATGAAGAAAATCATTCATTCTGGAAGTATATAGTGAATCCCTCGATGGTACTAGTTTATGTCCAATGAAGAAAATCATCATGCGTGGTTAAACAACATAACCCCAATAAGCCCCTTATAGCCACCCTCTACCAACCCATGCCCCTATAACCGGTGCAAATATTTTTGTCAATTTCCTCGGCTTAGTGTAATTATTCAGTGAAAACTCATTGGTTAAATTCAATGCAAAACAGAGAATTAGAATGACAAGCTTATTAAACTGATACCTTCAAACAATTTATAAAATAAAACAAAAGCATTCCCACGACAAAATAGGTTGCTCAGAAGATAAAATCCAAAAGAGAGAAAACATGTACACCTAGCCGAACCTTGGTAAGTCTAATGTCGAAACAAAATTCCAAATCCAATAAAAGTTTCAATTTTGCTATAATATAAAAAAGAAATTTGCAAGAGAATCTCACCATTTACTACAACAAAACTAATATAAAAGAAATTAAATTTTACCAAAATCCAAACAAAAAAAAATAATAATTTGCTTTAGTGATTACCAACACGTCATACATGAAAACTAACAAATGAAGAGCATTTCAAATCAAAAATTTGAAAAAACAAATTTTCTACCAAGAAAGAAGTTTACTGAGTGCTTAGACCGTAACAAAAGTCATGAACCAATTAGGAGGGAAAAGGACACTGATACGATCAACTGACGTGCATCTAGACATGGCCACATATAGGTGATCGTGGCTAAATATAGGGAATCGTAGATCTACACCAACAAACTTGACTGACTGGCCTTGTGATTTGTTGATTGTCATAACATATGTTAAGCGTACTAGGAATTGGCGTCTAGTCATTTGGAATCTTTAGACGACGGTGATAATGATATCCGCGGGATAAAACACAGATTCTCAGATTTGTCATTAGTTAGAATTCTAGCCTCAATAACCCGCGATGCGCACTTGACAACCATTAGTCTGGTCCCGTTACAGAGTCCATCTTTCGGGGCTATATTCCTCAACAATATAATGGGGCACCCGACCTTTAGCGCCAACTTGAAAGGCAGTAAACCTGGCGGGTTTAGAGAATTTAGAAACTCACTTGGATATTGATTAGTGGTAGAACGTTAGAGTTCGTCCCCATCTGACACCTTGTCAACTGTTAAGTAGGTATACGTCTCACCAGGATAAATTTGTAGAGCAGCATCATTGATAGCGCAGACATCATCATTCCGAGTGGAAATAATTGCGCGCTCAGTTAAGTAGGATGGGGTTACAGCACTGAGCACATCTAGTTGTGGATAAACTTTGAAAATAAGTTCATGCAGAGTTCGACACCTGTGTATCGTTGGAGGAAGTTCTAGAGTATCTTGCGTACTGATCCCAATCTAAGTATGATGTGAAACATATCAGTTCATATAAATGAATAATTAGATGGTTTTGTATAAATAATCTATAATATAAATCACCTTTTCTAAGAAGGATGCGTGAGAAGAATTTGTAGGATGATTGCTATTCAAACGCATGTTTATGCTCAAAGTCTATACGCACACATTCGCCCACATTGCAGAATGTCTTAAAGCTGCACGAACAATTTGTTCTCGCCCACCTTTAGGTATCACTGGTAGTATTTGACGAAAATCCCCGCCAAGCACAATCATGATACCACCGAATGGTCGGTTATCATCACGAACGTCATGAAGTGTGTGATCAACTACCTCAACACCATGTCCATGATGCATGGGGACTTCGTCCCATATTATCAAGCGTGCCTCCCTAAATAATTCCCCATGCGGTGACTATTTGCTAAAACCACATACCGAGCTTTCTATGATATCGAATGGAATGCATAATGTATAATGAGCTGTCTGATTGCCTAACAACAACAACGATGTAATTCCTGATGAAGCAACTGTAACGACGATATGACCCTCGCTATGAATTTTAGTGGTGATGGTATTATACAAAAAGGTTTTCCCTGTTCCTGCACCTCTATTGAGGAAAAATATTTTTCCCTGATTTTCAGCAACAGAGATAGTGATAGCGTCATAAGTCGTACGTTGAGCAATATTTAAAACATCAATATTCAAAAGGTCATTCAATTGATTAGCTTCATTTCTTAGTTGCATATGATCGATCAACAATCTATTACCTGAAACATAACTCCAATTTTGAACGGGGTGTGGCATAGGTGGGAAGTCATCCAATTTTTTGCCAGATTCATGTAGTAACTGATCAATCAAATATAAACCGTAATCTTCGATTTAAGGTTGTGTTGGAGCGCATATGCCAAAAGTTGTTTGTAGCTTGTGACGAAGATCATCACATATATAGATGGAGAATTATTTCCACATAGTGCATGTCTGTATTGGGGAGCATTCCACCAGAATGATACAGAATAGTCTCCGTAACTGGTATCCCATATTCATGGTTGAAGCCTCCTAGAGGCATTGTACCCACTCTGCATCATCTTCCAAGAGCCCCATAGCTACACACGCTGATTTAAAACTATCATATAACACACCATTGATCGTGCGTAGACCATCAAAAGAATGCAGTCCTCTAACAATTGTTAATAGCAATCGAAGGTAAAATCGCTCCCCAGAATTGGGCGTAGCAAAGTATAATCTGCCAATTGCAAACCCACTTTGCCTCGGAGTCCAAATCTTTCGACCTTTGTTCTAAAAAAAATGTTGGGGAAATTCTTAGTATGTGTAGGCACGTGCAACATCATTTGAAGAACAACAGTCAAAGAATCCAGTAAGAGTTGTGGTTTGACTCCTAGACACAAGTCTAATTGTTTCAAGTGTTTTAACAGGATCGTAAATAACTTGATGCATCCCAAGTAAATGTAGATCTAGATGTACAACCGAAAGAATTTATTCATGGAGAGGATAACCGAAGAGTAGCCATGCAGCCTCTGTCAATCCAATATACCTTGCATCAAGGTATTGCTTTATCTCATTGTTTCCATCTGGTCCCTCTAAAACCATAGTTATGCGATCATGACCTTTGTAAATGTACTTGTGGATATATTTGACGCACCTCATTCCTGCACAAACCTCAGCGTTTATACATCAATTGAACTTTCTTGATAGGTGTGGATTGTAAGGTACGACGTCTCGATTATTAAATGTATGCCCTCTGATGGTGTAAAACTGACCATTACGGCGATGACGGTAAACAGGGTACCCATGTTCATCCAAAGTAGTCGAATCTGCAAAGGCTTTTGGATAATGGAACCGACATGCATCGTTCACCATGCAAGTTGAATATAGGTTTCGAGAACCACAGGGACCATGAACCATACAACTCTTGATTTTTTCGTACAGAGTTGAATCAGTGGATTGATATGGGAATTCAGTACAAACTAACCGATCCACTTGTGCAGTTGTCTGAATCTTGACAGGACCATGAAGGAAGAGTAAAGCATGTATCTGTGGTATCCCTCATTTTTGGAACTTAATGGTGAATACATGAGAAACTTTGCGACAAAAAATTTGTTCATTTTTTACCTCATGCATTAGGGCACGCCGTTTTAACTCAAATAGATGGGCAACTATGACTGGACGATCCAAAGAGGTTTGGTGTTCTAGTAAGGCTGATGTTATTTTGGGCCATTTAGGGTTGGCCATCATGGTGAGAAAGATATCAGGGTGTTGGTGGTACCTTGTAATGGCCATCGAGTCGTGAAAAATCTGGCTCATGTTACGCGCATTCCCAGTAAAGGACGATGGCAGAACAAAGCGTAGTCCGATCTAATCGGGGCCCAACTCATCAACACTGCCGTCACACAAATTTGCATAAAGCTCTTGACGTAACTTATCCTGATTGAGTCTGATGTAAGATAACCTGTTTTGCTCCGTTGATGCTCAAGCATCTACTATAAACTCTTGAAATAACTTTCCTCCTATAAGAATTGTTAAATACTCGGTGGGACGTGGAAACATACGATAACTGTAAAATTGCATCTGTGTCATCCTTCTTACTGAAAAATCATTTTGTTCGGAGTTCCACTGTCGTAGACCAGGTTCCCAACCAAGCTCACCAGTAGGGAATAGAAGTACATAGTGTAATGGTAAATATTCTGTATGACACTCATTGATCTGACTCAGGGCTCTATTATCTCCTTTTAGGTGCAGAACAATATCCCGCATACAACTACTCTCACTACCATCACCAGGCAAAATCATAGCTATTTCATCTATGGTTGGAAGATTGTAACGATGCCTATTAGTTGATGAGGTATAAAATGAAGGTGAGCACGTAAATCATGATATAAAGATTCTGACTCAGTTAGTATTTCATGGGCACGTTTGTACTTTAAATCAAGATGATTCACTGACAACAAACAATTCTGTATAGTGTGGAGGACATCTCGACACAAGTTATTATTCTGCGCACATCGAATATTCAATGCAGTGGTTGGGTCATAAATGTTCAACTGACAGTAGATGGGTGCATGACCATCCAGGGGTAACAATGACCCAGTACGGTGACGTAATTTTCCATGGATAGTGAATGATGTTGGCCCTCTTGAGTTGAGTAATCTGTCGCTAAGCTTAGCACCCAAGCTCGTGAAAGCATTAGTTGTATTGTACTCCCTAATATGCCGGTGAAATGATTTTGCTTGACCATCATGGCCATCGTACAATGCACGAATAGGAGGTGTGGGTGCAATGAGTTCCGGTAACTTAATTTTGCCTTGTAGACAACATGTTCCAAATCTTGGATTGGATAATCCTGTGCGAGATAATCGTTCATCCCGCCAATGTAAAGTTGAACAATAAGGACACTGAATATTCATCGGCCCGAGAAAATGACGCTTATTATTGGCAGGGACAATAACATTCAATTCGTCATCAGTAAACATACTGTCAAAATCGTTAAAGGGTTCTTGTAATATCCCAAATATTTTAAAAAGTGATCTAACAAGATCTAAGCAAGGTTGTCAATTCAAAACCTAAGATCGATTGCTCAAGCATACCTTGAGCTATCTTAAAGAATATATACGACTCGAAACTACGATCGTATACAACTAAGAGGTTAAAATCTTTAACCTAAACTATATGTTATGTGATTAGTAAAGCTTGAATTGAGCTTTTAAATGTGCTATATGAATTATCTATGTGTAGGATTTTGTGTTTTGGTTCAAGTAGTTAACCTTAACACTTATTAAAAATCAGAAGTCAATTTAGGGCAAAAACCTAAATTGAAAAAAAGAGTTAAAACCTAAACCCTAACCCTAGGGTCTAAACCCTAGAAAATAACCTAGGCCCTTGAACAAAATGTGAAGGTTAAATTGACATTCTGTTTCAAGAGTCAACCTTCCCACGCTTTAAAAACACGTAATAGTCAGTAAAAGTTTTTCTCGAAAAACGTGTAAAAAGCACTATTCACGAAGAAATATTTTTTTCTTTCATCTGTAGGACTTTTTGTATTTCACGACATAGTGATAATATGAGGTTTAGATGCCAGGGAATCAATAAAATTTTCTTGGGAAAAAGACGAAAAAGTCACGATTTACGAGAAAACGTTTGTCGTCTTTTTGAACGTTCTTTTCAACGTTTGGACTTTTTCCATTTCACGTTGTAGCATTTATACGGGGAATAGATACCAGGGAGCCACTGATATTTTTTCCAAATTAAAACGTAAATCGCTCTTCAAACGAAAACGCTTTTCGTTTTTGATCAAACCGTTGATGGATACAGTGTTTGTATTCAACACCGATGCGTAATAAGCAATAAAAGATTTTCTCGAAAAGTGTGTCGGGAATAAGACAAAATAGGGAAAAGAAAAAAATAAATATTATTTTTGACTTTTTGGTCTTCTAACCATTTTCTGAGAAATGATCGTCAAAAACACTATTCACCGAAAAACGTGCCAAGTCTTTTGGACTTTTCACTTTACAGAAAAGTGTTCATTCGGAACAAAACTTAGTAATATCAACTTTTTAAATCAATATAAGTTAACCATTTAGTTGGAATCAGACTGTTATATAATTAAACTGGTAATTCATCCGTATTGTTTTCATCAAACGGAACATGAGATAGGTTAACATTAAATTTGAATAATCAAATTTATGAGATTAATACCTAATTATATTATTCCATCATAATTAGTGTCTAGAATGAAAGAAATTTATCAATCACGTCGCCCGGTAGGTGTATTTGAGAAAAATACACGGAAGATTATCCGAGATTAATTCAAGAAAAACTTTGAGGGTCAGACGAGACATCATATTAATACTGTATGATGTATTTTATGAATAAAATATGTATAAGAAATTAAAACTTATATTACTAATGCGAAATATTTTAAATTAATCGCACGCGATTTATCCGATATACCAAAATCGGAAGAAATAATGACAAAACAGCTCGGGAAGCTTCTAGAAGCTAGTTTGGAAAATATCTAGATATTATTCTAGTTTTATTAATTAAATAATGTGCGAAATGACTAAAATGCCCTTGGCTTTTAAACTAATAACCAAACTACCCCGACCCTTGGTTTTCCTATAAATAGAGAGCTAAGCTCTTCATTATTCTCAATAATTTTCAAAGCAAAATTCCTATAATAAAGAGATTGCAAAGAAATAGTTAAAGCTTGCAATAATAAAAGGTACGATTCTTAATCGTTATTATGCTTAAAGTTTTATTTTATCGATGAGGATCAAGAACATAAGTCGTAGCCATGTACGATTTTTCGTTCTCCGTGTTCCTTATGACTTGAGCAAGTCGTTGTTATGTCAAATTTCATTTCATAGTTTAAAGTTTAAGAACATACGTCGTATCCATGTACGGTTTATCCGTTCTTCGTGTTCTTCGTATGTTCTGGAGTATTATTATAAATTGTTATAATTAAGTAAACAAGTCGTTATAATGACCAAATTTTGTCAATTATAAAGTGTTATAATCACATATGTAAGCAGTTATAATGCTCAAATTATTTCAAGTATGAAATCCAAAAGCTCAAGAACATAAGTCGTTACCATGTACGATTTTTCGTTCTTCGTGTTCTTCGTGTGTTCTTGAGCAAAAGTCATAATTTCTACATAAGTAGGTTTATGATTTGGTAATTTAGTGTTATGGGATGATGAAACATGATGGCCTTGCTAAATAATGCTTGTGGCATCAAGTTTTAGTAGTCGAAACGAAGAACGATAAAACTTTGTTCTTCGTGTTCTTCGTGTTCTTCGATTCGTTCTTCGTGTTCTTGAGAAAAAGTCATGAAATCTTATATAAGTAGGTTTATAATTTTGTTATTTCTATGTTATGAAGTGATAAGGAGTGTTAGAACATGTTATCTTAGCAAATTAATGCTTGAAGTATCATGTTTTACCAATCGGATCAAAGAAAGTTAGGTCTAATATAGTCGCAGAATATTTTTGCAAATTTCCGAAACTTTAAAGTCTGAATATGCCTTAGTAACCTAAATGAAAGTTGTAGATCATGAAATTCTAAGCAATTTAGACTCAATAATCACTTCAAAATGTTTTCGTACGACAAAGTTATGACTGTCGCAGTAAAAGAGGTCAAAGCTGAATTTTTAAGGGGCATTCGGATTTTAGGGCTTAAAAATGTTTTTGAGTTAGCCAATTTTTCAATTAATTCCACCTATGGAAATAGTCTAATTAAGTTATTCTAAGACTTATTCAAAAGAAAATTTTGATAAACTAACATTCGGGGTCGCGTAACCCTTTTTGTAGGCGTTTAACGATTTCTCGGGAAAACCCTAAAACGGTTTCAAGGCAAGTCTTCTAACTCTTGCTATGTGCTACTTGTGTAGCATTGTTAAAATGTTAAATGAGATGTGTAATGTCATGTTATTATGCAATAGATGATATGTGAAGTCTTTAACTGATGTTTACAAGCCTTCTAACTGTTATGTTTTATGTTTACGATTTACGAACATGATTTATACACTTTGTGTGTCAATGTGATATAAATTGTTGGAACGTGAGTTATATATGATATTAAATGGAGAATTATGTTCAGTCAATGCATGTTAAAGTTTATATAAAAGCATAAACTGCGTATGTGCTGTATGTTAGACTTGCTGAGCCGTCGTGCTCATTCTTGCGAATAAAACCTTATTTGCAGATTAAAGATGAACGTTAAGAAGATCATGAACTTAAAGATGCAGCATAGATTAGGTTTTTATGTAAATTGATTGTATTTGTATATGTCATAATGACTGTTGTAATACGAACAAACAAACATGTAACCGAATATTGAATGAATGATATAAATAATTATCATCAGAATGTTGTTATGTCTTTATTTTGATATAACCTAGAATTGTTAAAATTTAACATAGTATTGATAATGATCTATTTATCTGGATGAGGATCGGTAAATAACTTGTGAGTGCTGTACATCTGAGACAGAACTAAGCGATGTTGACTGGTCAAATCCATCGTTAAGGTTCCTCGGACCCAGGTATAACTCGTTATTACTATTCTGAATACCATATAAGTAGGATTATTGATATGAAGAGATATCTTTGTATATTGATACTTGTAGTACGAATGAGACCGTTACAAGTGGACGTATATAGAATATTTAAATCATAAGGTTAAAATTAAACCGTTATATATGGTTTTATCCATTTATACGGATGAAATACAAGTTGATACTTGTATACTTATGAGACTGAGATCAAGTTAAGATCCAGGGACAAAGTTAAGAGAAATTTTTAATGTATAGTCTAAAAAAAGACTAATTTAACCAATATGATTATGGGATCATTGGTTAAGTCAATAGATGTATGAAATTAACGCATAAGGTCCGCCGCATCGAAAGCGCGGGGATTTTTGGGGGCGTTACAGTTGGTATCAGAGCAGTGGATTATAGTTTTGAGGTAACAAGTACCTTGGAGTATAATCTGATGGATTAAAAAGAAATGGACTTGTGAAGAGTCCGTATATAATTAAAAGATATGCATAAATCTTATTAAATCTTAATACATAAAAATTATTATGTGAAAAGAAATATAATGAATAAAGATAAACTCTTTACGAGAATATCTGAAGATAAATGGACTCTTAAAGAGTTCTCAAAGCAAGCAATAAGATAAAATAATCTTATTGGTTTTTATGTGAAACCGTTTCATAAAAAAATGAAATGGTGTGTATGGTATGTTGTGTAATTGTACCTAAGAAATGAGATGAGTAAACTCATAAGGAATGTAAATGATGCAGGAATGAATTAAGAAAAGAAAGCGACTAAGATAGTTATAGAACGATTAGGGATTTCAATTGAAAACTCATTTTGGTAAAACTGAGTAGAACGACTCTCTTGTATGGGAAAAAGTTTAATATGTTTCAGATAACCGATCTAACTACACTGTTGGTATGAATGATTCATGGTCAGTGTTCTCAAAGCGGGTTACACACTGAATGAAATCATTTGAGGATAGTGTTGATGAGACGGGGAACTGATTCATTAGTTCTTGGGTGGAGGAATAACTCAGTTTGCTATATTGATAAGTAAATTAAAATCTTGTGTCAACTTTTCATTGTATATATTTTGAGAAGGTGATTCTTTTCTCATATGTATATTGATTAGTTAGTAGTTGTTACGTCACAACTATAGTTTTAAAAATATTTTTATGTTAGTTACTGAGCGAACGAACCCTTGTTATAGACTTGGGCTATGATATGTTAGTCGAACCGACTTGTGAGATGCGGCTACGATTTGTCTATTCAGTGCGATATTGATCAGTACCAATGTGCGCTGAGACATTTCAATTCCGTGTTGATGAGAAGGGGAACTAATATATTTGTTTGTACTTGGTTTAATACAACCAATCAGTTTACTATATTACTATATATTTGCAAAACTTGTGTTATGGTTAGAGAATAATGGAAAAGATAGAGGATTGAGGGTATTTCAAAAATCTTCTAGCTATGCTAGATCTTCATGGTTATATTCGCACTTGTGTGGCTTTGAAAAGAGTGGTTCACTAGTTGAACTGGAAAATTTTGTTAGTTCTTCACTAGCTATGTTATTCATATGTCTATGCTAATTGTTTTGGCTAGACGGATTTAATGTAAAGAATAAAAATGATTTATTCATCAACACCCCATTTAGCCTGGCGTGAAGATGATACATAATGAGTCATCAACGCACTTTGCAAGGTGCGGTATACAGTCATAAAATTGCTTTTCAAAAAGTTTGAATGGTTTAAATATGAGTCAATGCCAATTGTTTCGACTAGACACCTTTGGTTATGAAAAAAGAACGTACGTAGGAATTCGATAGACGCAATAAACCGCGTCTTATATGGTACGACAGGCTGATCACCTAAAGTACAACGTATGTGTGTTCTCGATCTTAATTGATTGTTACACAATGTATGGTGTTCTCAATCTTAATTGATTGCTACACAAAGTATGAAGTGTTCTCAATCTTAATTGATTGCTACACAAGATATGGTTTTCCAGTCCGGATGATGATTTAAAAATTATGGGTTATATAGTATTCATAGTTTTTGAATAAGGTAAAGGTCTTGATTGACCGCTGTATAAGTGAGAAGAATCCAAGATAAAGGAAGAATGAGACTGAATGTCGAGTATGAAAAGAGGTTTAAAACCTAGAGTTATGAAAGGAAATGTGTAGAGATAAGTGAACATTGTTTAGACCTAATCAAAATATTGGAGGTTTAATGTGAGTAAAAGATGAATTTAGAAAATTCATATTGAAGAGTAAATTGGAGATGATTATATTGTAATTTCGAGGACGAAATTCTGATAAGAAGGAGAGAATGTAATATCCTGAATATTTATAACACTTATAAATATGATATTAAATGACTAAAGTAATTGTAAAGTTAATTTCGAGGACGAAATTCCTGTAAGTTGGGTTGAATGTAATATCCCAAATATTTTAAAAAGTGATCTAACAAGATCTAAGCAAGGTTGTCAATTCAAAACCTAAGATCGATTACTCAAGCATACCTTGAGCTATCTTAAAGAATATATACGACTCGAAACTACGATCGTATACAACTAAGAGGTTAAAATCTTTAACCTAAACTATATGTTATGTGATTAGTAAAGCTTGAATTGAGCTTTTAAATGTGCTGTATGAATTATCTATGTGTAGGATTTTGTGTTTTGGTTCAAGTAGTTAACCTTAACACTTATTAAAAATCAGAAGTCAATTTAGGGCAAAAACCTAAATTGAAAAAAGAGTTAAAACTTAAACCCTAACCCTAGGGTCTAAACCCTAGAAAATAACTGTAACGACCCCGAAATTCGACCCATTTTATTACCTTAAATCTTGTATTTAATAAACATTATTTTCTTTATGTCCAAATTTCGGTCCGTTAATAATCTTTAATTACCTTATATAAACCCTTAATTAATCCACTATCTGATCTGAAAATCAACCATTACCAAAATTTCGGTATAAATTTTTCTTTTTCTTAATTCAATCATTGTATTGAAATATTTGGATATTTAAAATCCTTACATTTTGATCCTAATCCCATGAATCGCAACCTTTACTTTTTCTTTCTCTCACTCGTATCATAAAGCTCGGCATTCAAATTTTAATACCATTCATATCCATACAAATATTCTTTATATCATCATTCATAGATTAAACATATAATAATTTCTAGCACAACCATTATCTTGAACAATTATAGTTCATATTTTAACTCTGTTCATCTTTAGCTAGATCCCACATATATGTACATGCGAAATATCCATATAACTTTGCAATTTACCACATTGAATTACGCTATTGAAAATATAGCAACTACATTTACAACCTGCTGTGACAATCCGTCTTTAATATATTCTGATATTCCTGAAATTTTGTTTCTTAACCTGCAAAAGTTTATTTTAAGCAAGTAATGAGCACAACGGCTCAGCAAGTTCAGCAGTTATACTTCACGTAGCACATACCTTATCATGCTTTGTGTGTGTCATATATCAGGTGCTTGTGCTATAACTACAGCAATATATCTCATATCATTGCACAAAGAACACATTGTGGTCATATTAAACACTTATCACATAGCACATAATTTGTATGCATTTAAAATAAGAATTTCATATCATAATAGTTCAACATTTAACATAAAAGGGACTGAAGAACTTGCCTGGCGTCCAGTTATTTAAATTGTTAGCTCAAACTCTTAACTCGATCAACCTATGATCATAAAATCATCAAATAATAATTATTTATCTCTTTATGATATTAATTTACTTAATTAATATCATCTCTAGGCCAATTATAAATTTATATGGCCAACTATAATAACCTCGTTCCTTAAAATATTAGCATAACCTAATATTTAATACCTTCACTACGGACAACCCGGCTCATCGGATAATTTCTAGCATATTTGGTTGTCCGAATTTTTATTTAATCATTTTCTAACCTTTAAACTCATTAGATTAATATTTAGAATATTTAAATATTAATCCCCATTATTTAGTATTTTTACAAAAATATTAAATTTAATGCCCAAACATCATTTCTATATTTTTAGTATTTTTCTATAATTTTCTGGAATTTTTAAACAATTTTTTAAGCATTTATTTCATCTAAAACTAGTTCTGGGGGCAATTTGGTAATTTCCGCGCCCTTGGGGACACGCTGGTCATTTTCCGGAAAGTTCAGGGGTATTTCAGTAATTTCCGAGGACTAGGGGACATATCCGGAATTTTCCGGAAAGAAAGGGGTCATTTTCGTATTTTCCGCGCTCCTAGGGACACGCTGGGAATTCACCGGAAAGGCCAGGGGCATTTTAGTCATTTTGCCCAAAACGCGGCCGCGCATTGCGCGGCCCATCCTTGTCGTTCCAAAACGACGTCGTTTGATGGCCTGTTCCGGAAACTTCTACCGCGCGTTGCGCGGCCCGCCCTTACTGCCCAAAACGACGTCGTTTCAACGACGCGTCCGGCAAATCTGACCGCGCGCAATGCGCGGTCGTTTCTTTTTTCCTTCTTCTGCTCCTGCCGTGAACAGTGGCCACCTTTTGCCAAATTATTCATTTTTTTCACTATTTTTGATTCTCAATACCACAACATAATTACACCAAACATGATAAAATTCATAAATACACTTCCATAAATTATTTAGAATAATTATTATAATTCTTTACTAATTTTTCTCCAAATTATTTTACTACCCATAATACACAAAATAAATCAAATAATTAATTTTATACCTTCCAAAAAGCTTTGAAATCCTTCCATGGAAGCACCAATAATTCCTTTCTTCTTGGTTGGTGGCTATGGAAGTTCGGGCGGCAAAGTGGTGGTGCTCGGTGGAATAACTAGAGAGGAAGAGAAACTTGCTTGCTTTCTTTTCTTCCTCTTCTCTTTTTATTTCTTCCTTTTTTTTTTTTTTTTTATATTTGCAAGTTGCTTAAAATTTTTGGAATTAAAGATTTATTCCACCGACTCTCTCTCTCTCTCTCGCCAATTTCCGGAAATTTCCGGACAATTCTTAAGCGAAAATTTGAATTTTAATACATTACGTAACTATATCGTGTAATAAATATTTTATATAATGTATATAAAATATTTATTTTAATTCACTAAAAATCAATATTTAATTTATAAATAATATTAACACCTTTTTTCGTTACTTTTCTTGACAAATTTTGTACACGCATAACGCCATGCATGTAATTATATGAGGTAATTTATACCTCCAAAAATCATAAAATAATTCATAGAACATATAAAAATTATTTTTCATAATTTTTCAATCCGTTACTTGGACTTCATGTTACATTAACATGTTCACGTTTCTGAAATATTATTTTTCATAAACGTCATAATAATTCCATTATACATAAACATAATTTTTAATAACTTAAAACATTCCTTTTTCTAATTTATTATTCAATTTCTTTAATATTCATATAAATTTCTTTTTATATATAAATTATATAATTGAATATTATATAATTTATATAATTACATTCTCCTTTTAAATAATTTCTTAATTTCCTCCAACTTTATTCCATTTAATCACCTTATATAAATTACATAATTATTCTTATATAATTTATATAATTATTATTTTCTTCATACCTTATTTTAATTTCCTTATATAAATTATATAATTATTATTATATAATTTATATAATTACTTTTCCTTCTCAGTTAATTTCTAAATCTCCACCATAAATCTTAATTAAATTTAAAATCTATAATTACAACTTTATTAACTTCCCCATTCGCTTTTCATTTAAAATTGGATTAATTTAATTCTTAATCCCTTAATTTCCATAATTAATAGCATTTATAATTATCACCTAAACATATATATTTATATATATACAAATGTATATATATATACATATCTAATTTAATATATTTCACATTACCACGTAACCTCAATTAAATCATAATTTCTGCATTTTCATAATAATTTAATTGTACAATTTATTGTACAATTACCTAAAATTCTTTTATTCTTCATAAATTGTATTTACACAATTTATTTACTTTTCAATTATTTTAAATTCACATAATTCATCATCATCTCTGTACAAATTTAATTTACTAATTAAATCTCATCACATACCTTAATTTACATAAAATAATAATTTCTTTACACAACCTTGAAAATTGTGTCTATTAAATTCTTATTTAATCTTATTAAATAATTTCGAAAATTCGGATCCTCACAATAACCTAGGTCCTTGAGCAAAATGTGAAGGTTAAATTGACATTCTGTTTCAAGATTCAACCTTCCCACGCTTTAAAAATACGTAATAGTCAGTAAAAGTTTTTCTCGAAAAACGTGTAAAAAGCACTATTCACGAAGAAATGTTTTTCATTCGTTTGATCGTTTCTTTCATCTGTAGGACTTCTTGTATTTCACGACATAGTGATAATATGAGGTTTAGATGCCAGGGAATCAATAAAATTTTCTTGGGAAAAAGACGAAAAAGACACGATTTACGAGAAAACGTTTGTCGTCTTTTTGAACGTTCTTTTCAACGTTTGGACTTTTTTCCATTTCAAGTTATAGCATTTATACGGGGAATAGATATCAGGGAGCCACTGATATTTTTCCCAAATTAAAACGTAAATCGATCTTCAAACGAAAACGCTTTTCGTTTTTGATCAAACCGTTGATGGATACAGTGTTTGTATGCAACACCGATGCGTAATAAGCAATAAAAGATTTTCTCGAAAAGTGTGTCGGGAATAAGACAAAATAGGGAAAAGAAAAAAATAAATATTATTTTTGACTTTTTGGTCTTCTAACCATTTTCTGAGAAATGGTCGTCAAAAACACTATTAACCGAAAAACGTGCCAAGTCTTTTGGACTTTTCACTTTACAGAAAAGTGTTCATTCGGAACAAAACTCAGTAATATCAACTTTTTAAATCAATATAAGTTAACCATTTAGTTGGAATCAGACTGTTATATAATTAAACTGGTAATTCATCCGTATTGTTTACATCAAACGGAACATGAGATAGGTTAACATTAAATTTGAATAATCAAATTTATGAGATTAATACCTAATTATATTATTCCATAATAATTAGTGTCTAGAATGAAAGAAATTTATCAATCACGTCGCCCGGTAGGTGTATTTGAGAAAAATACACGGAAGATTATCCGAGATTAATTCAAGAAAAACTTTGAGGGTCAGACGAGACATCATATTAATACTGTATGATGTATTTTATGAATAAAATATGTATAAGAAATTAAAACTTATATTACTAATGCGAAATATTTTAAATTAATCGGACACGATTTATCCGATATACCAAAATCGGAAGAAATAATGACAAAACAGCTAGGGAAGCTTCTAGAAGCTAGTTTGGAAAATATCTAGATATTATTCTAGTTTTATTAATTAAATAATGTGCGAAATGACTAAAATGCCCTTGGCTTTTAAACTAATGACCAAACTACCCCGACCCTTGGTTTTCCTATAAATAGAGAGCTAAGCTCTTCATTATTCTCAATAATTTTCAAAGCAAAATTCCTATAATCAGGAGATTGCAAAGAAATAGTTAAAGCTTGCAATAATAAACGGTACGATTCTTAATCGTTATTATGCTTAAAGTTTTATTTTATCGATGAGGATCAAGAACATAAGTCGTAGCCATGTACGATTTTTCGTTCTCCGTGTTCCTTATGACTTGAGTAAGTCGTTGTTATGTCAAATTTCATTTCATAGTTTAAAGTTCAAGAACATACGTCGTATCCATGTACGGTTTATCCGTTCTCCGTGTTCTTCGTATGTTCTAGAGTATTATTATAAATTGTTATAATTAAGTAAACAAGTCGTTATAATGACCAAATTTTATCAATTATAAAGTGTTATAATCACATATGTAAGCAATTATAATGCTCAAATTATTTCAAGTATGAAATCCAAAAGCTCAAGAACATAAGTCGTTACCATGTACGATTTTTCGTTCTTCGTGTTCTTTATGTGTTCTTGAGCAAAAGTCATAATTTCTACATAAGTAGGTTTATGATTTGGTAATTTAGTGTTATGGGATGATGAAACATGATGGCCTTGCTAAATAATGCTTGTGGCATCAAGTTTTAGTAGTCGAAACGAAGAACGATGAAACTTTGTTCTTCGTGTTCTTCGATTCGTTCTTCGTGTTCTTGAGAAAAAGTCATGAAATCTTATATAAGTAGGTTTATGATTTTGTTATTTTTATATTATGAAGTGATACGAAGTGTTAGAACATGTTATCTTAGCAAATTAATGCTTGAAGTATCATGTTTTACCAATCGGATCAAAGAAAGTTAGGTCTAATATAGTCGCAGAATATTTTTGCAAATTTACGAAAATTTAAAGTCTGAATATGCCTTAGTAACCTAGATGAAAGTTGTAGATCATGAAATTCTAAGCAATTTATACTCAAGAATCACTTCAAAATGTTTTCGTACGACAAAGTTATGACTGTCGCAGTAAAAGAGGTCAAAGTTGAATTTTTAAGGGGCATTCGGATTTTAGGGCTTAAAAATGAGTTTTTGAGTTAGCCAATTTTTCAATTAATTCCACCTATGGAAATAGTCTAATTAAGTTATTCTAAGACTTATTCAAAAGAAAATTTTGATAAACTAACATTCGGGGTCGCGTAACTCTTTTTGTAGGCGTTTAACGATTTCCCGGGAAAACCCTAAAACGGTTTCAAGGCAAGTCTTCTAACTCTTGCTATGTGCTACTTGTGTAGTATTGTTAAAATGTTAAATGAGATGTGTAATGTCATGTTATTGTGCAATAGATGATATGTGAAGTCTTTAACTGATGTTTACAAGCCTTCTAACTGTTATGTTTTATGTTTACGATTTACGAACATGATTTATACACTTTGTGTGTCAACGTGATATAAATTGTTGGAACGTGAGTTATATGTGATATTAAATGGAGAATTATGTTCAGTCAATGCATGTTAAAGTTTATATGAAAGCATAAACTGCGTATGTGCTGTATGTTAGACTTGCTGAGCCGTCGTGCTCATTCTTGCGAATAAAACCTTATTTGCAGATTAAAGATGAACGTTAAGAAGATCATGAACTTAAAGATGCAACATAGATTAGGTTTTCATGTAAATTGATTGTATTTGTATATGTCATAATGACTGTTGTAATACAAACAAACAAACATGTAACCGAATATTGAATGAATGATATAAATAATTATCATCAGAATGTTGTTATGTCTTTATTTTGATATAACCTAGAATTGTTAAAATTTAACATAGTATTGATAATGATCTATTTATCTGGATGAGGATCGGTAAATAACTTGTGAGTGCTGTACATCTGAGACAGAACTAAGCGATGTTGACTGGTCAAATCCATCGTTAAGGTTCCTCGGACCCAGGTATAACTCGTTATTACTATTCTGAATACCATATAAGTAGGATTATTGATATGAAGAGATATCTTTGTATATTGATACTTGTAGTACGAATGAGACCGTTACAAGTGGACGTATATAAAATATTTAAATCCTAAGGTTAAAATTAAACCATTATATATGGTTTTATCCATTTATACGGATGAAATACAAGTTGATACTTGTATACTTATAAGACTGAGATCAAGTTAAGATCCAGGGACAAAGTTAAGAGAAATTTTTAATGTATAGTCTAAAATAAGACTAATTTAACCAATATGATTATGGGATTATTGGTTAAGTCAATAGATGTATGAAATTAACGCACAAGGTCCGCCGCATCGAAAGCGCGGGGATTTTTGGGGGCGTTACAGTTCTGTTGGGAATCTATAAATAAAAATGGTATGTACACAAATATGAGAAGTAAGAAAATAGTAGGCAACTACTAAAATATGTAGAATATACATACACCGTTGGATCTGCTAGAACAGGAAATGACGTCATGGGGACATTGTCATCTGTTTGATGAGAGTGTGGTGCTACATTAGGGATAACTTCATAGTGAGCAAAGTCTGTCTCTAAATTCTGAGGCGAGAGTAAAGGTCGCACCGGAACAAGTGTGAATAGAGCAAAGTCAGTTAGAATGAAAATTGGGTTGGACGCAATTGTAGGTGTTAGATAACATTCCAAATTATTTATCCATACCCTTTTTTTTTGGAAGGTGTGCTATAGTGGCTCGGTGAAATGGAGTTAGGTCTTGCAAATCATGACATAAGGGTTATGGGGGAGTGTAAATCACTGGTATTTTCCTATGCAACTATCTAAAAGGGGAAACACAATACATTACAACTTTATTTTTCTTAATAGCAAAAAAAATATGTATCAATTCAAAAACATTAATAAAAAAAACTTACCAAAGACGTAGACATATTTTCTTTTCCATTTTTCTGACAATTAGTGGGCGTGTGACATACTTTTGACGTTGAAAGTACATTATGATTGCTAAGAATCCGTGTTTCCTGAACAAGTACGCATTCATTCTGGTGTTGTAGAGAGTTAGTTTTATGTATTGTAATCCAAATACAAACAATGACAATAGTAAATGTACCTCGACGTTGTACAACTGAGTAGGCGAATGTTCAGCCAATATTGTACTAAGAGATGGTTGGGAATGCGAGGGGACTGTAGTAATCATGTTAGCAAGTGGAGCATGGTTGGAGAATTAGGAGAAGGACTTAGGTGGTGTTAATACTGGAAAGTCTTTGGGTAGAGGTGGAGTGTAATTCCCAGAACGCTCTCTTTCCCGACGTGTGCGCTGTGCTAGCTTACACCGCGAGCACATACTACTATCATTGCGATTTCGTTCACGCCTGACGCGTTGGGCCTTAATTTTAGAGGAAGCGAAATTTGATACAAAAGCATAAGATAAGAAGTGATATGTGAAATAAGTTAAATAATTAGTGAACTCATATAATTTCAAATCACTAATAGAAATTGCATTAATCTACTACAAGTAAACACAACGTAGCAATATATGACAAAAAATATTAAGAAAACTAAGAATCTATAATGGCTAAGGAAACCAATACATAATTTGGACAATATGTTAGCAGGTCCAAAATCAAATTCATGTAGGGCTGCGAAACTCATATAAGAATAGAGTTGTGTGTGAGTGAGAGAGATGTGTAAGAGTGAGAGAGATGTGTAAGAGTGAGAGTGAGAGTGAGGGGTGAGGAACTAAAAAATATCACTGACAATATAGTGTATATCGCTTTAACCGAAATACCAACACGTTAGATAGCTATTAGATATGATGTGTTAAATAATTTTTACCAATACTTAAAGAACGATCAGTACAACATATCGATTGAGTAAGCCAATTTTGTTTTCCAGTAAAGCTGCCAATTTTGTGTTTCCCCTTCGTCGAAGATGGAGTGATACTTAGGTTGTTCAAGTGATTCACATTTGAATTCTTCTAGGAAGTACAGAATAAGGCATTACGTTAGCATGTCCACAAAGCATAACTTTTTAAAATCAAATTTATAATAAATATCGCTCTCATAATAATACTAAAACACAACAATTATCCTCGATGATGGTATGGAGTCATGTGTGCGTGAGAGAGAAGTGTAAGAGTGAGAGTGAGACTGAGGGGTGAGGAACCGATAATTTAGTGTATAAACTCTAACCGAAATACCAACACATTAGATATGTTGTGTTAATTGATTTTTATCAGTAGATAAACAATGAGCAATACAACATACCGGTTGATTAAACCAATTTTCTTTTCCAATAGAACAACCAATTTTATCTTCCCCCTTCATTGAAGATGTAATAACATTTAGGTTGTTGAAGTGATTCACATGTGAATTCTCCTAGGAAGTACAAAATAAGGCATTAGTCAAAAAATGCAAACTAATATCCAAATGAAATTTTTTAACAATACCGGTAGCGTTACCTTATCCATATGTAATTGATTAAGCGCACATTCAGACAAAACATTGACATGTATGTTGTTACTATCACTTAGATCAACCTGTAAGAGCAAACTTAATAAATTAAACATGAGTTAAACACGACTTAATAAATTAAACATTATTGTGTTGTTTGTTAAAATAGTAATTGCTTTTTATTATTGTAATTGTAAATCGACAATTGACATTGAGTTGGGTCTACTTTCAATTAGAGAAAAATTATTTGGACCAAGAAGGTGTGATTAATGGATCTTGGCAGGAGAAATATTTTGAAACATGGCTTGTAATTTAACTTAATTTAAACTCCTAATAATGTGGTTCAGAAGCATTGATTACTATATGCATTGTTAATTTCAAATGTAAAGACGACCACTTTCTATTTCGATTTGCAATGTTGAGCTAAGTTTTTGGTCATTATTGTCAATTTGTCCATCATGTTTTTTTTTATCGAAATAGTATTTTAGCAATACATTTTTATACTACAAAATATACATTATTAAATTAAAATAAAAGACTTAAAAGAACAAAAAATTATTAAATCATGATAGTTTTATATTGAAAAAAACTTGACATAAGGTCAACATGCGTTTGCTATAACATAATAGATTTTAAATAATATGAGGTATTTGAAAAGGTTAGATCGTAATTTTTTCTCTGGTCAAGAGAAATTGTTTGAGACTTGAAAGTGTGATGTATATGAAGTCCTTTAAAAAATTAACATTTCTCCCTAATCTGGCATAAACCAAGATCACAACCAAGAAAATTGTTTATGACATTTGGTTGCTGACCAATTATCTCTACAATTTCCAAGTAATATTTCAAGCTTTTATTTATTCCCTTAGTTAAAATCAATGAAATCTAGCGCCACTTGATTATATAAATGTCTGAAGTAGTTGGCAAGTTCATACTTACACCAATACTATAACTAAAACCATTCACTAATTAAAAGGAAGAGAAGATATGTATACATTATAACAAATTCTATGCCAAGCAAATAGCAAATTTTGATGAAAAATTGTGTTTGACATTGTAATGATACACCTCAGATATCAGTGTTTGGAGCAATCAGTAGGCTTATAGGAAACAGTCAGGAAAGCATGAACTTGGTGAATATACAGAAATCCAACCATATCATTAAGTCATTAAGGTAATGATTAAAGAATGTGAAGATATTGGACTGTGAAATAAGCATCTTTAGTCTTTAAAACGCCTCTAAAGTTGGTGAATATACAGAAACCCAACCATATCATTCGTGACAACTTCTTGTTTTTTGAACATGCTGATTTGTTTCTTAGGATCGCAAATTAAGATTTCTAAAATCTAAAGGGATTCATGCCCACAATTAATCTTTATAAAAAAAAACGCAGTAATGACTTTGAGTCTTTGGAAATAATTTTAGTTGTAGGATTGTTGATTGACCATTAATGAGAAACCTTGTTTACTTTGATTGACCATTATAGGAAGTGTCATATTATTTCTGACCCAAATCACTAATTGCGTCTGGCAATTTTGCTTATTATTACGTAAGTAAAGGTTGGCTACAGTTAGCTTGGTTAGGTTCAGAGGAAGAGGAGAAGAAGTGTTAAGTGAAATGGGTTCCTAAAGAGGCGGGTGATCTAGGCAGTGGTCCAAAACAATTTAAAACTGATAATAAATAGATTTAAATTGCCAAAAAAAAATAGTTAAAAAAATCGCAAAAGCGGTCGCCAACTCCAAATGAAAATTAACCCGATATAGCGATATATGGAGCTCATGAGAAAGTGGAGTTAAAATTAGACCTAGATTCACAACAACAAATATTAGATTTTTCAAACATCTATAATACATTTGTCCACGTTCCACATTCAAAAAAAAAAATTGTGGAATAACGAGCTGCAAAACCCATGTTTACATAAATCAAAGTAATGAGACGTAGTGTATTGTGAGGAAGCCCCTTAACTGTAAGGATCTGAAAAGATTGTTCATCTAATTTTATTATTCAATATAGTACATCGTTGTTTTAAAGCAAAACTAAAAGACTTACATACTACATCTTACTACCACAAGAAAATAGGAAATAGGGCAAACTGATTACATCATTGTTTTAAAACAAAACTAAAAGACTTGCATACTACATCTTGCTACCATAAGAAAATAGGAAATACCACAATGAGTTAAAGTAGACATACTAAGATTTGCATCAATATCATGAGAACCACATCTTGCTACCACAAGGAAATAGGAAATAGGGCAAACTGCTGTATTCTGAAATAGTAGAAACATGGAGTTACCTTTATGTATAGCTCATGGACCTCTTGAAAGAAGCTTTTGATCCCATCATCATTACGAGAGTCATGAAGCAGCATCAATCGCGTGTGTATGGTAATTGGTTATGGAATATAAAGGGCTAAACCCAGTACATAAAAATTGGTACCGTTTGTACAAATTATATAATAAACTAAAATTTAGAAGAACCTGTTGAAGGTTGTTTTGATTTGATGATGATAATTGTTGTGCAAAAATGATTGTGGTAAATGTGCTTACATGGTTGATTGGCAATGTGTATATGACAAAGTGCTTATGCGTTAATGTGCTTAAGTGATTATGTGCGTAGATACTCTGAAAGTGCTTATGTGCTTAAATGACAAAATGATTATATGTTAATCAAATTAGGTGTCTACATGATCATATGTGTATGATATTTTACCTATGTCTAAATAAATGTAAATCCAGTCACTTATTTGACACAAATATGATATTGCTGAAAACTATCTTGTCTTATAAAAGAAAATGAAAGTTATCCGATTCAAATGTTGTAAAGTCCTTTTAAAAGATATTTGTGTACAAAGGACTTAGATTTTAAAGATCAGAAATGTTAGGTTGATCTTTCAGTAAGAGTCACTATGCATAAAAGATGTATGATATAAGTAAAGTAGCATGAGATTGAATCATTGCTGTATTTTATGTATGTCAGAGTCTGTAAAGTCCTTTCAATATAATGATGTAACAATGTAATAAAGGACTTAGTTAGAAAAGATCAAATCTGTTAGGTTGATCTTATGTTTGATCTGATCAGTCTATACGATCGTAGAACGGACACTACGATTCCTTGCAAAGAAGACTCAACGATTCTGTATAGATCGTAGAGTGAACTACACGACTCCTTACCAGGATAACTCTACGAACATCCAAATAAAGTTAGATGTGCAAGAGGTCTACTGCATTTACAAGCAAAATTAAAGAACTGATCAAGTACAAATCGTAGAGCTGAACTCTACGATCGTCGAACAGATAGCTAAGCAAGCCTGCAGCTAACGCTGAACCAGAGAAGCAATGTACTCTACGATATACACGTTCTAGCAAGATCGTAGAGTAAACTTACAGAGCAAGCATACGAGAACTATACGATTTGCACAAATAAAAGATATCGTGGAGTAATACAGGATGAAAAGGCATTACAGAAAAGTGCTCCACACATGGAACAATCGTTGAGTAGAATTAAAGAATGTGCCAACAAAGACAACAACTCAACGATTTCACTAAGAAGCACGGCAGTTCACAAACTCTACGATTTGAACAAAGGGACAAGATCGTAGAACGAAATCATAAAGCAAAGCACTGCAGACAAACTCTACGATCTGATCACCAAAAGCAAGATCGCAGAGTAAAAGAGAAGTTCGCTCCAACTCAACCATTTACCCAACATACTTCAAGTAACGAGTGGAGCTGAATTCATAGAGTCCAAATGAGCAGACAATCACTCTACGATATCAATAAACAGCAAAGAATCATGACTACAATATAGTGTGAGAGAAAAGAGAATACTCCTCGCCCATATTCAAGAAAGTGTAAGTGCTCTTGAAAATTCAGATGCATGTCATAGTCACAGAATACTTTGTGCCTAAACAACTAAGCCAGGACCCACTGCTCAGGAAAATGATGAATAAAGTCAGACCAATGGGACATCTCTGAATGCATAAGAACAGTTGGTTCTAAAAGTCAAGGAAGGTATTTATTGATGAATCAGAAGATTAATTAACAAAGGAAATGATAATCCTTGCTGAACAACTCTGGGAGTGCAACGGCTATAAATTCAGAGAAAGCTGAGCTACAGGTTAATATATCAAGACATGTCAGAAAAGTGAAAAGCACTGACATAAGCAGCAAGAAAGTCAACATTGAAGATATTAAAGATCTGCACAAAGCCAAATGAAACCAACGGGATTTCTTTCAACGGTAAAATATGCATAGAGATATAAAGGCTAAAATAACTCACAGAAGAAGTTGTTGAATAGAATACAAGTAAGATGGTGGTAGATAACAACTGATCGTAGAGTGAAACAGAAAATGAATATGCTGAAGGACTCTACGATCCATCAGAACACTAACACTAAATTGAGAGAGATATAGAGATAAATGACTCTATTACAAGAAAAGTGTTCAGAGCTGCTAGGCACATAGTAGAGAGAAGCTTAAACGCCAACTTGATAGATACATGGTAGCAACTGAGTACCCAAAGGAAGGAGCATCATAGTCATCTCAGAAGCCCATCTCGAGAAGCTTTAAACTGTCTATGATAAGAAGAAACAACTGAGTACCAAAAGGAAGGAGCTTCACAGTCATCTCAGGAGTTCGTCTCGAAAAGTTATCAAGTACAAAAGGAGCTGAAGTGTAAAAGCCTAGCAGCACAATGGGTGATCACAAGAAGATATTGATCATATAAAGAAGTCAAACATCATTGCCGAACTCAATATTATTCCAGGAATGATCACACCCTGCCACTGAGTATTTAAGGACAATGAGACTTAAAGTACAAACTCAGTAGCTACTCCAACATCTATCAACAAGCAGGGGGCCAAGTCTGTTGGACTTGAAGAGGGCAGTACTGTGCTTGTCTTAGTGACTAAAGGAGCCAAGTCTGCTGGACTTGAAGAGGACAGTAATGTCCTTGTCTAAGTGACTAAATTAGCCAAACCTGCTGGGTTTGAAGGGTTCTTAGTGAATTAGAGTTTCCAGGCTAATGAGCTTGAAGGGTTCTGTATGAACCATCCTTAGTGGATTTCCTACTCGTTGTAGTAGAAGAGTGGAGTAGGAGTTATTCAGTCTCCGAACCACTTAAAACTCTCTGGTGTCATTTACATTCAGCCATTTACATTTTGTCTTATATATATATACATATATACATATGACTGTTAATTGATTTACTTAACAAGTGGCTTTCTCCAATATAGTCTTAACTCAATGTAGTTACTTTACAAATCTTTAAGGGGTGTTTTCAAACTAATATTCCGCTGTGTAAACAAATCTCAATTAAATGAATTAATTGGTAATAATCTTTTGAAGTTAAAGAAAAAGTTTATAAGAGATCTATTCAACCCCCCCCCCCCCTTCTAGATCACCTGTGTGCCTCTGGGAACTAACAGAACCATCTAAGAAATTTATATTATAAGATGAAAAAACTAATTGCAATTAAAAATCCAAAGTTGAGAGGAAAAACTTAAGCAAGAATATATGTCCAAATGGTAAAAATAGCATAATCTAACTTATTTGACTCAATCTCACCAAACAAAATACATACATGCAAACAAAGCTAAAATAAGAAAAAAAGAATAGCTCATTCATAAAACAAAACAATAGAAATGCCAACCTTAAAATCCCTCACTGAACTTTAACACCAACCTTATGGGAATCAAATGCCATCTTTAGCAACAGTCAAACACTCAGATTGATGGGCAAGTATTTCTGATTTACATACAAACTACACACAAACAATTAAACACAAAAGTTCATAATTCTTCATTTGACTCAGATTCTAATGCTATAAAGCTTGCAAATTAATCTAGCCAACCAACAAAATAAACTCCCGTAACTACCATACTTGTAATGTTCCAAATTCAATAAATTTAGGTTCTCTAACCTCTCAAAAAACAATTTCCACATGAAGGTACTTAATCAAATATTAAATTTCCTTTTGTTTTCCCATATTTCCTCCACAAACAAACAGTAAATTAAAATGGCCAAATAAATATGCATAATGGTGCAAATTAAAACAAGGAAAAACCCTTATTACAACATTTGGCGGCAATTAAACATAAAAAAAGAAAAGAAAAAAAAAAGCATACTTAAAAAGATTTAATCGTGATTAAAGATTACATTCATAAAAAAAATACTGATCGGATGATTGAAGGATAATTATTACCTCAAGTTTTACTGTATTTGATGAGGCTTTAGATGCTTTTATATTACCTCATTCCAAAGGTAATGGATTTTATATTTGGAATGAATGGAGTATGATAAAAGCTAGTTATTGTTTTTAATTAATAATTACTTTCATGAATAATTACTTGCTTGATTTGTGATTTGTGAATTGTGAAAACTTTATTTGCATTAGAGCCCAAAAAGCATATAACGATATGTTTATTTTCATCCAATTCCGCAGGAAATATAAAATTAGCATTTAGGTATGCTATGTATGTTTTAATCAACGTTATTTATGTTGTATGATGCAAGTGTCATAATGGTTATTGGGTCAAAAGTTATTCAATTTACTGCATAAATACATATAAGCTACCAAATTGTTTTTTGAAATGACTTATACAAATAAGAAGACCGTGAACGTCACGCAAGTGATATTTGGTGAAAGCTAAATGAGAATTGAAAGAATTACATTCTAACCTCATACATATGGATAACATTTGGATGTCTCATTAATCTCATGGTAGAAAAATTAGACTATATGGTGTGATGTCGCAAGCACCCAAAAATAAAATCTTACTCTTAAAAAATAAATATGTAGTAGTGAAAGTAAGAGTCGATCCCACAGAGAATGATTAATTTAATTTTATGTTTTGTACACCAAAATTGGGGGGTTTTTACTCAAAGAAATAATTTAAATAAAATTTACTAAAATAAATATACAAGCAATAAATAAGAAGAAAAAATCTTGGTTTAAGTTAATATCCACCATCAAGAATTTATAACTGATCATTGATGCAAGAATAACTCAATTTATATCTTGAACATTCACCGTAGAAAGAACTACTCGCAGGTGGAATAATTTTTCTCCTCCCTCCTTAATTTTAGATAAGTAGAGCCACGTGGTCTAAGTATCCTTACTACTAAACAACATCCGACACGTGCTAAAGATTTAATTTAATAGCAGATTTAAGAATTAGAGAGATCGTTGAACTAAACTACACAAGCCATGCCTTTGCATTTAATTTAGATGAATATTCTTCCTAAGATAAAATAATTTTTTGATCTGCAAAACAATTATTAAACTAGGTTGCTTCACAAATAGCAGTAAATTAATATGAATAATAAACTAGTAGGCCTCCTAGCAATTAAACAAATAAATCATAAAATTAAGCACAGAAAAATATTCAATACTCAAAATATAAATTGAACAATTAAAATAAATTAGATCTCACAGTGTATAAATCTTGATGGCTTCAATCACTTAAACCAAGAAAAATAATTTAGCTACTCATAATTGTAGAGAACACTAAAGAATATAAGAGAAATTTTTTATTCGAATGAGAGTTGTGTCTTACATTGTGTCTCAAACCCTCTATTTATAGGCTCCATAAATCTCCTAACTTGTCCAAACCCTAATAGGATTTACAATTAAAAATAAAAGAAAAATAAAATAATTATTATCTTAACCCTAATTGGAATTAAAATCCAATTTGGAATTAAAAAGTAGCAAAAATCCGAAATAATCCCGTTTCTGGAATTAACGCGCAAGCCAAACGCTGCATTCGCTACAGTGACCGCCAGGCCGGCCCGCGCATTGCGCGGTCGCTCCTCTGCTGAAATGGTGTCGCATTGCGCGGGCGCCGATTTTTTCAGAATTTACAGATTTGCCACCGATCTTTGCTGATTTTACAGTTTTGTCCCTCAAGCTTTGCTGAAATTACCACAATGCCATTAGACTTTTATTTCCCTACAAAATCAAATATAAAATAAATAAAAATAATAAAAATCTTTAAAACACATAATAATAAATAAAACACCTAAAACACTAAAAATAAATAAAAATACATAAATAAAAAGAAATATAAAAATACTATAAAATTACTTAAATTAACATAAATTAACTAAAACCCTATAAAACCTATTAAAACCAATATAAGCTAAATAATTAAACATTTAAGCACACAATAAATATAAAAACTAAGTATTAGGGAATAAAAATATCACATAATTTAACCCTATCAAATACCCCCACAGTTAGATTTTTGCTCGTCCTCGGGCAAAACAAAAATAAAAACTATAAAATAAAAACTAATAACCAAACAACTTACTTGAGCAACAGATCAATATAAATTTCAACATCAGCCTCAAAGATTTTTTTAAATGATAACTCAAAGAAAATTTCAAAACCATGCAAAATCTAAAACTATAACATATTTATTAATCTTACTTACTCAAGACCCTTCGTGTATGTGTGAATCCAAATGTATTGAACTAGCAAAAAAACTTAGATCCGCTCACATAATTAAATGTCTCATGAATGATATCAAAAATGGTTAGTTTAACAACAAAACTCTATAGTCTTACTTTTCACATCATTTTCCATTAATATAGACACATACAACTAGAAGATCAAAAGGTTTTTAACAATTATATACACTAGGATTATTAATATGCATTTTTTCAAATATTTTTTTCATTTTTTTTTCCTTTTAATGGGTGCATTTTATGCTCCATCCCTTTCATTTTTCTTTCTTTCTCTCTTTTTTTTTTCTTTCACGGTGAGTGCATTTTATGCTCCATCTCACCAGCGAGTGCGTTTTACGCTCCATCTCGCTGCATGTGTTTATGAGTGAGTGCGTTTTACGCTCCATCTCAACCCACCACATAATTTTTTTCCTTCAATAATAATCATAGAAAATTTCCTAAATCATCTCCTCCAAATTATATTTTGCCTTATATTTCACTTCAAATAATGATTAAATAAGATATAGAGTTCAAAAATATCTTTCATAAGCATTTAACCATATAAATTTTCTCTAAATTTAAACTAGCTCAAACAAATGGATATAAGTGCATAAAAATTTAAAAGATCTCAAACAAAGTAAATATCAACAATAATCAAAAATTCAAACTAAGCAAAAATTTATCATTTTTTCAAGAGTTATTAAATAAAAATCAAAATTTTATCATTAGCTAAAAATTTAAAATCCAATTAACTCATTGCTCAAGTGACTCATCCTAACAATAAAATAAAAAAAAACTACCCCATTTTCGTAGGAAACACGGTTACACTTAGCATGTGCAACAAGCCTTTAAACCCCAAGGTTATCCCAAGTGGACGAGTTTTGTCTCGTGAGTGTTTGCAGTGAATTTACCCACAAAATTCAAAATTTTAAAATTTTAAAATTTTCTAAAATTTTCAAAATATGACCTAAAAATAACAAAAATCCTAAATCCCTTCCCCTACACTTAAAATTTACATTGTTTCTCCAATGTAAAGTAAAATGCAAAGAAAAAGGCATAAATAACTAAAATAAAAATGCAAAAATCAAAAAGAAAGAAAATTATACTCCCCTTGGGTTGCCTCCCAAGCAGCGCCTTTATTTATTGTCATTTGGCTTGACAATTTGCTTAAACACTACGTTACTCCTTCCTCTTGAATTTTGACAATCTCGTCTATCTTTACTGCATTGATCATGGACTTGTTCAAACTCTCTTGCAATGGATATGAAGGTTCTACTCCCTCTTCAATGAACATACATTCGAGATGATTAGGGAGAGGCTTTAAATCTAGAATGTAATCTTGCAAAACAAAAGGTAAAGATTTCTTGTTAGGAATTGGTAAGTCAAAATATGGATCATTACCTGTTTTCGGAGAACAATGCACAGCCGCAACAGTTTTCTTTAAATCAGCATTTAAGACTAACTCCTCTTTCTCTTTCCCAAAACTCTGACTGCATGTCGTTTTTAATTCACCCTGTCCATCATTTTTAGAAACTTTTGCTGCTAAAGAATCAATCACATCAACAGAGTAAACAGGATTATGACATTTCATGGCATAAAAAATATTAAACTTAACAATTTCGCCATCAAACTCCACTGTCAGTGTACCACTATGAACATCGATCTTAGTCTTGAAAGTCTTTAAAAAAGGTCTCCCTAACAAAATAGGAGCATTTTGATCACCATTTTTCATATCAAGCACATAAAAATCAGCAGGAAAAATTAAATTATCTACTTGCACAAGAACATCCTCTGCTATACCCTTAGGATAAGTGTTAGACCTATCAGCCAACTGAATCACAGTACCAGTTCTAGTTAAAGGTTCAAGTTGCAAAGAAGCATATATAGAATATGGCATGACATTAATAGATGCTCCTAGATCTAATATAGCCTTTTCAAATCTCGTGTCTCCTATCTTGCAAGGGATAGTAAACATTCCTGGATCTTGGCACTTTGTAGGGAGTTTTCTTTGAATTACGGCAGACACATGCTTTCTTACTTGTACCTTTTCATATCTTTTAAGTGCTTGCTTTCTCTTGTGTGTACATAATTCTTTTAGAAATCTAGCAAAGCGAGGTACTTGTTTAATAGCATCTAATAACGGAATTTTTACCTTGCATTGATGAAAAGTTTCATATAAATCGGAATTTTATTCATATTTTCTTTTTTATGTTAAAGCAAGAGGAAAAGGGGGTACCGGTTTATACTCAGAGAGAGGTGAAAATTTATGCTTAGGAGTACCATTGTCGTCCTCGACTGTTGTTTATCTCCTTATTCTCCACTTCAACTTTGCTTTGCTCTTTTGATGCAGACTCTAGCTTTGCTAGAGTTTCGATCTCTTTACCGCTTCTCAACGTGATTGCACTAACATTTGCTTTTGGATTTGCCATTGTTTGCGAGGGTACTTTTTCAGAATTTTGCGCCTCCAATCGACTAATTGCAGTTGCCATTTGTCCCATCTGTGTTTCCAAATTCTGCATATTCGCCTTCGTTTCATGTCGAAACTGCAAATTTTCCTGTTGAAATTGTAAAGTGTTAGTACTAATTTGTTTAACCAAATCCTCTAAAGACATATTAGAATTAGATGATTGGCCTTGTTGTTTGTTGGGATATGGCTGCTTGTATTGTTGGTAGCTTGCAATGTTTGGATTTGTGGGTTGATTTCCTTGTGGATTTTCATAGCTGAAATTAGGATGATCTCTTCAACCTGAGTTGTATGTGTTTTGGGAATTAGCCGCCATGTTTGCAATTAAGTTCCTTGCAGCTTTGGGCTTTTTGTCCACCCAAACACCTTCACTAGCAGCATCAATCATGCTTCTATCAGTAGACATGAGTCCTTCATAGAAGTATTGGATGAGGAGTTGCTCGCTGATTTGATGGTGGGGGCAGATTGCACATAGTTTCTTGAAACATTCCCAATACTCGTACAGGGATTCTCTATGGTTCTGTCTCACACCACAAATGTCTTTTCTGATATTGGCTGCCCGTGAAGCGGGAAAATATTTTTCCAAGAATAGTCTTTTCATCTCTTCCCATGTGGTGATGCTTCCGGAGGGTAGGTAGTAGAGCCAATCCTTAGCCAAATCTTTCAAGGAAAATGGAAAAGCTCGTAGATTGATTTGCTCTTCAGTCACTCCAGAAGGTTTCAGACTTTTGCAGACCATATGAAATTCCTTTAAATGTTTGTGAGGATCTTCACCTGCAAGGCCATGAAAATTAGGCAATAGATGGATTAGACCAGATTTTAATTCAAAGAAAGTGTTAGCATCTAAATTTGGAAAAGTTATGCTTAAAGGTTGTTCATTCAAATCAGGGGCTGCAAGCTCTTTCAAAGTTCGATTTCTAGCCATGATTTCCATCTTTAACTTGCACAACTCAAATAAAATATGAAAACTAGAAGAATAAAAAAAAAACTAAGAATAATTACTAAATTAAATAAATATTTACCAAAGCACAAAATTAAACTAAAATCATTCCCCGGCAACGGCGCCAAAATTTGGTGTGATGTCGCAAGCACCTAAAAATAAAATCCTACTCTTGAAAAATAAATATGTAGTAGTGCAAGTAAGAGTCGATCCTACAGAGAATGATTAATTTAATTTTATGTTGTGTAAACCAAAATTGGGGGGTTTTTACTCAAAGAAATAATTTAAATAAAATTTACTAAAATAAATATACAAGAAATAAATAAGAAGAAAAAGTCTTGGTTTAAGTTAATATCCACCATCAAGAATTTATAACTGATCATTGATACAAGAATAACTCAATTTATATCTTGAACATTCACCGTATAAAGAACTACTCGCAGGTGGAATAATTTTTCTCATCCCTCCTTAATTTTAGATAAGTAGAGCTACGTGGTCTAAATATCCTTACTACTAAACAACCTCCGACACGTGCTAAAGATTTAATTTAATAGCAGCTTTAAGAATTAGAGAGATCGTTGAACTAAACAACACAAGCCACGTGTTTGCATTTAATTTAGATGAATATTCTTCCTAAGATAAAATAATCTTTTGAACTGCAAAACAATTATTAAACTTAGTTGCTTCACAAATAGCAGTAAATTAATATGAATAATAAACTAGTAGGCCTCCTAGCAATTAAACAAATAAACCATACAATTAAGCACAGAAAAATATTCAATACTCAAAATATAAATTGAACAATTAAAATAAATTAGATCTCACAGTGTATAAATCTTGATGGCTTCAATCACTTAAACCAAGAAAAATAATATAGCTACTCATAATTGTAGAGAACGCTGAAGAATAGAAGAATTTTTTTTTATTCTAATGAGACTTGTGTCTTACATTGTGTCTCAAGCCCTCTATTTATAGGCTCCATAAACCTCCTAACTTGTCCAAACCCTAATAGGATTTACAATTAAAAATAAGAGAAAAATAAAATAATTATTATCCTAACCTTAATTGGAATTAAAATCCAATTTGGAATCAAAAGGAAGCAAAAATCCGAAATAATCCCATTTCTGGAATTAACGCAAAAGCCAAACGCTGCCTTCGCTACAGTGACCGCTAGGCCGGCCCGCACATTGCGCGGACGCTCCTCTGCTGAAACAGCGTCGTTTTGATCCTCGTTGCTGACGCCATCCAGCCCCGCGCAATGTGCGGGCGCCAATTTTTTCAAAATTTACAGTTTTGCCATCGGTCTTTGCTGATTTTACAGTTTTGTCCCTCAAGCTTTGCGAAAATTACCACAATGTCATTAGACTTTTATTTCCCTACAAAATCAAATATAAAATAAATAAAAATAATATAAAAATATTAAAAATCCTAAAAACACATAATAATAAATAAAACACCTAAAACATTAAAAAGAAATAAAAACACATAAATAAAAAGAAATATAAAAATACTATAAAATTACTTAAATTAACATAAATTAACTAAAACCTTATAAAACCTATTAAAACCCAAATAAGCTAAATAATTAAACATTTAAGCACACAATAAATATAAAAACTAAGTATTAGGGAATAAAAATATCATATAATTTAACCCTATCACTATAGAGCACCAAAAATTAGCGCACATTATCAAATTAAAAAGTTCTTTTAATTTTGGAAAAAAAGAAGCTTTATCACTTGTATAAATGTTCTTATACAGTAGGACCATGTAGAAAATATGTAATACCTTTTCTATTAATGAATTCAGATGTTTGATGGCATTTCAAAGTTGTTTCCTAAATCCACTACATTATTTTCAAAAATACATCTTAATACTTTAGATCACCTCCATATTTTAAAACACAGAAGTTTTTTCCTCCAAGCACTATGGTGCAATTACAATTGTTGGATGTTTTTGCCTGCTCTTACATAAAATAAATTCAAGATTTCTATATACATTATTATTTTTGAACAATTACACACACACACAGACACACACACACACACACACATTATAAGAAAAATCCAAAAACAAATATATCTTATTTTGTGGCATTTTAACAAACATTTAATGTGCAACGTTCCATGTCATCTTTACATAGCTAACATCGAAAAAGTTCATGCTTTTGTCTGTAATTTTTTTGAGAACTAACATAGGAAATCAATCTATAACAATTAAAAATATTCTGCAGCCTGAGGCCTTCCTAATCCGAACCAATGATACTCTGTCACATTCATTTTGAAACATAATCTTACCAATGCTACTCTGTAATACTCCATATTTATCCAAACAAAATATTCAAGCAATCAGTTCTCCATAAATATAATTTACATCACTCTCAAATTGAAGTGAATTATTAATAAATATACTATTTATTCATAGAATATTACTCAAAAGAGGGATCAAAAGTGACCCGGATAAGCTTTAGCAGAGAATTTTTCAATTCAATCCACATAAAGAGAAATTAAGTAATGAAAACACTAAAAAGTTCATCAGCCAGATAAAATCAGTCACACACACACACACACACACACACACCTACAAAGCGAGAAAGCTTACATGGAGATCATCAAACACTGAGCATCATCTTCGATGTTTTTCTGTGCAAATCGTGGTTGTTGGACTACATAATCGATCTTCTTTTGGACTATATAATTGATCTTTTTTTGTGCAAATCGTGTTTTTCAATTTCCCGATGGGTGAGTCGGCTTCGAGTTTGTAAACGGTGAAGAAGACAAAGAGATGAAGAGATTGAGCGAAAAGAAAAACGAAAGAGGAAGACCCGAACGATTGACGATTGAATTTCTTGCTTGATTTGTGATTTCAATATTTCACAATGCTAGGCATTTCGGTGGTTACGCATAAAAATCTAATAAAGAACTCTATATGCCCAATAGAAATTGTGAAATTGTGTGTGTGTAGCAGACAAAGGGGAGGAAAATAGAGGGTTTTTGTGTGTGTAAGAATAGAGTGATAGAGTGTCTAAAGCAGGGGATAGGTAAGAGAGATAAGGGGAGGGGATGACAATACCATGGAGGTGGTACTTGATGGTGTGCTAGGGGGAGAGAGTCTGTAAGTGGTCGTGTTTGTGTTTGACGGTGTGTTATAGTGTAATGGAAAATTTTAAATCGATGTATTCACCCAAATTTTAAAAATAATTAAATTTTCAATTAATAATATATGAAAGATACGTTACAATGATTGACTGGTGTTTGTTTAAAATTGAATGAAACAGTTCTGAATGCTTAAACAATCTGAATGAAGCAGAATTCTGCATACTGAATGAAAAAAGTTATTTGATAACTGACATGTTTGAAACATCTGAATAACATATTTTTACTATTATACCTCTCTGAAAAAAATTTAAAGTTGTTGTAAATTTATTTAATATTAAGTAATATATATATATATATATATATATATATATATATATATATATATATATATATATATATATATATATATATATATATATTACTTCATTTAACCGTGACTTATTCAGTTCAGCCAAAAAAATAGACTTAATCATTTAGTCCAAAGTACTGACTCATTCAGTCATTCAGATCATTTTTATTCAAAACAAACGCACTAAATAGCTGACTGATTCGGCTATTTATCTCTATTTAGTCCCAAACAAACACATCATTAGATTACATTCACTATTATTAGACCACCACTCCTTTATGCACACCTCGCTAACTTGCGCACCTTCCCTCAGTCGTCTCCACTAGCTCCAATCGATGATGGCCATCTCTTTCCAATTCTGCCGTCTTTCTTCGATTTTTGGCCTATTTTCGCCGAAAACAAAGGCCTTCAACTGTGGGAAACCTCTCTCTATCCGATGCAACGCCGCGAAGCCTCCTTCTTAGTCTCCGTCGATGGCCTCCGTTGACTCTGAATTTGACGCAAAGGTGTTTCGGCACAACTTAACAAGGAGCGAGATTTATAATTGAAAAGGGTTTGGGCGTAGAGAAGAAACTCTTGAGCTTATGAATCGAGAATACACCAGTAAGTTAAAGCAGTTAAATGAAATCATTTATTTTTATTGTTTCCATTTTTTGATAATTCTAGCAAATACTTTCCCTATCACTGAGGAAATTGCGAGAATCCAGATGTGATAAAAATTAATAATAGTAACTGCACATCGTCAAATTGAGGAACGGGCAAGCACATGTCGAACCACATAGACTAAATTAATTTCATTGTTTCCTTAATTTATATTCCATACAAATTAGAAATAAAAAATGATGGAGATGATTAATTAACTAAATAATGCAAATTAGAAATTAATAACGAAAACTAATTATGAGAAAAACTACATAGGAATCGGAATTCACTAGATATTAACATAATAATTAAATTATTCATTTCCCAATTAATTTTTACTTATTTTTCCTTCACTTTAAAAATAGTGATTCATATAATTAATATGGGTAAGCATAGATTATGAAAATTTAAGAATTAACTAGAACGCATCAAAACTTCATCGAGCAAACATAAATTATGAAAAACTCATATCTTAACGATAACCTATCAAAACCTCGCAATTAATATAGAGCCAAAACGAATTATGCATGAAGGTAAAATTAAAGGAACAAAGAATTAGACATTAATATAGGAACGAAAAGAAAATATTAATATGCAATACTTAATTTCATCTTCATCCTAGATATTACAAATCTAGCTAGCTATGGAAATTAAAAAATAATATTACTAATAATAATTGCATGAAATAAAATAAGAACAAAATAAAATAATAACTAAAAAGAAATTTTATTGAATCATTGAAGGACGTGACAAACAATATATATACTCCCTGACTCCTAAAACAAAGCTACTGCAATATATGAAAGAAAGAATAGAAAAATAAATAACTCCCTGACTCACTTTCTCCTTTACCGAGACGCGAAGAAGAAATAAGAAAATATTACACCTTATTCTCTCTAAAACAAGTCCCCTATTTATAGAGAAAATAAATTGAATTCTAATTTAATTTGGAGTAACTTGGTCTCTTCTTTTCCTTTTTGACTTCAACTTCTACATGGTAATCTTTCAACTTTTTATTGGAGTCCAAATATAAATCAACTTGAAAGCTTCTAAAATTCCTTTTCCAACTCAACTTCAATTATTTGTCTATTTCTTGTAAAACAAAACAAAATATATTAATTAAATAAAATAAATATATAAAATAATAAAAATGGGAATATTAAAATGCAAAATAACGTGTATATCAAATACCTTTATACCTAGCTTTTACTTGCCCTTGAGTAAAATAAAAAGAAAATAAGACAAAACAAAATCTACACTATCCCACTTTCGTAGGAAACATTGCACTTAGCATGTGCAATAAACCTATAAGCCCCAAAGTTATCCCAAGTGAACAAGTTGTGTCTCGTGAGGGTTTGCACTGAATATAGCCCCAAAATTCAAAACAAAAAATAAAATAAAAATATTTTTGAGTTTAAACAATTATGAAATCGAAAGAAAACTTCTTAAGTATTCATGGACATTACACATAAGTAAGATCAAATTAAAAATCACACTTTCGCCTTATTACAAATACTCCATATTCATTCTAAACATTATCCTTCATAAAATTAATTTCATATTATGTATGCATGTATATGTGATGTAACTCTTAGTAGGGACTTTTACCGCGAAAATCAAGCAAACTAATTTTTTTCTTTTTTCATTCTTGACTTGTGCAATGTCTTCTTCTTTCTAGGCTTTTCAGAGTTTCCCATGTAATGAGCGTTTGTCTAATGACTCCCAAACCAGTTGGCTTTAGGGCACTAATTGTAAAAACACCCCTAAGAGCTTACTAACTCGAGTAACAAAGGCCACAAAAATTAGACTAGTCATTCTGCTTATATACATCATACTTTTCAGGGTGATTTTTTTCTATATGGACGTTGAAGCAGTATTTATTTATTTTTCAACTATTTTTTTCTTTTCTTACAATGAGTGCGTTTTACGTTCTATCTCACTATTTTTTCTTTTTTCTTTTCCTCTTTTTTAACAACGAGTGTGTTTTTCGCTCCATCTTGCTGCATTTATTATTTTTTCCTTTTTCTAATTTTTTCTTGAAATTACTTGACTCATAGTTTATACCCCATAACTAAGAATTAGTGCAAACATGAAGTGCAAAAATACATCTGAATTTTAATTTTATTCAAGATGGCGTTTCAAACTAGAATTTTGTATCTTATTAAAGGTTCAAGAGTTCTAAATCTTTTAATCGTACCCAAATTTTTTACTTCATAAACACTTATTAGAATTAATCCAACTCATAAAAAGTCAAGCAAATTTTACAATTTTGCAATTTTGCAATTTTTATATATTTTTTTATTAATGTAAAAAGAATTAGTTTCCTAAAAAAATAATAAATAAAAATCAAGTAACAAAAATGCAATACATAAATAACATTGCAACCCCCCCCCCCCCCCCCCCCGGTACCTAAATTAAATTATGCATTGTTCTCAATGTATGCAAATGAAGAATAGATAACAAGGAAATCAAAGAATTGTACCTCGTATAATGGGCAGGAACGAGATGAAAATACGTTACAAAGAAACATATATGTACAAAACTTACAATTACAAGAATAGTTTCAGTCATTCTGAATAGTGTGGGTTAACAAGGTCTACCACCTCCTCTTTTTTGTCCGGTATTTCTAAAAATGGTTTGAGTCGTTGATCATTAACTTCGAAAATTTCACCACTTTTTGGATTTTCAATATCAACTGTCCCATGAGGATAAACTATCTTTAAAAGGTCCATCCTATCTAGAATGCAAATTTCCAACAAATAGATGCAGTCTAGAGTTATACAAGAGAACTTTTTGACTAGGTAAAAATAATTTTCTCAAAATTGATTTATCATGAAACACTTTTGTTCTTTCCTTATAAATTTTAGCTTTTTCGTAAGTATCATTCCTAATCTCATCCAACTCATTCAATTGCAATTGTCTATGACTCCCACAAGACCTTTTGAAATTTTACTCTACTCAAGACCTTTTGTGTGTGTGTGAATTCAAATGTACAGAACTAATCAAAACTTAGATAAGTCTAGGTCATTAATTACCTTATAAAAGATATACAACAAAACTCTATATACTTATTTTTTACATTACTCTTTCAGTTAATACAGGCAAATATAATTAGAAGATCAAAATGTTTCAAACAATTATATACACTAGGATTATTAATATATATATATATATATATATATATATATATATATATATATATTTCAAATATTTTCCCACTTTTTTCCTTTTAATGGGTGTATTTTATACTTCATCCCATTTTTTCCCTCTTTTTTTCTCTTTTTTTTCTTCTTCAGTGAATGCATTTTATGTTTCATCTCACTTTTTCATGTGTTTATAAGTGAGTGCGTTTTACGCTCCATCTCAACCCACCACATAATTTTTTCCTTCAATAATAATCCTAGAAAAAGTACCTAAATCATCTTCTCCAAATTATATTTTATCTTATATTTCACTTCAACTAATGATCATATAAGATATAGAGCTCAAAAATATCTTCCATAAGTATTTAACCATATAAACTTTCTCGTAATTAAAACTAGCTCAAACAAATGGATATAAGTGCAGAAAAATTTAAAGAGTCTCAAATATAGTAAATACTAACAATATGTCAAAATTTAGACTAAGTAAAAATTTATTATTTTTCCAAAAATTATTAAATAAAAATCATAATTTTTATCATTGGCTAAAAAAAAATTAAAATTCAATTAATTTATTGCTCAAGTGACTCATCCTAAATATAAAATAAAAAACTACCCCATTTTTGTAGGAAACACAGTTACACTTAGCATGTGCAACAAGCCTTTAAATCCCAAAATAACCCCCAAGTGATAAGTAGATTTTATGTCTATTTATTAGGTATTTTTGTACTTAATTATTTATGAGTTTTTAAGTATTTTAAGTGTTTTAGGTAATTTATATAATTTTACGCATTATTATTATTTTTAGTATTTTTATATTATATTTATTCAATTTATATTTATTTTTGTAGGAGAATTAAAAGTTAGAGGGCAATTCAGTAAATAAGTTGAAGAATGATAGGACTCACGCTATGCGTGCTTACTGATGAAACATGCATGGAGCAACACGACTTCGTTTGGCTTGCAATGTGGTAAATTTTGGACAGTCGCGCAATGCGCGACTGGCGATTAAAAGAAATAAAAAAATATCTGGCGCCATGTGCTGGTTTGGTGGAATTTTGGGAAAGCGTGCGCATGACAGTAGATTGTTTGGTTGGCTGGCTTAATTGTTTTTTTTTTTTCCGTGTGGTCCCAGTGAATTAAAGGAGCATCAATTAAATTACAAATCCAATTGCAATTTGGAAAAAGAAAAATAAATAGGATTTTATATTTATTTTATTTTGTATTTTAAATCCTATTAAGGTTTGGAGAGTATAATTCCTACTAAGGTTAGGAGGATTATGTAACCTATAAATAGAGGGCTTGAGATACAATGGAAGATTCAACGATCTCTCTAATTCTTAAAGCTACTATTAAATTAAATCTTTAACTTGTGCCGGAGGTTGTTTAGTAGTAAAGGTAATGTAGAACGCATGTGTCTACTTAACTAAAATTAAAGAAAGAGGAGAAAAATTATTTCACCTGTGAGTAGTTCTTTCTACGGTGAATGTTCAAAATATTAATTGATTTATTCTTACATCAATGATCAGTTGTAAATTCTTGATGGTGGATGTTAACTTAAATCAAGGTTTTTTCTTCTTATTTATTTCATTAAATTACTTGCATATTTATTTTAATTAATTTTATTTAAACTATTTCTTTAATTAAAAACTCCCCAATTTTGGTTTATAAAACAAAAAATTAAATTAATCATTCTCTGTGGGATCGACTCTTACTTGCACTACTACATTAATATTTTTCAAAAGTAAGATTTTATTTTTGGGCGCCAGCGACAGCACACCAAATTTTGGCGCCATTACCGGGGACTGATTTTATTTATTTTTGTTCTTTTGTAAATTTTATTTTTAATTTAGTTATTTATTTATTTATTTTTTCTAGATTTTATATTTTTCTAGTTTTCATATTTTATTTGAGTTGTGCAGGTTAAGGATGGAAATCATGGCTAGAAATCAAATATTGAAAGAGCTTGCGGCCCCTGATTTGAACCATCAGCATTTAAGCATAACTTTTCCTAATTTAGATGCTAACACTTTCTTTGAATTAAAATCTGGTCTAATACATCTATTGCCCAATTTTTATGGCCTTGCAGGCGAAGATCCTCACAAATATTTAAAGGAATTTCATATGGTCTGCACAAGTTTGAAACCTTCTGGAGTGACTGAAGAGCAAATCAATCTAAGAGTTTTTCCATTTTCTTTGAAGGATTTGGCTAAGGATTGACTATACTATCTACCCTCCGAAAGCATCACCACATGGGAAGAGATGAAAATACTATTTTTGGAAAAATATTTCTCCACTTCACGGGTAGCCAATATCAAAAAAGACATTTGTGGTGTGAGACAGAATCATAGAGAATCGTTATACGAGTATTGGGAACGATTTAAGAAATTATGTGCAAGTTGTCCCCACCATCAAATCAGCGAGCAACTCCTTATTCAATATTTTTATGAAGGACTCATGTCTACCGATAGGAGCATAATCGATGCTGCTAGTGGAGGCGCTTTGGTGGACAAAACTCCCAAAGCTGCAAGGAACTTAATAGCAAACATGGCTGCTAATTCCCAACAATTTGGCACTAGGCTTGGTTTTTCATCCAAGAATGCTAATGAGGTAAATATTTCTTCACTTGAGCAACGAATTGATATTCTAACCTCTTTTGTTCATCAAATGGCTATAGGTAATGCATAACAAGTGAAGGCTTGTGGGATTTGTGCGATAGTAGGACATCCGACGGATATGTGCCCCACTCTTCAAGAGGAGTCCTATGAACAAGTGAATGCAACAAGTGGTTTCCTTGGTCAACCACAAAGGAGATATGATCTGTACTCGAACACGTATAACTCAGGGTGGAGGGATTATCCCAATTTCAATTACGGGAATCCACAAGTGCATCAACCCACAAATCAGAACTTTGCAAGCTACCAACAATACAAGCAGCCGTATCCTAACAAACAACAGGGCCAATCATCTCATTCTAATATGTCGTTAGAGGATATTGTTAAATAACTTAGCACTAACATTTTGCAATTTCAACATGAAACGAAGGCAAATATGCAGAATTTGGAAACGCATATAGGACAAATGGCAACTGCAATCAGTCGATTAGAGGCACAAGGTTCTGGAAAATTACCCTCTCAAACAGTGATGAATCCAAAAGTAAATGTTAGTGAAATTACTTTGAGAAGCGGTCAAGAGATACAAACTCCGAAAAAGACAGGGTCTACTCTAAAAGAGCAAATCAAAGTAGAAGTGGACAATAAGGAAGCAGACGATAGTAAAGAGGACGACAATATTCTAGGCAACAATGGTATCCCTGAGCATAAATTTCCACCTTTCTCTGATTATAAACCAGTACCCCATTTTCCTCTTGCTTTAACCGAAAAAAGAAAATATGAAAAAGATTCAGATTTATATTAAACTTTTCGTAAATGTGAGGTAAATATTCCATTGTTAGATGCTATTAAGCAAGTACCTCGCTTTGCTAGATTTTTGAAAGAATTGTGTACACACAAGAGAAAATAATCACTTAAAAGATATGAAAAGGTACAAGTAGGAAAGAATGTGTAGGAAATAATTCAAAGAAAACTCCCTACTAAATGTCAAGATCCAGGAATGTTTACTATCCCTTGCAAGATAGGTGACACTAGATTTGAAAAGGCCATGTTAGACTTAAGAGCATCCATTAATGTCATGCCATATTCTATATATGCTTCTTTGAAACTTGAACCTTTTAATAGAACTAGTACTGTGATTCAGTTGGCTGATAGATCTAACGTTTATCCTAAGGGTATAGTAGAGGATGTTCTTGTGCAAGTAAATAATTTAATTTTTCCTGCCGATTTTTATGTGCTTAATATGGAGAATGGTAATCAAAATACTCTTATTTTGTTGGGAAGACCTTTCTTAAAGACATCCAAGACTAAGATCGATGTTCATAGTGGTACACTGACAATATAATTTGATGGGAAAATCGTTAAGTTTAATATTTTTGATGCCATGAAATATCCTCATTCTGTTTACTCTGTTGATGTGATTGATTCTTTAGCACAGAAAATTTCTAAAGCTGATGAAAAGGATGAAATGAAAATGACATTTAGTCAGAGTTTTGGAAAAGAGAATGAGGAGTTAGTCTTGAGTGCTGATTTGAGAAAAACTGTTGCGGCTGTGAATGGTTCTCTGAAAGCAGATAATGATCCATATTTTGACTTACCAGTTCCTAACGAGAAGTCTTTACCTTATGTTTTGCAGGATTCCATTTCAGATTTGAAGCTTCTCCCTAATAATCTCAAATGCCAATTCATTGAAGAGTGAGTAAAACCTTCATATCCACCACAAGAGAGTCTGAACAAGTCCATGATAAATAGAGTAAAGATGGATGAGATTGTCAAAATTCAAGAGATAGGAGTAATGTAGTGTTTAAACATGTTGTCAAGCCAAGGACAATAAACGAAGGCCCTGCTTGGGAGGCAACCTAAGGGGAGTATAATTTTTTTATTTTTTTTATTTTTATGTTTTTAATTTAGTTATTTGTACTTTTTCTTTGCATCTTACTTTACATTGGGGGATAATGTAAATTTTAAGTGCGGGGGAAGGAATTTAGGATTTTTGTTATTTTTAGGTCATATTTTGATTTATTTTTAAGGAATCTTAAATTTTTTGAAATTTTGAATTTTGTGGGTAAATTCATTGCAAACCCTCATAAGACAAAACTCGTCCACTTGGGGGTAACTTTGGAGTTTAAAGGCTTGTTGCACATACTAAGTGTAACCGTGTTTCCTACGAAAATGGGGTAGTTTTTTATTTTATATTTAGGATGAGTCACTTGAGCAATAAATTAATTAAATTTTATTTTTTTTAGCCAATGATAAAAATTGTGATTTTTATTTAATAACTTTTGAAAAAATAATAAATTTTTGCTTAATCTAAATTTTGACTTATTGTTAGTATTTACTATATTTGAGACTCTTTAAATTTTTCTACATTTATATCCATTTGTTTGAGCTAGTTTTAATTACGACAAAGTTTATATGGTTAAATGCTTATGGAAGATATTTTTTAGCTCTATATCTTATTTGATCATTAGTTTAAGTGAAATATAAGACAAAATATAATTTGGAGGAGATGATTTAGGTACTTTTTCTAGGATTATTATTGAAGGAAAAAATTATGTGGTGGATTGAGATAGAGCGTAAAACGCACTCACTCATAAACACATGAAAAAGTGAGATGGAGCATAAAATACACTCACTGAAGAAGAAAAAAATGAGAAAGAAAGAGAAAAAAAATGGGATGGAGTTTAAAATGCACCCATTAAAAGGAAAAAAAATAAAAAAAATATTTAAAAAATATATATTAATAATCCTAGTGTATATAATTGTTTGAAACATTTTGATCTTCTAGTTATATTTACATGTATTAGCTGAAAGAGTAATGTGAAAAATAAGTATATAGAGTTTTGTTGTATATCTTTTATAAGGTAATTAATGACCTAGACTTATCTAAGTTTTGATTAGTTCTCTACATTTGGATTCACACACACACAAAATGTCTTGAGTAGAGTAAGATTAATAAATATGTTAAAATTTTGAATTTTGCATAATTTTAAAATTTTCTTTTGAGTTATTATTTAAAATCTTTAAGGCGAATGTTAAAATTTATATTGATTTGTTGGTCGAGTGAGTTGTTTAGTTATTATTTTTAATTTTTATTCTTGTTTTGCTTGAGGACAAACAAGAGTTAAGTATGGGGGTATTTGATAAATAGATTTTATGTCTATTTATTAGGTATTTTTGTACTTAATTATTTATGAGTTTTTAAGTATTTTTAGTGTTTTAGGTAATTTATTTAATTTTACGCATTATTATTATTATTATTATATTATATTTATTCAATTTATATTTATTTTTGTAGGAGAATTAAAAGCCGGTGGGCAGTTCAGTAAATAAGTTGAAGAATGACAGGACCCGCGCCATGCATGCTTGCTAATGAAACGGGCGTGGACCAACACGAAATCGTTTAGCTCGCAGTGTGGTAAATTTTAGATAGCCGCACAATGCGCGGCTGGCGATTAAAAGAAATAAAAAAAAAAATTGGCGCCATGCGCGGGTCTGGTGGAATTCTGGGAAAGTGTGCGCGTGACAGTGAATTGTTTGGTTGGCTGGCTTGATTGTTTTTTTTTTCGTGTGTGTCGACGCCGGAAAAAGTCGTTTCTTTTTTAATATTTACCCTTTCCAATTTTAGCCTTTAGATTGAGACGTGGTTTTGAAAAGGGGTCGGCTTGAGTGTCGACGGGGTTTGAAAGATCGATTTTATGATGAGCCAATTGACCAGAGTCGCCAGTTGGTATATTTGAAATGGATGTACCAACTCATCCAAATTTTGTTTTCGTAATCGCAGTGGCTCATATGTGACTCCGAATTAATTGGTCCGTAAACCGAGATTCATAGAGTTCGGGGGCTTGCTTAAGCGAGGGGAAGGTGTTAGGCACCCCCCGACTTCTGTGAAAACACAGTTACCGCAATCTTGATATTTTTCTATCCTTTTAAATCCTAAAATGTGTGTGTGCGCATGTGTGTGCGTGTGTGCCTAAATAAATGTCGTTTGAATGATTTATTTCTCGAAAGTACTTCTGAAAACTCATTGACCCTATGCATGAAGGATTCGATTCGTTTTGAAAAGTTCATTTTAAGCTTTCGTTTTGATAACAAAATCTTTAATGATGACATTTATAAAATAAGGTTTTCGAATCCTTCGTCAAATAGGAATGGAGCTCATCCGATACTTTCGATTTTATTTTAGCCTACGCGTGATCTAATATCCTACTTTGATTGATTTTATGAAAATCTTCATCTTTTCATTCCAAAATCCTTTTTCCGTGTTGAAAGGGAAAACCAAACATTAAAATGATGTTGGAGCTATTTGTGGGCATGTAAGTCGTCTAAAAATAGCCCCAAACACCCCCAATCACATATTTCACTATCACGGGGCCTTAAACCCGATTTTCGATCCGACATCGCTTTAAGGCCCGAAAATTACATATTTACAATACAAATGCATCGTCATGACTACATAAGCTCAAAATCGTCCATCCTCAAAATTTGATCGAAATGATCTCTCTCCTAGGCTCCCAACCCAAAAATGTCACAAGGCAAGCAATAACAATAAATCTAACGGGGAAACAAAATAAACTAGTTTAACACCCAAAATGATAATGGAAATCTAAACTAACAATAGATCCCAAATAACGCCAAATGGACATCCTCGGGTGATTAGGAGGGAACATCGTTCATTAGGAACCCTCGCTAATCACCCTAATCCAAGGATCTATGCCAACATGCTAAGAAAACTATGTTTAATCTATCCAATAACAACAAAATCAATATTAGGAAAACACATAAAATGCTATAAAATGGGATTTTAACCTTGCAAAACTCTCAAGAACTCTTGGATATTTCAATAACAATGCAATACACAAGATGTGGGATAGATTGGAGTAAAAAGGAAGACAGAATCAAGCCATTTTGTTGCTACCCATAGCTTTCTCTCTCTAAAATCTCGCCTTTCTCTCTCTATCTTTTCTATTTTTCTGCTCTCGGACGCAACAATGGCTGTGCATAGCTGATTGGAGGTAGTCGTAGGTGCATCTGCGGCTGCCTGCTGTGGTCGTTCGCGCCGAAGTCTCGGCTGCCGTGTGTTTCCTCGAGCCATGAAAAATGCCACTTGTCATTGGCCGCAGATGCATCTGCGGCTGCCTGGCTTTCTTTTCTCGATTTCCATGTCACACAGTCTTAAATCATCATTTTTTGCTGTATTATTTCGGAAGGCTATTATTTGATGTATAAATTGCTCTTTGTGCTTGGATTCCCCCGACTACTGTAAGCGTAGTGGCCATTTGTCGTCTTTGGTGATCAAATCAGGTTCTTTCTGGATCAGCTGTTTGCCTTGTCTCAAGTAACCTGATGCTTGTTGTTCGTTGTGGCAGCTTTGATCGTAAGTCGTTGAGGTGGCTTCGTGTTGGGGTCCATCTTCCTTTTTGTATGTCGGGTCAAGTGACGATTTTGCCCTCCTGTCAGGGTTAGTGCAAAAGTGCAAAATTTGGGTGTCTACAGTGTGGTCCCATCGAATTAAAGGAGCATCAATTAAATTACAAATCCAATTGCTATTTGGAATAGGAAAAATAAATAGGATTTGATATTTACTTTATTTTGTATTTTAAATCCTATTAGGGTTTGAAGAGTGTAATTCCTACTAGGGTTAGGAGGATTATGTAGCCTATAAATAGAGGGCTTGAGATACAATGGAAGATATAACTTTTACTAGAAAAATTCTCTCTTTTATTCTTTGGTATTTTTTATGGCTATGTGTAGCTAAATTATTTTTCTTGATTTAAGTGATTGAAGCCATCAAGATTTATACACTGTGAGATCTAATTTATTTTAATTGTTTAGTTTATATTTTGAGTATTGAATATTCTTATGTGCTTAATTTTTATGGTTGATTTGTTTAATTGCTAGGATGCATATTAGTTTATTATTCGTATTAATCTACTGTTGTTGGTGAAGCAACTAAGTTTAATAATTATTTTGCAGATCAAAAAATTATTTTAGTTTAGGAAGAATGTTCATCTAAATTAAATACAAACGAATGGCTTGTGTTGTTTAGTTCAACGGTCTCTCTAATTCTTAAAGCTGCTATTAAATTAAATATGTAGCAAATGCCGGAGGTTGTTTAGTAGTAAGGGTAATTTAGAACGCGTGTGTCTACTTAACTAAAATTAGGGAGAGATGAGAAAAATTATTCCACATGCGAGTAGTTCTTTCTACGGTGAATGTTCAAAATATTAATTGATTTATTCTTGCATCAATGATCAGTTGTAAATTCTTGATTGTGGATGTTAACTTAAACCAAGGTTTTTTCTTCTTATTTATTTCATTAAATTACTTGCATATTTATTTTAGTTAATTTTATTTAAACTATTTCTTTAATTAAAAACTCCCCAATTTTGGTTTACAAAACATAAAATTAAATTAATCATTCTCTGTGGGATCGACTCTTACTTGCACTACTACATTAATATTTTTCAAAAGTAAGATTTTATTTTGGGGTAAAATTAGTCCCCGGCAACGACGCCAAAATTTGGTGTGCTGTCGCATGCACCCAAAAATAAAATCTTACTTCGTAAAATAAATATGTAGTAGTGCAAGTAAGAGTCGATCCCACAGAGAATGATTGATTTAATTTTAAGTTTTGTAAACCAAAATTAGGGTTTTTTTTAAAGAAATAATTTAAATTAACTACAATCAATAAATATGCAAGTAATTTGATGAAATGAATAAGAAGAAAAAAGCATTCGTTTAAGTTAATATCTACCATCAAAAATTTACAACTGATCACTGATGCAAAAATAAATTAATTAATATTTTGAACATTTACCGTAGAAACAACTACTCGCAGGTGGAATAAAATCTCGCCTTTCTCTCTCTATCTTTTCTATTTTTCTTTCTTTTTTCTACTCTCGGACGCAACAATGGCTGTGTATAGCTCACTGGAGGCAGCTGTAGGTGCATCTGCGACTGCCTGCTATGGTCGTTCGCGTCGAAGTCTCGGCTGCCGTGTGTTTTCTCGAGCCACGAAAAATGCCACTTGTCATTGGTCGCAGATGCATCTGCGGCTGTCTGGCTTCTTTTTCTCGATTTTTGTGTCATGCAGTCTTAAATCATCATTTTTTGCTGTATTATTTCGGAAGGCTATTACTTGATGTATAAATTTCTCTTTGTGCTTGGATTCCCCCGACTACCGTAAGCGTAGTGGCCATTTGTCGCCTTTGGTGATCAAATCAGGTTCTTTCTGGATCAGCTGTTTGCCTTGTCTCAAGTAACCTTATGCTTGTTGTTCGTTGTGGCAGCTTTGATCGTAAGTCGTTGAGGTGGCTTTGTGTTGGGGTCCACCTTCCTCTTTGTATGTCGGGTCAAGTGACGATTTTGCCCTCCTGTCAGGGTTAGTGCAAAAGTGCTAAATTTGAGTGTCTACAGTGTGGTCCCAGCGAATTAAAGGAGCATCAATTAAATTACAAATCCAATTGCTATTTGGAATATGAAAAATAAATAGGATTTGATATTTACTTTATTTTGTATTTTAAATCCTATTAGGGTTTGAAGAGTGTAATTCCTACTAGGGTTAGGAGGATTATGTAGCCTATAAATAGAGGGCTTGAGATACAATGGAAGATATAACTTTTACTAGAAAAATTCTCTCTTTTATTCTTTGGTATTTTTTATGGCTATGTGTAGCTAAATTATTTTTCTTGATTTAAGTGATTGAAGCCATCAAGATTTATACACTGTGAGATCTAATTTATTTTAATTGTTTAGTTTATATTTTGAGTATTGAATATTCTTCTGTGCTTAATTTTTATGGTTGATTTGTTTAATTGCTAGGATGCATACTAGTTTATTATTCGTATTAATCTACTGTTGTTGGTGAAGCAACTAAGTTTAATAATTATTTTGCAGATCAAAAAATTATTTTAGTTTAGGAAGAATGTTCATCTAAATTAAATACAAACGAATGGCTTGTGTTGTTTAGTTCAACGGTCTCTCTAATTCTTAAAGCTGCTATTAAATTAAATATGTAGCACATGCCGGAGGTTGTTTAGTAGTAAGGGTAATTTAGAACGCGTGTGTCTACTTAACTAAAATTAGGGAGAGATGAGAAAAATTATTCCACATACGAGTAGTTCTTTCTACGGTGAATGTTCAAAATATTAATTGATTTATTCTTGCATCAATGATCAGTTGTAAATTCTTGATTGTGGATGTTAACTTAAACCAAGGTTTTTTCTTCTTATTTATTTCATTAAATTACTTGCATATTTATTTTAGTTAATTTTATTTAAACTATTTCTTTAATTAAAAACTCCCCAATTTTGGTTTACAAAACATAAAATTAAATTAATCATTCTCTGTGGGATCGACTCTTACTTGCACTACTACATTAATATTTTTCAAAAGTAAGATTTTATTTTGGGGTAAAATTAGTCCCCGACAACGACGCCAAAATTTGGTGTGCTGTCGCATGCACCCAAAAATAAAATCTTACTTTGTAAAATAAATATGTAGTAGTGCAAGTAAGAGTCGATCCCACAGAGAATGATTGATTTAATTTTAAGTTTTGTAAACCAAAATTAGGGTTTTTTTTAAAGAAATGATTTAAATTAACTACAATCAATAAATATGCAAGTAATTTGATGAAATGAATAAGAAGAAAAAAGCCTTGGTTTAAGTTAATATCTACCATCAAGAATTTACAACTGATCACTGATGCAAAAATAAATCAATTAATATTTTGAACATTCACCGTAGAAACAACTACTCACAGGTGGAATAATTTTTCTCCTCTCTCCTTTATTTTAGTTAAGTAGACACACGCGTTCTAAATTACTGTAATGACCACGAATTTGATTAGACATTGTAATTATGATTATTAAATAATTAGTAATGAATTAAAATTTTGTATTAATTAATTGTGCATTAGATAATTAAATAGATATACTTGTATATGTGTATATTTATTTAAAGCAATAAAGCAAGAGGTTAAAATTAACTAAAGTAAGTCTAATTGGATTATATTTTAAATTCAAATGAGGTATTAAACTAGGTTAATTATATTAACCTAGTAACCCATGTAATTAATTTAACATTAGTCCATGTAATTAATTAAACAAGCCCAAATGCTTGAATTAATTAAATGTAACAAAGAATATTCAATGTTAGCCCAATGTGTTATTTAAATTGAGTCCAACCAAATTAAATGGATGAACCCAATACATTTAATCCTAGCGCCCAATGTGGAGCACAATAGAAAGTCAAAATTGGTCAACAATTGAGCACATGTGTGTGTGTGTATATATATATATATATATATATATATATATATATATATATATATATAGAGAGAGAGAGAGAGAGAGAGAGAGAGAGAGAGAGAGAGAGATGTATATATGCATAATAAAAGCTAGAAAAATAAAGGAAAAATCAAGCCAAAAATGGCCATATGGCCGGCCAAAGTGGGGCCCACCAAGGGTGGCTTGTTTGCTCCATGTTGCTTCACTTGTACACTTTGTCTAGGTGGTTCACCAACTCATGTCACTCACAATGTTATTCACCTAGTCAATCTATGAAATAGTAAGCTCAATTAATTTTTAATTTCAATAACATTGGTTAATTAGGAAAGCTTGATGGTGATTAAGGAGACTCTATAAATAGAGTGCTTCACACACTTGTATAGGTTTGTTAGTCATTTGCAAGCCTTGCTAGAGAGAAAAATAGAAAGCATTTGGGAGCTAAAAAGAGAAACACTCTTGAGAGTTGAAGGAGATAGCTAGAGAATGAGCTTGGTGAATGTCCAATAGCTTCACAACATACTTTGGAATGAGAAGAAGAAGAGCATTCAAGACCATAAGGTTAAAAAGTGCTCTAATCCTTCCTTTGTTCATTTTTGTAGTATGGATATGATTTAATCGGTTAAAATATATTTTTAACCGATCAAAACTTTTTTTGATGGTCTAGAAGTATTTAACTATGTAATATATGTATATTCATAGCTTGATGTGGTTATATCATGTTTTGGTATGTGTAGATTGCATAAAAATGCAAGAAATGCTCATTGATTTTTACCGGTAAAACCTAACTAAGCATGTTGTGTTTAATGTTATATTTTGAAATGTATAAGTTGTAAATTGGATGTTTATTGCTAGAAAGTTAGATACATGAGTTTTAAAGAAAAACCCAATTTGAAGCTTTCAAAAATATTGAATAACGAAGAAGTTATAGCTTTTACTGCAAAAGATGTCGTTTTTAAACCCTAGATGGTTCGATCTTTAAATTTCGTGTAAAACTTTTTCAAAAATGTGATTGAACCATGGAATATTGTAAAACAAGAAGTTAGGAAGATAACAACACTAAGTTGCTGTCATTTGAATGTGTAGAGTTTATTCATTTCAAGTTTGAACCATTAAAACCAAGGATTTATGAAACTAGTTTTCATTCTGTTTTTATGAGCGATTTTACGGATACTTATGTTTGAAATTTGGATTTGTGATCTAAAGAGAAATTGTAGATCATGAAATTTTAATGAATTTAGGCTCAAGAATCACCTCAAAATATTTTCGTATAACAAAGTTATGACCAAATTGGTAAAGGAGGTTCGGGCAGTCCACAAATTAGGGTTTTGAAAATTTTGTACCACCACCGCAACGGTCAAACATTCTGCCAAAAACGTGTTTCTGATGTCCAGGTCAGGTCGGTCCGGGTCAAGTTTCTTTGAAAATTTAAGTTGAAATAAGTGTAAAATGAGTGTATTTGTGTAATAAACCAATATATGGAGTTTATTGGTAACTAATTGGTAACTAAATGTTTAAATTAAAGCCTAAGGTTAACATAAATACAAAGTTAACTATTGTTATTGTTTGAAATAAAATATTATTAAGTGTTGAATAATATTATTATGTAATTAAAAGGTTGTTAAATGATTAATAATATTTGTAGATGATTTGGATATTATTACATGATTAATAATATTAGATAATAAATAAAATATTATTAAATGATTAATAATATTAGATAATGAATAAAATATTATTAAATAATTAATAATATTAATAAGATATTAAAATATTATTAAATAATTAATAATATTAGATAATGAATAAAATATTATTAAATAATTAATAATATTAATAAGATAATAAAATATTACTAAATGATTAATAATATTAGATAATAAATAAAATATTATTAAATAGTTAATAAATAAAATATTATTAAATGATTAATAATATTAGGAGATTAATAAAATATTATTAGAAGATTAATAATATTTGAGGGTTAATAAAATATTATTAAATGATTAATAATATTATAAGTCTAATAAAATATTATTAACTTGTTAATAATATTATATAAGAGTTTGAACTATATTAAAGAATCAATAGAGATATTATGTGATTGAAATCTTATCAAGTGATAATATTTCCTATGTGTTGATATACCCTTAATTATGTAATTACGTGGTTAAGTGTTAGAGATGTTAGAGTTTTAGAGGTTATCATATAAATGTGTATATGATACTAATTTAAGATCAAACTGATTAATTGTTAGGTCTATTCAAAGAGAATTAATTGAATTGGTTAGCAGTAGACTACGCACGAGGCAAGTTTCTTCTTAACCCTAACTTGTATTTATTGTTGCAAGTTTTCTTCAACTATAATTACATTGAGCAATTCAACTATTATTGAGCAAGTATTTACACTCGTAGTTATTTGACAGAGCTTAAAATGGATTAATTATCTAAAATTATTCCACATCATTATTTGTTATTGTATTCGCACTTAGTGCTTTTACAAATGTTATAGTTCATTAATTCAAGAACTGTTTAAGAATATCTAAGCTAATTGTTTCGGCTAGACAATGCATGTTTAAATTCTTCAAATTGAATATTTTAAAAAGCTTATCCAAACCAATTGTTGGTGCGGATTCTTATAGTAAGACTGAGAATGAAAAACCCTAGTTAAAGGGGATTTTTATTTGTCGAGAAACCGAATTTGCGCAAGAAATCTAAATGTTATGCATATACATAGGATATAAGAGGACTGATCCACTCTAGTGACTCGTTTTTTTCAAGGTGTCAAATATACATATATGTCTGTTCTACCTTAGTAGCAGTTTATGGTCATTAAAGACCACTCAGCAGTAAAGAGTCAATCCATTCTTATATTGAACTTTGATTCTTGATATCTTTCACAATTGTTATTGTTGAAAACCCTGACGTTATTTCCTTCATCGTGATATATCTATTGTTGTTGTTTATAAACTTGCTGAGCCATTTAGTTCCTCATTCTTGCTATATTATGACTATATTTCAGCTAAGCCCGAATACTCTAAAATACACAATGGCAAGGGGAAAGCAAATGCTTAGTTTAGTTGATGTATGTTAGACTTACATTACTATTATGTAATTTCCTTGTAAATCTTTTGTATTTTTCTTAAGATATGTAATGTTACGATTAAGGTTAATCAACCTTGGGAAGTGTAGTCTTTTTATAAAGGAACTTTTTATATTATTCCGCGAAGTTTAAATGCAATTTATGTATTTAATTGTTAGTAAGTATTGTACAATGGAGAACCAAACCCGAGGTTATGGAACCCGGATTTGGGGTCGTCACAGGTTGGTATCAGAGCCGTAAATTAGAAACGTTAGGATTGCGAAACCTAGGTTATAACCTTAGTATTAAACTCATATCGAGTGCGTTAGGAGATGAATCGGGGAGATTCATCATGTTGGGTATTTTTGGAGGTGGATTGAGAAAATCCATCGAGCCGAGATGTACATGATAAAATATCATTTCATTTCATCAATGAATATATTTTATTGTTGTACTAACATGTATTATTTTTATGATATAGGACGACGGCGATTGGACAGTCTAGTAATGCTGTGGAGGAGGTGATCTACACGGATATCTATATGTATACCGCACAACCGCTGGTGGCTGCACCTAACGAGGAGCCTGATTCAGATCCTGAGGAGGGAGACCACGAGGAGCCCGTCTGGGGCGGAGTGATGAGGCCATACAGTGAGAATGAGGCCGAAGAGTCTGAGGACGAGGAGCCAGTAAAGTGCGCTGATGCCATGAGCACTACTGCTAGTGACATCATTGATACGCTGACTACGGCGAATGACGAGTTAGAGGATAGGGTTCAACACCTGGAGGAGCAGAGCCAGATTCACCAGCAGACAGAGGACCAGTATAGGGACACAGCTTACATGTTCTCTAGCGAGAACATGGAGCTGAAGGCGAGGATGGCCGTGATGGAGGCCAGATTAGTAGCAGCTAAGCTGAAGATTCAGCAGTCACAGGCAGAGAAGGAGGCCATGAGAGGCCAGTTACAGCAGACAGTGGATGCGAGGATTGATATGGAGATCCAGAGAGATGCAGCTCACGAGTAGATGCTGGAGCTGGAGGATAAGGTGAGAAAGAAGAGGGTGAGGATCGATAGACTTAGCTATGTCTATCGTTCTTTTTATGGCAGACTGCAGAGTAGGGTGTATTATTACCCAGCTGAAGAGGGCCAAACCATGTATACTATCAGCAGGAGTGTGGTGATGGCTATGGGAGATGAGGAGTACGATGACGCTGTGCGTCGAGGGATGCGCAGTCAGTAGTAGTAGTTTCCTTACGTATTCTATATAAATGCAGTAGAAATCCATCTTTTGTTTTGACAGAGGGTTAGTATGATGTAAATCCCAACTCTATGAAGTTGTGGGATATGTTTTCAGTTAGATCCCGTCTTTTGTAGTATTTCAGGGATAGTAGCATTTATAGTAGTATGCTTATAATGTAAAAGTGTTACGCACTATGGTTTTAGCACATGAATATAAATGCATTTCCGTTTATGTTTATATGTGTCGAGATGATTAATTGTACTTTAGTTTAAATTACTTAAGCTACAAAACAAAAGTGAAAAGATGAAACAACTTTAATAATTAAATTTTCTTTATACAGAAAATGCTGTCATGTAGACAACTACGGGGAAACCAAGGAGTGGAAGAGTCAGTTAACCACGATGGTGGGGCACAACCAAACCTTGTTCAAGAGTTTGTGGAGATGCTAATGGGAGCATTCCGCGGACGAAACGCAGAAGTTGCTGGAGCACCAAACCCTGCCACTCCACTAGCTAACTTTAAAGATTTCAAACTGATAGGACCACCCAAATTATGAGGGACCACGGATCCTATAGAAGCGCAGACCTGGTTAGAGGAGATGAAAAAAGTCTTTGAGGTTGCACGTGTAGCAGAGGAGCAAATGACCTCATTTGCTACCTTTATAATGAAGGGGGAGGCCAACCACTGGTGGAAGGAAAACAAGAGTAGAGCCGAAGAGGTAACTATCGCATGGACGTGATTCAAGGAAGTGTTCTTGGAGAACTACTTTCCAGAAAGCACGCAAGCCAGGATGGAGGTCAAATTCCTGGAACTCAAGCAGGGTAATATGTCCGTATCTGAATACGCTGTCAAGTTTAATGAATTGGCAAGATTTGTTCCACATCAGGTGGACACTGAAGCAAGGCACGCAAGGAGATTCGAACAGGGACTGAAGCCATGGGTTTACAATCGGGTAGCCGTTCTCCAGATTACCAACTTCGCAACCTTGCTGGAGAAAGCTAGCATAGCTGAAGGGGGAAATGAAGCCCTAAACAAACATAACCAGGAACGGAACAAGAAGAGGAATGATGGAGGAAATAGAGAAGGTAGCAGTGGGGGAAGTAACTCGAACAAACGCAAATGGAACAACAACATTACAGCAACAGTTCGGGGACACCACAAGGGAGTGAATCGAAGAAAGCAAATAAATGCAGTCAGTGCGGGAAGAACCACACGGGGGAGTGCATGAAAGGAAAGAACATCTACTACAATTGTGGTCAAGAAGGACACATCGCTCCTAATTGTCCCACACCTAAGAGGAAGGGTTGTTTCTCATGCAGAGCCATAGACCATCAGTTCAAGGATTGTCTGAAAAAGAAGAATAGCGGAGGAAGTACTGGCTTTAAAGGAAACAACAACAAGCTCACCATTGGAGGCCCAGTGCAACAGAACAAACCAACAGCATGGACTATCAACATGACGGTGCAAGACGCCGTTGAATCAAAAGACGTGGTGTCAGGTATTATTCCAATCAATGATATAAATGCATATGTATTGTTTGATTCGGGTGCTACCTGTTCATTTGCGTCTGATGAATTTGCTAGACGGTTAGAATTGTCTAGAGAAAAACTAGAGAACCCAATGAACATAGAAGTTGCAAATAAAGAAGTGATTCATGTAGGGTATATACATAGAAATTGTTGTGCTGAAATTATGGGTCAGAAACTGAATGTGAATCTTATTCTGATACGCTTGGGGGAGTTTGACGTTATTCTTGGAATGGATTGGTTGTTTAACCACGGAGTGATAATTGATTGTCAGAAGAAGTGTGTACACCTTAAGACACCAAACAAGTCTAAGGTCGTATTTTGTGGCAGCAAGTCGTCAAGACAATCTTCTTGTCTAACGATGATGCAGGCCAAGAAACTGTTAAAGAAATGTTGTGTAGGGTATTTGGCTCATGTGGTGGATGCACAAATGGTGAATCCTGAGATGGAGCAAATACCAGTAGTTAAGGAGTTCATGGATGTTTTTCTAGAGGAACTGTCAGGTTTACCGCCGGATAGGGAGATAAAATTTGTGATTGATTTAGTACCGGGGACAGCACCGATATCAAAGGCACCATATAGGATGGCTCCGATAGAAATGAAGGAATTAATGGTTCAGTTGCAGGAGTTATTGGATAAGAAGTACATTCAGCCGAGTGTTTCCCCATGGGGAGCACCTGTGTTGTTTATAAAGAAGAAGGATTGATCGATGAGATTTTGTATGGACTATAGAGAGTTAAACAAAGTAACGATTAAGAACAAGTACCCGTTACCACGAATTGACGTTCTTTTTTATCAATTAAAAGGGGCAAAGTACTTTTCAAAGATTGACTTAAGGATTGGTTATCATCAGTTGAAAGTCAGGAAGGAGGATGTACCCAAAACGGCATTCAGAACTCGATATAGGCATTATGAGTTTCTGGTAATATCGTTTGGACTAACGAATGCACCAGCCACATTTATGGACATGATGAACAGAATATTCAAGCAATACTTGGATAAATTTGTAGTTGTGTTCATTGACGATATTTTGGTGTATTCCAAGACGGAGGAGGAACATGCCGAACATTTAAGATTGGTGTTGGAGATATTACGGAGAGAGCAGTTGTATGCTAAATTTTCAAAGTGTCAATTCTGGTTGGAGAGAGTTCAATTTTTAGGTCATGTTATTGACAATGAGGGAGTTTCAGTGGATCCAGCAAAGGTAGAAGCGGTGATGAATTGGGAACAACCAAGGACGCCGACGGAGGTTAGGAGTTTCTTAGGTTTAGCGGGTTACTATCGGAGATTCATCGAAGACTTTTCGAAGATAGCAACGCCGTTAACCAATTTGACAAGGAAGACAGTGAAATATGTATGAACGGAGAAGTGCGAAGAAAGTTTTCAGAAGCTAAAGAAAAGACTTAGTGAAGCACCTGTATTGACTTTACCGAACGATACGGGAGGTTTTACGGTCTACAGTGATGCATCGCACAAGGGACTTGGTTGTGTGCTTATGCAGAACGGCAAGGTCGTTGCTTATGCCTCAAGACAATTAAAGGATTATGAGAAGGGATACCCTACCCACAACTTTGAGTTGACAGCGGTAGTGTTTGCCCTTAAGATTTGGGGGCATTATTTATACGGAGAAAAGTGTGAGATATTCACATATCATAAAAGTATGAAGTATATCTTCACACAAAAGGAGTTGAACATGAGGCAACGAAGATGGTTGAAGTTGATCAAAGATTATGATTGTGAAATTCTATACCATCCCGGCAAGGCCAACGTAGTAGCAGATGCTCTAAGTAGAAAGAGCAGGGAAAGGTTATTCATATTAACAGAACAAGAACAATTGGTTCAAGAGATGGCTCGAATGGAGTTAGATGTGAGAAATCCAAATGAGTCAATGGAAGTGGAAGCAAGCCCAACCTTATTAGATAAAGTGAAAGAGACTCAAAACAAAGATGAGGAATGTTACAGAATCAGAAAGAGGATGACCGATGGGGAAGAGTGTTGAGTCGGTGTTGTACGTTCAAAGTAATTTCTTCTTAACTTATATATTGTTAGTTCTTAGGCATTTTTATTTCAATTTTATGCATTTTTGTGTATTTGTTTCAGGTTTGCAGGAAAATAGTTTGCAATGGCATTTCAGTGATTTTGAAGCCAGGTTCACGCAGCTGCATCACAGAAGCAGTCCATTCCAGAATAGTTAGATGTAGCTACGCGAGATATGAAGCAGCTGCGTGACTTCAACGCAGCTGCGTAAATTTCTGACGCAGCTGCGTTATGGGATTTCAATGCAGCTGCGTGATGAATGAAGCAGCTGCGTGACTTCAACGCAACTACGTGAATTTCCGAGGCAGCTGCGTCATGGGATTTCAACTCAGCTGCGTGATGAATGAAGCAGCTGCGTCAAGGGTTTTCAACGCAACTGCGTGAGGTATGAAGCAGCTGCGTCACGGTCAAATTAGTGTTTTTTCCCCACGTTGTTGAGCGGTTGCTGAGGAGCGGGGGATTTGAAATGAAATAGAAGGCCAGATAAAAGGGGTGGACAGACAGAAAGAATAAGTACATAGAGCAATAGAGAGAAAGACACAGAGAGCGATGGAGCAAAGAGAAAGAAACCTGTAGTTTGACGAAAGAAATTCTAGTCGTGGTGCAGAGAAGGGAAAGAACACATTATTACTTTATCTCTGAACTCCTTGTACTTTAATTATTGTCATTTATTATGGCTAGACGTTATTCATGTGTATTTCATCTTAATTTGAAGATGAGTTAATTCTGTTGTTTAGGGTTTGCAATGCAATTATCTGTATGATTTGAATTGAGTTATTACTTGTGAATGTTATATACATGTGAGGTTGACTACCATGCCTGTTTGATTGTTCTAATTACTTGGCCAGTGATTTAACCTAGTATTTCATATAGAATCGATAGAGAATGTATAAAATTAGACCATTGCATGGTAGCATGTGAACTTCGTTGTTAACGTAAATTGTGATTGAGATAGAAATATACTCAATTGCCACGTGTAATTGGTAGATTACCCGAGCTTATTATCTTTTTAAATTCAGCAATCATAGAAATATAGGTTGTTGGTTTAAAAGTGATGTTCTTCTTCAGTCTATTCCATAATCGGTAGAATTGGGGAAGATTTGTTGTATAATAATCGAGAGATATTATTCAGTTAATTGAGAGTTCTTTATTAGCAACTCATTGCGTGTATTCTAACTTAACAGTGATAACTAGGTTCAGTTGATGACATATAATTAAGTTGTAAACCCTAAACATTGTTAATATATAGATTTTAGTTTGGAGTAATTTAATTGTTGAATTTTAACTTCACAACTTAACAATATTTTCAGTTCACAAAATTCAATTGATGTTAATTCAATTATTAACTAGTAATTCAATGCTTTATTTGCAATTCCTCGTGGGAACGATACCTTGCTAGCTTTATACTACGATTAGACCACGTGCACTTGTGTGGAGTATTTTTTTAAACGGAAAAAGGCGAACAAGTTTTTGGCACCGTTGCCGGGGAAAAGTTTTAAATAAAGTGTTGATATTAATTTTAATTGAAGTATTTTCTTGTGAAGGTTGATAAATTTCTAGTTTATTACCCTTCGTTTTTCAGGTAATCTTGGTCGTATATGCAAACACGTTCACAGGGTAAGGATATAGTTCCTTTCGAAGACGAGATTGAAAGAAGGTTTCATCGAATTCAGAACTATATTCAAGAAACAGCGCAACACCAGGAGCAGGATCAAGTAAGAATGGTAAAGGAAGAGGGGAAAAAGTCCTTACGGGACTATGCCACTCCGCAGATGACCGAGATACAGTCAAGTATTACAAGACCAGCAATCACTGCGACACAATTTGAGATAAAGCCGGGAATAATTCAGATGGTCCAGAATTCTGTACAGTTTTGGGGGTTATCAAATGATGATCCTAGCATGCATTTGAGGTGTTTCTTGGAAATATGCGACACTTTCAAATATCCAGGGGTTTCGGATGATGCGATTCGCTTGAGGCTATTCCCGTTCACACTTAGAGATAAGGCAAAGAGTTGGCTTTATTCACTGCCCTTGGGATCAATTACTACATGGGATGATTTGATGCAGAAGTTTCTAGCGAAATTCTTCCCTTATGCAAAGACAGTGAAGATAAGATTTGAGATCACTACATTCGCCCAGCAGGATTCAGAGTCATTATATGAAGCATGGGAAAGATTCAAGGAGTTATCAAGAAAATGTTCGCATCATGGGATTCCAAAATGGCTTCAAGTTCAAACATTCTACAATGGGCTGGGACAAGTAGTGAGATCAAGCATAGATGCAGCAGCGGGGGGTGATCTAATGACCAAGAGTTGTGACGAGGCATATGCCTTACTAGAAACCATGGCAGCAAACAACTACCAATGGCAGATAGCAAGAATGAACCCACCTAGGGCAGCTGGAGTTATTGAATTAGATTCTGTTACGGCATTGTCAGCACAAGTGTTGGCCCTTGCTAAGAAGATAAATGCAATGGGGAGTCAGAAGGTACAACAAGTGGAGATAATTTACGAACTATGTGTAGGGAGTCATTCAAGTGATCAGTGTGCAATTAATCCAGAGTCGGTGCAATTTGTGTCCAATTACAATCGACAACAAGGGGGGAATTCTAACAGTTACAATCCGGGGTGGCGTATTCATCCAAATTTTTCTTGGAGTAACAACCAATCTCAACCCCAAGGATAGGCTTCGAGAAATACATATCCACCGAGGTTTCATAATCAACAAAATCAACAGCCTCAGCAGCCGGATAAGTTGGCTCAGATGGAAGATGTACTAGCTAAGTTAGTCAATCAATTCGATTCGACAGTGAAGACTCAGGCTGTGGCTATAAGGAATATGGAGAACCAAATGGGACAAATAGCTAGTGCATTGAACAGTAGACCTCAAGGATCATTTCCAAGTGATACGGAGGTAAACCCAAAGCGAGATGGTAAAGAACATTGTAAGGTTGTTGAACTCAGGAGTGGTAGAGAATTGCAGGGTGCTAAGGAAAAGCAAGGTGAAGTTATTGAAGAAGAGAAAGAAGACGGGGGTAATTCAAAATCTCAAGTTACAGAGAGGTTTAAAATGGACAGGAAACCTAATGAGATACCTAACGTCCCGTTTCCACAGAGATTACAGAAACAGAAGGTCGATAAGCAGTTCTCAAAGTTTTTGGAGGTTTTCAAGAAGCTGCAAATTAACATTCCTTTTGCAGATGCATTGGAACAGATGCCGAGCTATATGAAATTTATGAAGGACATCTTGCCTAAGAAGAGGAGATTGGGCGATTATGAAACCGTTGCATTAACTGAAGAGTGCAGCACCATTTTACAAAAGAAGTTGCCTCCAAAATTAAAGGATCCAAGAAGTTTTACCATACCATGTACTATTGGGAGTCAACATTTCAGCCGTTGCCTATGTGACTTGGGAGCAAGTATAAATCTCATGCCCTTTTCGATTTATCAACAATTGGGTCTTAAGGAAGCATATCCTACAAATGTAACATTCCAGCTAGCGGACAGATCTCTTACATATCCACGAGGTATAGTGGAGGACGTGCTAGTTAAGGTCGATAAGTTCATATTTCTAGCGGACTTTATTATTTTGGATTATGAGGAGGACCGAGATATTCCTATCATATTAGGAAGACCGTTTCTTGCTACTGGGAAAACTTTGATAGACGTTCAGAAGGGGTAATTGACTATGAAAGTGCAGGACCAGGAAGTGACGTTCGATGTGCTGAAGGCAATGAAATTTCCTAATGAGGTTGCTGAGTGTTTAAGAGTTGATATTGTTGATGATATTATGAATGAGATGTTTTTGGGAAATAGTATCAGTGATCCACTAGAGAAGTCAATCAGTATAGAGGAAATTTCAGGTTGTGAGCAAGCGATGGAGTACGTGCAATTAATGGACGCTGCACCGAGGTTTACAAAGTTCAGGCAACATTTTGAGGAACTTGATTACTCGAAAAACTCAAAGGCAAATGGGAAGTCCTCGTTTGAAGTGCCACCAATTTTGGAGTTAAAGCAATTGCCTAACCACCTCAGGTATTCTTATTTGGGTAAGGAGTCTACTTTGCCTGTCACTATTTTAGCATCGTTGGACGAGGTTCAAGAAGAGAAATTACTACGGGTGCTTCGGGAGTGCAAATTAGCTATTGGATGGGTCCCAGCAGATATTAAAGTATTAGTCCCTCATTTTACATGCATAAAATTTTAATGGAGGATAATGCAAAGCCAGTAGTTGATCAACAAAGAAGACTAAACCCAATTATGAAGGAGGTGGTGAGGAAAGAAATAATTAAGTGGCTAGATGCTGGGATTATCTACCCAATTTCAGATAGTGCTTGGGTAAGCCCTGTTCATTGTGTCCCGAAGAAAGGTGGTATGACAATCGTTTCTAATGAGAATAATGAGTTGATTCCGACGAGAACAGTTACGGGGTGGCGAGTTTGCTTGGATTATAGGAAGTTGAATAAAGTCACGCGTAAGGATCATTTTCCCTTGTCGTTCATTGATCAGATGTTGGATCGACTTGCGGGACGTGAATATTACTGTTTGTTAGACGGGTATTCGGGGTACATCCAGATAGCCATTGCACCAGAAGATCAAGAGAAAACGACTTTTACATGTCCATATGGAACATTCGCTTTTAGGAGAATGTCTTTTGGATTGTGTAATGCTCCAGCAACTTTCCAACGGTGTATGATGGCGATATTCTCAGATATGGTCGAGCGGAATTTGGAAGTCTTTATGGATGATTTCTCGGTTTTTGGTGATTCATTTGATGTCTGCCTGGAGAATCTAACTTTGGTGCTGAAAAGATGTATGGAAACGAATTTGGTATTAAATTGGGAAAAGTGCCACTTCATGGTTCAAGAAGGGATTATTCTTGGGCATCGGGTGTCAGTGAAGGGCATTGAAGTTGATAAAGCAAAGATTGAAGCTATTGAAAAGTTGCCTCCTCCGAATTCAGTCAAGGGTATTCGTAGCTTCTTGGGTCATGCAGGGTTTTACCAAAGGTTCATTAAGGATTTCTCTAAGATCACAAAGTCGTTGTGCAGTTTACTAGAGAAAGAAGTTCCGTTCGAGTTTGATGAAGCATGCCTCATAGCTTTTGAGATTTTGAAGCAGAAATTGATTACAGCTCCGGTGGTAGTAGCTCCAGATTGGGGTCATCCTTTTGAGTTGATGTGTGATGCAAGTGACTTCGCAATTGGGGCAGTTTTGGGCCAGCGTAAGGATAAGGTATTTCAAGCTATTTATTATGCCAGTAAGACTTTAATTGATGCTCAACTAAATTATACAACCACAGAGAATGAGTTGTTAGCTGTAGTGTTTGCCTTTGATAAGTTTCATCCTTATCTCATTGGAACAAAGGTAATTGTCTACACAGACCATTCAGGAATAAAGTACCTTGTTGCAAAGAAAGATGCAAAGCCTAGATTGATCCGTTGGGTTTTATTGCTTCAAGAGTTCGATCTTGAGATTCGTGACAGAAAAGGAACTGAAAATCAGATAGCAGATCATTTGTCTAGAATGGAACAGCCCAGAAACAATGAGATGGCAGTCAACGATAGTTTCCTAGATGAACAGTTATTTTTAATTACATCTGAGGTACCGTGGTATGCAGATTTGGTCAATTATATTGTTAGGAAGGTCTTACCTTCATAGTTGTCAAGTCAACAGAGGAAGAGCTTTCTACATGATGTACGACAATATCTGTGGGACGAGCCATTTTTGTATAAGAGTTGTGTTGACCAGTTAGTGAGACGTTGTGTTCCTCAAGAAGATATGGAAAGCATTCTTCAGCAATGTCATGCATCAAGTTATAGAGGCCATTATGGTGGACAAAGAACATCTGCTAAGGTTCTTTAATCAGGTTTTTTCTGGCCTACTTTATTTAAGGATGCTTATTTATTTGTTCTACAATGTGATCGATGCCAAAGGGTAGGTAATATTTCTAAAAGACAAGAGATGCCCCTTAATTCTATTTTAGAAGTTGAAATGTTTGACGTCTGGGGTATTGATTTTATGGAACGTTTTCCCTTGTCTTTTAACAATTCTTATATCCTTATAGCAGTCGATTATGTGTCTAAGTGGGTGGAAGCAATTGCAACCTCCACTAATGATGCTAAGGTGGTAACCAAATTTTTGCAACATAATATTTTCACAAGATTTGGTACACCTAGAGCAATAATCAGTGATGGAGGATCTCACTTCTACAACAGACAATTCAACGCCCTACTAGCGAAATATGGAGTCACGCATAGAGTTGCTACTGCTTACCACCCACAAACAAGTGGACAAGCAGAGATTTCAAATAAAGAAGTGAAACGGATTTTGGAGAAGACAGTAAACCCGAATCGTAAGGATTGGTCCATTAAGCTCGATGATGCACTCTGGGCTTATAGAACAGCTTTTAAGACACCACTTGGAATGTCGCCGTATCGGCTGATTTTTGGGAAAGCTTGTCATTTGCCAGTGGAATTGGAACATCATGCATATTGGGCAACTCGGAAATTGAATTGGGATTTTAACCTAGCTGGTGAGGAACGGTTGCTACAACTCAATAAGATGGAGGAGTTTCGACTTCAGTCCTATGAAAACGCAAGAATTTACAAGGAACGAGTCAAATGTTGGCATGACAAACACATTGTGGACCGGAAGTTTGAACCAGGTCAATCGGTGTTATTGTTCAATTCCCGACTCAAACTTTTTCCGGGAAAGCTGAAATCATGGTGGTCAGGTCCTTTCACAATTCATGTTGTTTATCCATATGGAGTGGTGGAGTTAAAATGCAACGATTCAGAGGCCACGTTTAAAGACTCAAACATTACTAGGGAGACACATTCGTTAGGATGAAGTCCTCAGTCTCTTTCTCATCTTAAACAGAGAGTAATGTCAGGTTGATGACAATAAAACAAGCGTTGTATGGGAGGCAACCCAAGTTTCATTTCTTTTAAGTTGATTAATTTAGCTGAAATAATTTGATGAGTTTAGTCATATGTATAATTTAGGGTTTTTGTTGCAACTAATTTGAGCAATGTATGTCAGGTACAATTCTTCAAGGTTGTCAAACGTTCAGGGAAGAAGACAAGGAGTTGAAAATTTTGAAACAGAGGGTGACGCATCTGCATCATAAATCATACCCCTATGTCAGAAGTCACTGGAATTGATTCAACTCTAGACGCACCTGCGTCAGAAGCGGAAGTAGCTGCGTGAGAATTGACGCATCTGCGTCATAAATCACGCCCCTACGTCAGAAGTCACTGAAATTGATTCAACTCTAGATGCACCTGCGTGACATTCCTACGCAGCTGCGTAATAAGAGACGCCCTTGCGGCAGAAATCACGCCCCTGCATCACATTTTATAAAATCAAGTATGACACAGCTGCGTCAATACCTTACGCAGTTGTGTGTCGGGGAATTTTCAAATTTAAACGGCTGAGTGCTTAAACCGTGTGCCATTTCGTCTACCTTCTTTTCAGCATAGTATTTTCTTCCGTTAAGTCCCTTCGTTTCACCTACCAGTTACGTCCGTTAAACATGCATTTACGGATGAATGGAGCATCTTGGCCAATATAAATAGAGTTCTCAAGGCTACAGGACACTCACACTCCTTCCATTTCTCAAGAATACGTCAAGTTTGGGAGTCCTCTCCTACATCTTCAAGTAAGCATTTGCTTTGTCAATTTTCATAAAATTAGACTTATGGATAGTGCTAGAACCTTGCAATTATACAAATTGGTGTGGTAATGGACTTATTAGTGCTATTGGGGGTTTAATTCAAGAATCAAGGTTATAAGTTTGGGGGTTGTAAACAAGGTACCCGCCAACTATTTGTTTAAATTATTCAAAGAAAAAATCAAGTTGTTCTTGGAATTGGTTGGTGTTGCAAACACTTTGGAAGGCTTGTGAGTTCAATGGCACCGAAACGTCACTGAGGAGAGAGCTCAAGGTCCACCCCTCCATACGATTCAAGCTGGTTTATGAGCTATGAGTCGGCCAAGTTCTATAAGGAGCATGTCAATGCCAAGAAGCTTATACCAGAGCGGTGTCTGGATCCAGGACCTTTGGATGGTGAGTTATGGAAAATGATTAATCAGAATTAGGATACATTACCTCACCAACCTAAACCTGCCGTCATTTCAATCGTTAAGGAATTTTATGCTAATGCCAAGGTGGTTAAACATAATGACGTAGTCGTCCAGGGTAAGAAGGTCTCCTTTTCTCCTGCGAAAATAAACGAGTACTATAGTATTCCATTGCATTCAGAAGCGGATGAGTATTCAGCATTTGCAAAGGAGCCGGTAAATTATGAGGAGGTTATTAGAGGATTGTTCCAACAGGATGCAGTTTGAAAATATAGAGATGGTGAACTCAAAACCTTCAATTACACATACTTGAGCCGATATGGGAAGGCATGGTACTACTTTCTATGTGTTAAACTAATGCCTACCATACATGTCACCGAGGTAATTAAAGAAAGAGCGGTCCTCTTATTCTGTATAGTCAATAAGAAAACCATTCATAAGGGACAAGTGATCAACAGCTCAATCAAGTATGCCATCAAAGGGAAACCAATCCGGGGTCTACCTCATCCGTCATTAATTTGTGGGCTTTGTGAAGCGGCAAGTGTGGTATGGGATGAAAGTGAACCAATTCAGAAACCTCAAGTCTCCATAGATTCTAAAATCATTAAAAACTTCAAGCAATGGGATGGGGCACCTCCTGATCCAAAAGGAGCTGGATTTCTTTTGGGTGATCCGCCTTCTCCGAATACCGAGGAGTTATTTACAGTAGAGCCGGAACATGATGCAGCTTCATCGTCAAACACAATTGACACGTTAGTGGAGGAAGTACGGCAACTACGGAGAGAATCTCGTCGACAAGCTAGACGGGATGCCCATTTGGCACAAGCAATGGGTTCTATGATGCAATACCAAACAGCTTTCTCTACGACTTTAGCAGAGGCGTTTAATCGCTTGGAAATGAATGTTGGTCGTGAGCCTTTGCACTTTCCATCTCCTCTGACGATGCTTGCATTACCTCCTGATTCGCCAGACGAAGAAGCAAAGGAGTAGTGTTCACCAAGGGAAGTCCAGTTATTTCAAAGGAATTGGTTGGTGTTGCAAACACTTTGGAAGGCTTGCGAGTTCAATGGCACCGAAAGGTCACCGAGGAGAGAGCTCAAGGTCCACCCCTCCATACGATTCAAGCCGGTTTATGAGCTATGAGTCGACCAAGTTCTATGAGGAGCATGTCAATGCCAAGAAGCTTATACCAGAGCGGTGTCTGGATCCAGGACCTTTGGATGGTGAGTTATAGAAAATGATTAATCAGAATTGGGGTACATTACCTCACCAACCTAAACCTGCCGTCATTTCAATCGTTAAGGAATTTTATGCTAATACCAAGGCGGTTAAACATAATGACGTAGTCGTCCGGGGTAAGAAGGTCTCCTTTTCTCCTGCGAAAATAAACGAGTACTATGGTATTCCATTGCATTCAGAAGCGGATGAGTATTTCGCATTTGCTAAGGAGCCGGTAAATTATGAGGAGGTTATTAGAGGATTGTTCCAACCGGATGCAGTTTGAAAATATAGAGATGGTGAACCCAAAACCTTCAATTACACATACTTGAGCCGATATGGGAGGCGTTTAATCGCTTGGAAATGAATGTTGGTCGTGAGCCTTTGCACTTTCCATCTCCTCTGACGATGCTTGCATTATCTCCTGATTCGCCAGACGAAGAAGCGGAGGAGTAGTGTTCACCAAGGGAAGTCCAGTTATTTCAATTTCATTATAATTCTCATTGAGGGCACTGAGTTAAACAAGTTTGGGAGACGTACATTTTTGTTCATTTTTGTTTATTTTTGTTTGTGTTTATTTCTATTTATGTTTTGTTTGTGTTTGTTTCTATGTTAAAAAAAAATAGGAATGTAGATGAATTTTGAGGATATATTCACTGCAAACCCTCACGAGACTTCACTCATCCTCATAAGGTAATTATGGGGTTTAAAAGGCTTGTTACACATGCTAAGTGTAACCGTGGTACCTACGAAAACAGTTAGTTGTAGTTTTTTTTAATTCTGTTTAGCAGAATTTCTTGTGAAGGTAATCATGAAAACTAGTGCAAGGCCGATGATAAGAATGTTGCGATTTAATAGCCTTTAAAGAGAAATGGATGAACATGATGAATTTCAATCTTACAGTCGAGTAGTCTTACGCTATTTTTGATTCCTAAGTCTTTATAAGCACAAAGTGGATTGCTTGATTAGTTGAGAATTAGAAAACTTACCATATTGATAATTTGTGGGTTTCCTGTGTTGAATTTCAATACGTACTTGAACTTCTCGTATGCTGAGTTAAGGCTTTTACATAATTTTGGGGGATCATATATATAAAAAAAAATGGAAAATAATAAAGTAATAAAAATATACATACATGAGAATAATTGACTCAGTCAGAATTTCGTGGCCTTTGCTATTTAAGCAAATAAACCCTTAGGGATGTCTTTACATCTAGTGTCCTAAAACCAACTGGTTTAAGAGTCATTGGTTAAAAGCTCGTTACAGGGGTAGCATTGAACAGCCTAATGGAATTATGCATTGCACGAGTCATGGTTAGTGGGTTTAGGGGTGAAATGGAGCGTAAAACGCATTCACTCCTATATTTCTTATGAGTAGTATGATCCCTAATTTATGTGACTGTCTGACTTAGCTAAGTGTTGTAAAAGTAAGGGAGTGAATTCAAATTGCAATTCTGCTTGTGATTAATCTAAGAGTTTATCTAATTCTCTGACTAGTTGAAGTTACGGAACACACACACACAATTAAGAATCTTAAATAGGGCTTGATTGTCAATTCTGTGAGATTTGTGAATTCTGTAGTTCTTGAAAGTTCTGTAAGGCTATTACGAGTTGCTTTGAGGCCTAAATCTGGTGTGTGGTAATAATGTTTCATGTTATGCTTAAAAATTCATGGTTGCTTTTAGTGTTCAGTTCTGTTAAGCTATTTTTGCTTAAGGACAAGCAATTAGATAAGTTTGGGGTATTTGTTGAGTCGGTGTTGTACGTTCAAAGTAATTTCTTCTTAACTTATATATTGTTAGTTCTTAGGCATTTTTATTTCAATTTTATGCATTTTTGTATATTTGTTTCAGGTTTGCAGGAAAATAGTTTGCAATGGCATTTTAGTGATTTTGAAGCCAGGTTCACGCAGCTGCGTCACAAGTGAAGCACCTGCGTCACAAAAGCAGTCCATTCCAGAATAGTTAGACGCAGCTGCGCGAGATATGAAGCAGTTGAGTGACTTCAACGTAGTTGCGTGAATTTCTGAGGCAGCTGCATCATGGGATTTCAACGCAGCTGCGTGATGAATGAAGCAGCTGCGTGAATTTCTTAGGCAGCTGCGTCATGGGATTTCAACGCAGCTGCATGATGAATGAAGCAGTTGCGTCAAGGGTTTTCAACGCAGCTGCGTGAGGTATGAAGCAGCTGCGTCATGGTCAAATTAGTGTTTTTTCCCCACGTTATTGAGCGGTTGTTGAGTCAGTTTTTGAGATGGGCAGTTAAGTGCTGAGGAGCGGGGCACTTGAAATGAAATAAAAGGCCAGATAAAAGGGGTGGACATACAGAAAGAAAAAGTACGTAGAGCAATAGAGAGAAAGACACAGAGAGCGACGGAGCAAAGAGAAAGAAACCTGCAGTTTGACGGAAGAAATTCTAGTCGTGGTGCAGAGAAGGGCAAAAACACATTATTAGTTTATCTCTGAACTCCTTGTACTTTAATTATTGTCATTTATTATGGCTAGACGTTATTCATGTGTATTTCGTCTTAATTTGAAGATGAGTTAATTCTGTTGTTTAGGGTTTGCAATGCAATTATCTGTATGATCTGAATTGAGTTATTACTTGTGACTGTTATATACATGTGAGGTTGACTACCATGTCTATTTGATTGTTCTAATTACTTGGCCAGTGATTTAACCTCGTATTTCATATAGAATCGATAGAGAATGTATGAAATTAGACCATTGCATGGTAGCATGTGAACTTCGTTGTTAACGTAAACTGTGATTGAGATAGAAATATACTCAATTGCCACGTGTAATTGGTAGAGAACCCAAGCTTATTATCTTTTTAAATTCAGCAATCATAGAAATATAGGTTGTTGGTTTAAAAGTGATGTTCTTCTTCAGTCTATTCCATAATCGGTATAATTGGGGAAGATTTATTATATAATAATCGAGAGATATTATTCAGTTAATTGAGAGTTCTTAATAAGCAACTCATTGCGTGTATTCTAATTTAACAGTGATAACTAGGTTCAGTTGATGACATATAATTAAGTTGTAAACCCTAAACGTTGTTAATATAGAGATTTTAGTTTGGAGTAATTTAATTGTTGAATTTTAACTTCACAACTTAACAATATTTTCAGTTCACAAAATTCAATTGATATTAATTCAATTATTAACTAGTAATTCAATGCTTTATTTGCAATTCCTCGTGAGAACGATACATTGCTAGCTTTATACTATGATTAGACCACGTGCACTTACGTGGAGTATTTCCTGAAACGGAAAAAGGCGAACAAAGAGGTCAAGTTTAAAATTGATAGCATGAGATTGCTAAGGTTTGAAAATAGTGTTTGGGTACCGCTAATGCCTGAATTACGAGAGGAGATTTTGCAAGAGACTCACAGTACGAGATACTCGATACATCCGGGTAGCACAAAAATGTATCAAGATCTACGTCAGCATTTTTGGTGACCGAATATGAAAAGGGAGGTTGCAGAATGTGTCAGCCGATGCCTAACTTGTCAAAGGGTAAAGGTCGAACATCAAAGACCAAGTGGATTATTACAGCTGTTAGAAATTCCTAAGTGGAAATGAGAGCATATCACAATGAATTTTGTGGTAGGACTTCTGTGAAGACCCGAATTTTCGAGATTACTTTAATAATATTAAATAAGAAGTTAATTAAAAAAAATATTAAGGGTTGTTTAAATTATTTATGATTTATGTGATTTAAAGTGTGTGAAGGGATTTAATTGATAAATTAAATCTGTACAAAGATAGTGATGAATTGTGTTGAATTAACATAATTGAAAAGTAAATAAATTGTTTAAAAATAATTTATGAAGAATGAGAGAAATTTCATGTAATTGTATAATTAAATTGTTGTTATTTAGAATAGTTGTGGAGGTGCATAAAGTGCTATTTAAATGGTGTTACGTGGTAATGTGATATATATATATATATATATATATGTGTGTGTGTGTGTGTGTGTGTGTGTGTGTGCATGTTCAATTGTTATATTGATAAAAAAAAATTCTTTATTATGGAGATAAAGGGATTAATAATTAAATTAATCCAAATTTAATGAAAAGCTAATGAGGCAATTAGAAAAATTAAAATTATTGATTATATAATTAATCGATAATTATGGAGAAATTTTTGGGAATTATTTAAAAAGGAGAATGTAATTATATAAATTATATAATAATGAATTATATAATTTATATAAGAAAGTTAAAGTAAATAGTAAGGAAATAATAATTATATAAATTATATAAAATGATTATATAATTTATATAAGAAGAGTACATTAATTAAGAAATGAAATATAATTGTACAAATAGTGCAATATTTTATTATATGGTGTATATTTAAAGTGTGTCAAATAGTAAAGAAATAGAAAATAAATGAGAAAAATGAATGTTTTAATTTATTAAATTATGTTTATTGTATGATGGAATGGTTTTAATTTTTATGGGGAATAATATTTTAGAAACGTAAACATGTTAAGTAAACATGTTATCCATGTAACTAAGTGAAAAAGTATAAAAATTAATTTTTATAAGTTGGATGAGTTATTTTAGTAATTTTGGAGGTATAAATTACCTCATATAATTACATGCATATCATTATACGTGTACAAAAATTGTCAAGTAAAGTACCTTAAAAAAAAAAAAATATATATATATATATATATATATATATATATATATATATATATATATTATGTATAAATTATTTTATGAATTTTGGTAAATTAAAATAAATATTTTATATGCATTATATAAAATATTTATTACACGAACTAATTACGTAATGTATTAAAATATATTTTATGCTTGATTTTGTACTAAATCCGGATGGTTAAGTCAGTTGGGGGCATGATTAAGGCGGTGGACTTGAATACTTATAGCAATTCTTGCAAGTTGCTCTCTTAAAAAACAATTGGAGGAAGAAAAGAAAAATACAACAAACACAACATTTTCTTCTTCTTCCCACCGCCATCCTCAGCCACCCGAAACCAACGCCAATAGATAGAAATTTTTCAAATTCAAGTTTAGTGCTATCACGAGAATAACAAGGTTGCAGAAGAAGGATTTTCAAGTATTATAAAGGTATAAAATTTATTTTTATTGTTCATTTTTTTACGCATTATGAAATTAATTTATTATTTTGTGTAAAATTAGTAAATACTTAACTTAATTGATGTTTATCATTTTTGGAGGTATATATGTGGATTATATGATGTTTAGAATAATTATTGTGAAAAAATTAGATCAAAAATATTAAATTATAGAATTTATAGGAAGCAGTCACGAACAGGGACAATCCTGTCCATTTTGGTGCCGAATTTGAAATTTTTTTCTTCTACAAAGTTGTAGAGAATTAAATTTTGTGTGAAATGGACTTAAAATTTGTAATTTTCTAATAAACAAGCTAATTTCTATGAATTTTGGAAGATTTAACACAGTAAAATCCGATCTGCCCAAATCCTGTCCATTTCGGTGCAGAATTTGATAATTTTTCCTTCTACAAAGTTGTAGAGAATTAAATTTAGTACAGGATGGACTTAATATTAATAATTTTTGAATAAACGTGTTAATTACTGTGAATTTTGGAAGTTTCAACACATTAAAAATTAAAATTTAATTATTAAAAATATTTTGTGCTAAAATTATTTCTGGACAGAAATATTGTAATATTATTTCTGATTTTTTTAAAAATTTTGGTGAATTATTGAGGAGCATGGGTATTTACTGTATTTTATGGCTAATTAAAGTTAATGTAAAAATAAGTGAAAATTCATGAAAATTTTATGAATGTTGAAAAATTACGAAACTTGGTGAAATTTTTTATAATAATATAAGATAAATATTGATAGTGTTTGGGGGATACCAAAGTATGCCGAGTGATTATTTCTATTTTTAAAGCTATTAAATAATAGTTTTTATATATATAAATAATTACAAAAAATTGTCGGATAATCCACAATTTTGAAAAATTGGTTGAAAAGTCTAGAATAATATTCTAGAGACTTTAGAAGGTTTAGTAGACTCATGAGATGTCGAAATATTATAAGTCGCATGTTGACTAGCTAAAATAAATAAATAAATAAATAAAAAATAAGCATAACAGTTTTACACGAGGGTTGAGAATTGATCGAGAAAATTTATTTATAATTTTATAGTATGATATTAGTAATTAATGTTTAGATATCACTGAAATGTGAATTATGGATTTTGAATTAAGGTTTTAGATCCGAACAAGCTGGAGTGAATTAACTCAGAAATTACAAGTTAAGTTGGGACATTGTGATAACCGAGGCAAGTTCTTCGGTACTTGATGTTAATTGTTTATCTGTTACTGTATATTAACTTTTGTTCAAATGCATATAGAAATTATGTGTTATGTGATCTGTGGTTAATGTAATCGTGCTGTGTACTTGGTGCAATGATGTGATCATATGTGAATTTAATTAATGTTTGTTTTATGTAATTGCTAATCTGAAATAGATATGATGCACGTGAGATATAATGCTTTAGTAGAAGCACAACACATGATGTATGACACACACAGAGCAAGTTATGTTATATGTTATGCGCACACTATTGAACTTGTTGAGCCCTAGTGTTCATTCTTGCATAATATAAATTTTGCAAGTAGAAATAAAACTTTAGGAGTATTAAATCATGATTAGAGATTATGTACGACATCAGGGAAAGTTGCAAATGTAATTTCTATATATATTTTCTTTGTATATAGAAACTGAATATGGTTAAATTAGTGAAATGAGTGATTATAATTCATGAGATTTATATATGTCAGACGTTGATTGGATAAATAAGGTTTAGAAATGTATTTTTGATTATTCAAGAATACATATCATGAAAGAAAATAAAAGTAAAGGTTGTGATCTAGGGACTAGGATCGAGATGCTAAGTTTTTAAATATCCAAATATTTTAATAAAAGAAAATTTATACCGAAAAAATTGATAATTGAAAATTTAATGTCAATTAATGGATTAAATAAGGTGATTAAAGATTTATTAACGGACCAAAATTTGGACGTTAAGGAAACGATGTATAATAAATATAAAATTTAAGGTAATAAGGTTTATCAAATTTCGGGGTCGTTACAACTTCCAGCAACACAGAGGGGATATGACGCAATATGGGTGATTGTGGATCGACTATCAAAGTCAGTGCACTTTTTGCCAATCAAGATTAAGTTCAGTTTGGATCAGTTGGCTAAATTGTACATCAAGGAAATAATTTCAAGACATGGAGTGCTGGTATCGATTGTGTCAGACAGAGATCCGTGCTTCACGTCAAAATTTTGGAGGAGTCTTCAAGAAAGATTGGGGACACAACTGAGAATGAGTACCGTGTATCATCCGCAGACTGATGGGTAAAGTAAGAGAACAATTCAGACATTGGAAGACATGCTCAGAGCCTGTGTGATGGATTTCAAGGACAATTGGGAAGACCATCTACCGTTAGTGAAATTTGCATATAATAACAGTTATCATGCGAGTATAGGCATGCCGCCTTACGAAGCCTTGTATAGTAGGAAATATAGAACGCCTCTATGTTGTGATGAGGTAGGAGAACGTCGACTGTTGAGGCCGAAATTGGTGTAGACACCCAAATTTTGCACTTTTGTACTAACCCTGACAGTAGGGCAAAATCATCACTTTACCCGACATGCGAAAAGGAAGGTGGACCCCAACACGAAGCCACCCCAACGACTTACGGTCAAAGCCGCCACGACGAACAACGAGCATTAGGTTACTTGAGGCAAGGCAAACAGTTGATCCAGAAGAACCTGATTTGATCACAAAAGACGACTAATGGCCACTACGCTTACGATAGTCGGGGGCAGCGCCCCCTGGAAACCAGGCACAAAGAGCAATTTATACATCAGGTAATAGCCTTCCAAAATAATACAGCGAAAAATGATGATTTAAGACTGCGTGACACAAAAATCGAGAAAAGCAAGCTGGACAGCCGCAGATGCACCTGCGGCCACCGACAACTAGGCTCTTTCGTGGCTCGAGGAGACAACACGGCAGCCGAGGATTCGGCGTGGGCGACCACAGCAGGCAGCCGCAGATACATCTACAGGCAGCCGCAGATACATCTACGGTCAGCCGCAGATGCACCTGCGGCTGCCCTCAGTCACCTATACATCGTCATTTTTGATCTGCAGAAGAGGGGGGGAGGCATTTTTTCCTAAAACTAAAGAGAGAGAGAAGGGCGAGGTAAAAAGAGATAGGCTCGGGATTGGCTTAAATCTAGTGAGGATTGCATTTCTCTTGCTCAAATAGTTAGGTATTCTCGTGTTATTGCTCGATAGTGAAATATAAAGCGTCCATTGGTGTATTACAAGGTGAAAAATGGTGTTTTCTTTGATGTTTTTGCTTGTCCTATTATTATAGTCTTGTGTTTTGAGTTGTTTAAATGTAGTATGTTGTCACATTATTGAGGAACCGTGGATTAGGGATTATTAGTGAGGGTTCCATCGGAACGTAATTTCCTCCTAATGTCCCGATGATACCCGTACGGTAATATGTAGTTCATTGTGTTAATGGGTAGTTCATAGTGTTGGGCTTGCAATTTTTGATTCTTGTAATATAGTAACAAGTCTAATATTGTTAAGCTTGCCTTGGTATGGTTGTGCGGTGACTTTGGGATTGTGAGCCTAGGAATGAAATCCTCGTGATCAAATTCCGAAGATGGACAAACCTTGGTGTATGTAGTCCCGGTAGTGGTCCAATTTTGTACATATGTAAATATTGGGCCTTAAAGCAATATCGAGTCGTGATCGGGTTTAAGGCCCCGTAATAGTAAAATATGTGACTGTGGGTGTTTGGGGTTATTTATACGGCTCACATGCCCATGGATAGCCCCGACACATTTTTGAATGCTTGGTTTGATTTACGACATGAAAAACGGTTTTCTAAAGTAAGGCAAACGACAAAGGTTTTCTAAAAAGTAATCAAATTAGGATATTAGAATCTCGAGGTTTAAAATTAAAAGTTTTGGTGAACTTTGATTCCTGTTTGACGAAAGGGCTACAAACGGTTTTGAAATATCATAAAAAAAAATGGTTTCGAAAAAAAATGGATAAATGTTTTTATTAAACTTTGGTGTATAGGGTTAAAGAGCTCCTAGAAGTTGCCTTCATTTTATTCAACTTTAGTGTTAAAAGGCAATGTATAGTCTCGATTCCTATTTGACAAAAGTTTAAAAAACTCTTGTTTTCTAAAAACGACACCTAATAAAAAACCTTATCGTTTTCGAAATTAAAATCAATCTCTATTATAAAACAAAGCCTTGTCATTTGGGTCAAAAGACGTCTAAACGCTTTCCAGATAAAGCACGTTTTCTACAAAAAGAATCAAAGCGGTTTTTCTCATCACAACAATCATTTAGGCACACACGCACACACACACACACACGTTTTAGGATTTTAAAAAAGGGATAGGAAAACATCAAGATTGCGGTAATCGTATTTTCACGAAAGTTGGGGGGTGCCTAACACCTTCCCCTCGCTTAAGCAAGCCCCCGAACTCTATGAATCTCGGTTTACGGACCAATTAATTTGGAGTCACATATGAGCCATTACGATTACGAAAAAAAAAAATCTGATGAGTTGGTACATCCATTTCAAATATACCAACTGGCGGCTCTGGTCAATTGGCTCATCATAAAATCAATCTTTTAAATCTCGTCGACACTCAAGCCGACCCTTTTCAAAAAATCACATCTTAATCCAAATGCTAAAATTGGAAAGGGCAATAATATAAAAAACGAAACGACTTTTCCCGGCATCGACAATTGGTTCAACAGACAGTGGAGATTATCAAAGTAATAAGAGCTCGGCTAGCAGCAGCTCAAGACCGTCAGAAGAAATATGCAGATCTACATCGACAGAAGCGAGATTTTGAAGTGAGAAGTTTTGTGTTCATGAAAGTATCTCCATGTAAAGGGAAGATCATATTTGGAAAGAAGGGGAAACTGAGTCCGAGGTTCATAGGACCGTTTGAGATATTGAAGAAAGTTGGTGAAGTGGCGTACGGGGTAGCTCTACCTCCTGAGCTAGAGCATATTCATAATGTATTCCACGTGTCAATGTTACGGCCATATAAACCAGATTATAAGCTTGTCATATCCTATGAGCCAATACAAGTTGAAAAAAACTTATCATATGAAGAAATTCCTGTCCAAATATTAGATAGGAAAGAGCAGAAATTGCAAAATAAGGTTATACATTCTATTAAAGTCCTTTGGAGGAACCACAACATTGAGTAAACTACGTGGGAGCTTGAAAAAAAGATGAGGACTAACTATCCGTATCTTTCTGATGTAGACACTCAAATTTTGCACTTGTATACTAACCCTGACAGGAGGACAAAATCGTCAATTGACCCAACATACGAAAAGGAGAGGTGGGCGCCAAAACGCAGTTCCCACCACGGCTTACGATCAAGGCTGTCAAACGCAAAACGAGAATTGAGTCATCTGAGGCGAGGCCTACGGGCAATCCAGACAAAGCCCGATGCGAATCGCCAAAGAAGGCCAAGGACCACCGCAGTTACAGCATTAGGGTGGGGTCTCGATGCCGGGAAACCATTCCCCGAATTGATTCATGTATCAAGGAACAGCATTCCAAAATAATACAGCAGAAATTGGCAAATTAGTACCGCGTGGCACGAAATTCGAGAAAAATGCGCCGGACAGCCGCGGATGCAGTCGCGGCCGCCGACAAAAAGACTTTCGCGTGGCTCGAGGGCGGCACACGGCAGCCGAGGAGACGGCCGCAGCAGGCAGCCGCAGATGCATCTGCGGCTGCCTGCTGAACCAGTATAGATCGCCATTTCTTCCACCCGAGAGAAGAAGAAGAAAAAAAAGAAAAAGAAAAGAGGAGAGAGAGAGCTCGCGGGGAAGAGAGAGAGGGGTCGATTTTTCTGTTAGATTCAAGCAATATATCCCAGTTGTTGTGTTCATTAGTTAGAGATCTTGTGGTGTAATCTATTTCGTGATATAGAAGCTTGAGTTGGCATTTTTGCAAGGTGAAAATGATTTTTTTTGAGTTTATATGGCTTGTATTGTTAATGTAGCATTGTGATTGGTTATTTGATATAGTTTTTTTGTTGTAATGGCGATGATCTGTGGATTAGGTGTCGTTAGCGAGGGTTCCATCGGAACATAATTCCTCCTAACGCCCCGATGATATCCGTATGGTGATTTTTCGTTCGTTATGGTTATAAGTAATGCGTAGTGTTGATTTGGTGATATTTGGGTTGTATAGTGTGATAGCAATGTTAAATCTCGTTAGATTTGGTTTAGGGTTGGTTGTGCAATGATTTGGGTGAATGTGAGCCTAGGGAGGAGATCCTCGTGGTCAAATCCCGATGATGGACATTTTTGGGTATATGTAATCATCAGATGGGATTTGTGGTTGTGTAAATGTAATATTGGGCCTTAAAGCGATACCGAATCGGGATCGAGTTAAGGCCCCGTAATAATAAAGTATGTGATTGTGGGTGTTTGGGGTTGTCTGGATGGCTCACATGCCCGTGGATAGCCCCGACACGGTTTGAATGTTTATTTTGATTTATGACACAAAAAATGGTTTTCAAGTAAGGCAAATGATAAAGATTTCCTAAAAGGAATCAAATTAGGATATTAGATACACGAGGTTTAAAAAAGGTAAAGAGTTTTGGCGAAATTTGATCATTGTTTGACAAAAAGGCTATATTTGGTTTTAAAATGTCATAAAAGATGTTTTCGAAAAATAAATAACGTTTTCATTAAACTTAGTGCATAGGGTTAAAGAGTTCTAGAAGTTGTCTTCATTTTATTTATATTAATTGTTAGAAGGAAATGTATAGTCTCGATTCCTATTTGACAAAAGTTTAAAATTGTTTGTTTTCTAAAAATGACATCTAATAAAAAACCCTCAACGTTTTTCAAAATTAAAATCAATCTTTCTTATAAAAAGCGAAGCCTCGTCATTCGGATCAGAAGACGTCTAAACACTTTCATGACAAAACACGTTTGCTATATTAAATAAAAAACAAACTTTTTATGCAAAACTCACCACAAACCTCCATTTAGGCACACACGCAACTCACACATTTTAGGATTTAAAAGGATAGGAAAACATCAAGATTGCGGTAACCGTGTTTCACGGAAGTCGGGGGGTGCCTAACACCTTCCCCTCGCTTAAGCAAACCCTCGAACTCTATGAATCTCGGTTTGCGGACCAATTAACTCGGAGTCACATATGAGCCAGCGATTACGAAAACAAAATTTCGGATGAGTTGGTACATCCATTTTAAATATACCAACTGGCGACTCTGGTCAATTGGCTCATAAAAATTCGACATTTCAAAACCCCGTCGACACTAGGCCGACCCTTTTCAAAAGTCACATCTTAATTCAAAAGGCTAAAATTGGAAAGGACTTTTTAATAATAAAAAAAAAAAAAAAACGAGACGACGAAAATCCCGGCGTCGACAGCTGGCGACTCTGCTGGGGACAGTAGAGGGCTTAAGCCGCATTTAAAATCTCGATGTTTTCCTATCCTTTAAAAATCTAAAAATATGTGGTTGAATTGCTTGCGTTAATTTATTTTTTTGCGTGTATGTGAATGGTGTGATTGCGATTTCTTTTCAAAAGCTTTATGTTATTAGCATCATATACATACGGTGAGGTACGATGAATGTATGATGAATGTATGTTGAGCAGTTCCTCCTCCTGAGGCAAACCCGTCGGATGTGGATTACTGGACTCAAAGGGGTGCTCCCCGGCGAGGCTCAGGAAAAGCATCCACTCAGATCCAATCCAATTGAAAGACCGGATTTATTCCCGTCTAGTATGTTGCAAAGATCTGGGAACCTTCATGCCAAAAAGCCCGCGAGAATAACTTAGGGTAGGTCAGCCTCAGATAAACCCGACGCGTGGGAAGTCTCTTCATACCCTTTTTTTACTTTACGCACGTAATACCATACTGTAGTCAATCATTTTGTACCAACCATTTTTGTCCAAATAAAGTACTAACCTCTGTTTTACAGGAACAGCTTTGAGAGCATCATAAATTGCACAGTGTCATTACCTTGGTTAAAATAAAAGGACACTGACCCTGTTTTGCAGAAAAAGATTACAAAACCCAAAAATACAAAAATAATTGCTTTAACATGCATCTGCCAATACCATTTCCCGGAACTAAACCTTGGCATACTTTATTTGCAGGATTGCTCCCCAAACCCGTCTCCGATCTAAGAAAGCCAGAGAATTAGCAGTCGAGATGGCTGAGAACCCTAATCCTGACCTGGCTCCCGTATCTCGGGAAGAGTTCAACGCTGTGAAAAATCAAATAACGGAGCTGACTATGTTGCTCAAAGACCACTTCAAACTAAAATCAGGGCCACAGCTCGAGGACCCGTCGGGGCCATCATCGCAAGAGAACGTACTGACCCCAGAAACTCCAAAAGTTGAGTTACCAAAGCAAGTCATTACCATCCCAGAGGACGAGGTTGCCAGCGGTGTTAGTAAGAAGATAAAACAGATGGAAGAGGCCATCAAAACTATGAAGGGGATTGGGTCATATGGCAGTCTAAACTACTCCGATTTGTGCATATTTCTAGGAACCAGATATCCCGAAAAGTTCAAACTCCCCGAATTTGAAAAATACAACGGGTCAGGGGATCCTTATACGCATCTGAAAGTATACATCGGAGAGCTAGGGGGATATGCTGAGGACGAGTCATTAAGAATGCAACTATTCCAGAAAAGCCTGACAGGGGAGGCTAGGACATGGTATGCGAGATTGGATAATGCCAAGATCCACAACTGGGAGGAGCTGGCCCACACCTTCCTAACGCAGTACAGCTTTCAATCCCAGATGGCCCCGGACCGATATCAGATGACTAAGATCAGAAAGCAGACCAATGAATCCTTCAGGGACTATGCTCAGCGGTGGAGGAGGATGGCAGCCCAAGTGAACCCACCCATGAGTGAGGCAGAAATGGTTATGACTTTCATTGATATCCAGGAAGCTCCTTATTATGAAAGAGTGATGGCTGGGATAGGAAAACCTTTTGCGGAAATGATCAAGCATGGGGAGATGGCTGAGACGGGTTTAAAATCGGGGAAAATTCGAGACTTCACTGCTCTCGAGGCGGTTGCGGAGCAAATCCAGAGTGGCAACTATGGCAGTTCTTCCCGGAGACCCCAGAAGAAAAAGGAAGAGGATGTGTCTCTGGTACTGCAAGGACTATCTGGGAAAACAATGACCAGCCCCCCGGTCCGCATGCAAAGAGATGAGGCCCCACGACCATCAAATTTCAACAATCAGAGATATGACGGGCGCCGAAAATTCGAAAAGCAGCCAGAGAGGGAGTTCACCCCATTGGGGGATTCATTGGAGCATATACTGGCCATGTTGGTAGGCCAGAAAAAGATTATAGAGTTAGAGCCTCCGTCAGACCCGAAGAGCAGGAGATATGACCCTAGCAAGAGATGCGCTTACCACTCGGCTTCCCCGGGGCACGACACCCAAGAATGCTGGTCACTAAAACATAAAATCCAGAACATGATCGACAGCGGAGAGATAGTGGTAGAGCAACCGGAACCCCCAAATGTGAAGGCCAACCCTCTTCCCGAGCATAATGGAGGAGGCGTGAATGTAATAGAAACCAGTGGGGCGCAGGGCCCCTTAAAATTGAAATACATAAGGAGGATAGAAGAGGAGACTGCTATGACCCATGCCCAAGAGGATGTGCAAAAGAAGCCTATCAAGTTGGTTGGCGTGATTCGAGATACCAAAACAGAGCCTATCCGGTTATCAGCCCCAAGACCCCTTGTCATAGCCGCCAGGTCACAATTGCCGATTACCAATCTGAAGGCGGTCCCGTGGAATTATGGGGGGAAGACCGAGGAGGAGGCCAGTTGTGCATCAGTTAGCTCTAAGGGGAATCCATTGTATCTACCTAAGCGGGTCCTTGAGAACGCGAGAAAGGAGAACGGGAAAATATCGGAGGAAAAAGCGTTGGAATTTTGGGAGAAAATGAATTACGGCAAAGCGAGTTTGGTTAAAACTCTGGAGGTACAACCGCCCCTGACATCAATCTTGGATCTTGCATTGGCATCAAATGATCATCATCAGATATTGAGCAAAGTCCTGGAAGAGGCTCATGTCCCCAAATCAATTAGTACGGAAAGATTTGGCCACTTGGTGGGCCACCTATTGGACAGCAATGTAATATCATTTACCGACGACGACATCCCCGAAGAAGGGAGGGGGCACCGGAGGCCATTACACATTGCGGTTATCTCCTCCGGGTACGTGATGAACGGAGTCTTGATTGATGGGGGGTCAGCCCTGAATATTTGCCCATACAGTACTCTGGAGAAGATGAAAATCAACCCTAAGCGCCTGCGGGCCAGACAGATGGTGGTAAGGGCGTTTGATGGATCTCGAAAGGACACGGTAGCTGCCGGTAGAGATCGGGCCTTATACTTTTGACATCTCCTTCCAGGTGCTAGATATCACGGCCAGTTACAACATGCTTTTAGGGAGGCCCTGGATTCATATGGCTGGGGCAGTTCCCTCCACCCTGCATCAACAAATAAAGTTTATCGTTGAGGGACATTTGGTAACAATCGCCGCAGAATCTGACTGCCCCGTTCCCTCTGTAAAAGGCATGCCGGTGATCCATGTGGACGAGTCGGCCGAACCGATAAGCTATCAAGCGTTTGAAATCAGCACCCCTCAGTACAAGCAGTTGGGAGCTCCGAAGTTAAAACTTAAGATGTCCCCCGAGCTTACCTTCGTTGCCCGGGAAATGATGGCAATGAACTTTCAGCCGGGGCAAGGACTAGGCAAGCACAGCCAAGGGATCACCGAGCCCATCCAGGTACCAGTGCAGTCAGGCAAGGCGGGGTTAGGATATCACGGAGGTGCAAGGCCAAGGAACTCACACAAGAAAGTTCTCGTGCGGATAACCGGAGTCCCGATACCGAGGGCCAATAATGAACAATCCCCGAGGATAATCAAGCCTGCGTCTGAAGCAGAGGGTAAGGTGGAGGTTCCCCCAGCCAAAGGATTGGTCCATCAGATGGATTTCTTGCAAGAAATTATGGAACAGCTTGAGGAGAAGTGTCATCTCCCAGGGCAGTCAGGCCCCAATGAAAAAGGGAAAGAGAAGATAACTGAAGGCAAGCAGATCATGCCATTTATCAATTGGGTCGGGTTAGAAGTGCCCGGGGAAAGTGAAAATGAAAGCCGGAACCAAGTTGCTGCAATCATAGAGGAGGTGCCAGATACAGAGATCCCCTCCATCACTAGCTATAAAACCGAAGTGATCCCCAGGAATTGGACCGTGCAGCCAGTAGTATCCAGAAAAGGGTAAATGCAGGAGTGTCCGGGAATCTTGTCCAGTAGGGGGATCAAGGGGTTTTTAAGACGGTGTTTTTGTTTTTATGTATCTGCACGTCTATTTCATACTTTTGTCATGATTATTGAAAAGGAAGTCATGTACCTAATGTTTATATATATGACAAATATTTTTGTTTCATGTCAGGTGTACCGATTTGAGTCATTCTAGCCTAACAAACGATTTTCCAAATTTGAAAGACGATTATGATTTTGATATAGAACTGGATTTCGATTTGATGGGAATTGAGCAGGACGAAGCAAATGATGACGACGCTCCCGACGAGATCAAAGAGTGGGTCGAGGATAAACCCAAACCCAACTTAGACCAAACCATCACCATTAACATAGGCAACCCTGAGAATCCCAAAGAGCTGAAAATTGGGGCAGACTTAACTCCAGACCAGAAAACAGAGATAACTGAACTATTGAGCCAATATGAGGATGTGTTTGCTTGGTCGCACGAAGACATGGTCGGCTTGTCCACGGATATTGTGGTACATCGATTGCCTATCAAGGAGGGTTTCAGGCCAGTTAAGCAGAAGCTGAGAAAATTGAAACCGGAGTGGAGCTTGAAAGTGAAGGAAGAGATAGTCAAGCAATTCAAGGCTGGGATCATCATGGTGTCTACTTACCCAGAATGGCTTTCCAATATAGTCCCCGTGGCAAAGCCTGGAGGAAAGGTGAGAGTGTGCGTGGATTATAGGGATCTGAACAAGGCCAGTCTTAAGGATAACTTTCCAGTGCCTTTCATACACATCTTGGTGGATAACACAGCTCAGTATGAAATGTATTCATTTGTCGATTGTTTCGCGGGGTATCACCAGATAATGGTGGCGGAAGAGGATCGAGAAAAGACTGCCTTCATCACCCCATGGGGCACGTTTTGTTATAGACGACTTGCTTTCGGCCTCACAAATGCGGGAGCCACTTATCAGAGAGCCATGATGGCCCTGTTCCACGACATGATGCACAAGGAAATAGAGGTTTACGTGGATGACATCATTGTGAAATCGAAGGCGGAATCTGACCATGTGACTCACCTTAAGAAGCTATTTGAGCGGCTCAGGAAGTATAATTTGAAGCTCAATCCAGCCAAATGTGCCTTCGGGGTTCAGTCAGGTAGGCTCCTTGGATTCTTGGTGAGCAATCGAGGTATCGAACTGGATCCGGCTAAGATCAGGGCTATTGTGGATATGCCAGCTCCCCGTACAGAGAGAGAGATAAGGGGATTTTTGGGGAGAATAAACTTCCTCAGTCGGTTCATATCCCATCTGACCACCACCTGCGAACCAATCTTCAAACTGTTAAGGAAAGATGCCTCCCGGAAGTGGAACAGTCAATGCCAAAAGGCCTTTCAGACTATCAAGAAGCAATTAACAGAAGCGCCAATGCTGGTACCGCCAAAGGACGGGATTCCCCTTTTCCTGTATATATCCGTGAATGATATGGCGATGGGTTGTATGCTGGGGCAGAAGAGTGAATCCGGTAAGGAGCATGCCATTTATTACCGCAGCAAGAGATTCAGCAGCTGTGAACAGAATTACACGCCGATCGAGAGAACATGTTGCGCCTTGGCCTGGGCTGCTATGAGGTTACAGCATTACCTCCATGGACACACTACCTATTTGATCTCGCGAGTCGACCCATTGAAGTATATATTTGAAAGACCAATGTTGAATTGTCGATTGTCAAGGTGGCAGTTAATCCTCCAGCAATTTGACATCCTGTATGTTACCCAGAAAGCCATGAAGGGGCAGGGAATTGCAGATCAATTATCAGATATGCCGACAGGGGGGACGGAGCCTTTAGAGACTTTCCTACCGGGTAAAGACATACTGTGGGTCCAGCAGGTGAGGCGTGATGACGAAGGGCAGTTTTGGAAAATGTATTTTGACGGTGCCATGAATGCTGAAGGGGCTGGAGCTGGAGCAGTCCTGGTCTCCATTATGGGCGAGCAATACCCTGTTCTCACCAAATTAAAGTTCAGTAACTTAAACAATATGGCTGAATACGAAAGATGTATATTGGGACTGAGATTCGCCCGCAATATGGGAGTGAAAAGATTAGCCGTATTCGGGGATTCAGAGTTGGTAATCAGACAGGCGACAGGGGTATATGGCACTAAGGAGCTTCGGTTACTCCCCTACCACTGGTGTGTGATCCGATTAATGCAAGAATTTGAAGACATAGCTTTCCGACACATTCCCAGGGGGCGGAATGACTTTGCCGATGCATTGGCCACCCTGGCTTCGTTAGTCCATGTACTCAAAGGCAAAGCCACTCCACAGATTGAAATAACAGTGCAAAATGTTCCCGCTTACGAAGAATATATATCGGAATTGTCAGAAGATGTGGTTCAGCCAAATCAGCCCTGGTATCATGACATACTGAAATATTTGAGGGATAGATCACTCCCCGACCAGGCGAACCGAACGGACAGGCAGAGAATCCAGAAGATGGCGATGAAATTCTATTTAAGCGGAGATTCCCTGTATAAGAGGGATGTAGGCTTGGGACTATTGCGATGTGTAGACGAGACTCAAGCACAGAAAATCATGGGCGAAGTGCACGGTGGAGTATGTGGGCCGCATATGAGTGGACCAATGTTGGCCAAGAAAATTCTGAGAACGGGGCACTACTGGCTATCACTTAAGGCTGATTGTGACGATCATGTCAAGCGATGTTTCCAATGCCAAGAACACGGTAATGATATGCATGCGCCTCCTAATGAACTGCATTGTATGACTTCCCCTTGGCCGTTCTCCATGTGGGGTATGGATGTTATCGGGCCTGTGGAGCCCAAAGCGAGCAACGGCCACCGGTTCATTTTTGTCATGATTGACTATTTCACTAAATGGGTGGAGGCAGCTTCTTTCCCCAAAGTAACGCAGGAAGTTATAGTCAGTTTCATCAGGAACAATGTCATTTGCCGGTACGGACAGCCTGAAATCTTGGTGTCCGACAATGCCAAGAATCTGAACAATGCCCTTATGAAAGAATTGTGCGCCCAATTCAAAATCAAGCATCTTAATTCTGTCATTTACAGGCCCAAAATGAATGGGGCCGTGGAGGCGGCGAAGAAGAATATAAAGAGAATTATGGCGAGAATGTCTGCCAACCATCGGGGATGGCCGGACTTGCTACCCCTCACACTGTTTGCATATCGGATATCAGTTTGTACGTCTACAGGGGCAACCCCTTACGCCTTGGTATATGGGATGGAGGTCGTTTTGCCAGTAGAGATGGAGATGGCATCCCTCCGAATTTTGCTCGATGCTCGGATTGACGAGGAGGATTGGATACAAAGTCGATACGACCAGTTAGCCTTGATAGATGAGAGAAGAGTGGCGGCTATATTACACGGTCAGTTGTATCAGCAACGCATTTCTCGATCGTACGACAAAAAGATACGGTCCCGAAAGTTCAAGGAAAATGATTTAATGCTAAAGAGGGTCATGCCCTGTCAAGACGAAGCCAAGGGGAAATTCGCTCCAAATTGGGAAGGACCCTTTGTGATCAAGAAAGTCCTATCTGGAGGGGCCCTTATCCTACAAGAAATGGATGGCGAGGTATTTCCGCAGCCCCTGAATTCTGACTCTGTGAAGCGGTTCTATGCTTAAAAAAAAAAAAAAAAAAAAAAAAAAAATTATATCCTTTGTAACTCGAACTACGTAGGACCTGATCTCCTGACCTTGTGGGAGTACGTAGGCAGCCATCATGGCGCGGTCCGTTCTATACAAAATAATAAACCTTGTCCCTGTACCAAACCCATTTCCAGAAAAATCCCGAAACCCTACTTTGACAAATACATTCCGAGTCTTCCCCAAACCTAGCTACATAATTAGCCCAAAGTCCGAGACTCGCTTCAATGAAATCAAAGGGGGCACGCGGCAATATCTGTGGAGTTCCAATCAAGACTTGAGGAGAGAAATAAGGCGATATATCGAAATCATAATCGGCTGGATAAAATGAGGATCCAATGAAGGGCGACGATGCATCAAAAAGGGAAATGACTAAAACCATAAGTATTTCTCTATATATACAAAACATTTTGATTACAAGTCTGTCTTTTAAATAAAAGTGATGAAACTGACATAGTCCGTGCAGGGAATAAAATCATCTACAGGTCGGAGACCAGCTGGAGCAGGATAGACAGAATAGTCAAGGCATCATGAACCCCCGGCTCACCCGCAATATGCTGTCCCATCATGTCAATCCGAGTCAGAAGAGCAGCAGCGCTGGTAACAGTCGCAGAATGGCCCTCCATGACAAATCTGACCTGCTCGATAACACTATCTCTGGCAGAGAGGGCGGCATCACAAGCTAGTACGGCGGCATCCCGCTCCGCATGCGCGGTATCCCTCTCAATCTCGGTGGCACTCAAGGCAGACCGGAGCCGGGTACCCTCAACCATCAATCTCTGGGTCCGATCCGCCCAATCAATGGAAGGGACATGTACCACAGCAGAAACCTCCTCAACCCCAGACCTGGGCGCTAATCCTGAAAGCTCCATAGGAATGACCGCATCTGAGCTGGTCTCATCAGGGAAAAGTCCTCGAGAACCACCCAATACCCCAGTCAGATCAAAGTCGGCAATCTCAGAATCTCCTTGCAACCATAACTGATAACCGGGTGTCTGACCGGGGTGACTATCCCCAAACTCGGTCGCAACCCTATGTGACCAAAGATCGTATACCCTCAGCAACTCCCTCTCCGTCTGAGGCGATATAAGAAATCGGTAGTCGGCAGCTCCCGTAAAAAGATGGAGATCCTGCATCTGGTCAAACTGCCCCATGACCGCTAAGGGATGATAAGTCGTCACCCCCCTCAAGCCAAGGAGAGGGACGAAATCGAAAGGTGGCACATGAGTCAAGAAACTCTGGAAGGAGCAATAACCCGAATAGATCAGAAGATGGAAAGGTTCCTCAATGGCCGATAAGAACTCCCTCCATGAGGCTGTATCCGTGCATCGCCGGGGACGGAAAGAGAAATGTATGGCTAGACTGTGGCTGAAACAGAACCCGTGTCAACGAAACTGTCCAATGGGTCTGAGGTGGCTCATGAACCATACGTACAGCAAAGTAGAGCTTCCCTTGAATAGGCGACCAGAGAAGGAATGGCAGTACGAGGCCGATAGGTAAGTCTCAGCAAGTATCATGGGAAGGATAGCATGATCCTCCTGAAGGGCCTGAACCGCTACGATAACCCGCATATCCAGGAGGGCGTCCCCTGCGGGCATGTACAGGGCTGATATGACACAAACCATCAAAACATCCACTCTCAAAGCGCCCCAGCGCTCCTCAGATACTGAAAAATCGCTGGGGAATCGAGAGAAGCTATCCACCGAGCCAAATCTGTCAACCAGGAAGGATAGAGGAACAAGGTGGCTCGAGGGGGTCACAGATAGCAGGGCTGTCCTCCGCAAGCCTGTGAAAGTCAAGAACTGGCGGCGCATATGGCCAGAGGTAACCCGTGCACAGGGACCATCCACGAATAAGCCGGTGAAGCGAGCATACTCCTCAAGTGTAGGGGTCAGATACTCCATCCCAAACCTGAAAACGTGTCTGTCAAGGACCCAGCAACTAAGAATGCCGTCTACAAAGCCCGGCGGTACCTGGAATGATAAAAGAGAAAAGGAGTGTCCCAGAAGACCATCTGCAATGATTCGGTCGGAGGGTAGCAAACTATCCAGCCACGAAAGAAACAGGCCAATGATCCCTGAGGGAGCGTGAGGGCCCACGCTAACCACATCTATAGAAGACATCTGTAAAAAGCAGTATCAAAAGACTATACAGGGGTCAAATTTTATTTATCCATATATATAATAAATCATGCATCCTACAGACTATGATGGAATGAACGGAGCATCAAAAGTAAATGATTGTGCATAAATTGAAATAAGTCTGTACATAATACATGAAATGAGAAATGATAGTAAAACGAGCAGGTTTAAATACAGAGATCCTAGCCTATCAAAGTCTAATCAGTGAAATCTATGCCATCAATGAAGGTGTCATCGTCAAACTGATCTGCAGGCAAGTCCTGGGGAAGGGCAACCTCATCCTCAAAATTAAGGTCTGGGCAGGAATAAGGCGGAACTGGGGCATCCGATGTACCGGGGCCCGCGCCAAAATCAGATCCCTGCGGGTCTGCAGCATAAGCCTCCTCTGGATCTCGGCCCAAGCTCCGAACGAAGAGAGATAACTGATCCACCCTCCGAGTGAGTGAAGCAATCTGGTCCGAATGGGTGGGGACACGGTCACACTCCATCCAATCTGCCATCATCACCGACCCGTGAACCAGGTCTCCGAGGAAGAAGGTAGCTCGGGTCTGAGGACCGATAGTGCGGGGTCTCCACCAGGCACTGAAGCTCTCGCTCGTGTGAGGACCGACGGAAAACATATATCCGTCCTCCCCGGCCATCAGGGCCTCTGGAAGGTGGGCATTCGCAAACCAAGCTCTCTCTGAGGGAGGGGCCAAAGGGATACGAGCCTCCCCAGTCACACATCTGATGGCGCGCTCCCCCAGATACAGCTCCCATCCACCGTAGGTCAGAAAAGGAATACGGCGAGTGGACAAGGCATGCTCCAGGTCCGCGGCATAACCACCGGCAAGGCCAGCCGCCAAATGATCCGCCGTGTAAGGAACCCAGGTCACATCCGCGGACGAGATCAGCTCTAACTGCAGCCGACAATGAGCGAAGCTATCGGACACTGGGGTCTCCTCGTGAGTACTGTGATGCCATCTACGACCCCTAGGATAAGTCTCCGGGCCGAGGGTAGTAACGGGCCGCAAGCAGGGTAGTCTCTCGTAAGCCCAGAACTGTCAAACAAAACAGAAAAGCCATAAGTAGTAGGAAGGAACAAAGAAATGGAACGAAACGAGAACTGTATGATAAAAGGGACCTACTAGCAGGAAGGGGTAGAAGCCGAGCCAGGCATCGGTCTGTCCCTCTGAGCGGAGACGAAGACCCTGTAGGAAGTATGCGAAGGTGAAAGAGCCCCAATCGTAATCCCCGATCCGGTCAACATCCCTGGTGGCTCCGACAATGCTGAAATGGATAGTCGAGGAGTTGTTCCCCAGAAAACAGCCCCTCATAATGGTCAGAAACAGACGGCGGAGCAGAAAATCACGAGCAGACCGGTCCTCAGGGAATGGCTCAGAGAGGACCCCTCCAATGGCATCTACAGCCAGGGCTCCCGATCGAATGCTGCGGGCCTTAAAGACCTTATCATGGGGAGAGTATCCCAACAGGGATCGAACAGCGGCGGGGGTAATGTCAGTCTCCAGAGGGACCCGGGGTCCAGAAAACTCCACCCCGGTGATATAACGCCAGTCGAGAGGGGTCAACACCAGCTCACAGTCAAGAAGATGAAGCGACTGTGTATGGTGGAACCAGCGCTCAGCTAGAGCCCTCATATAACCCCACGGACACCGGCGAGGGGCAATGGTGAAGAAATGTCTGAAGCCCCAGGAATCAACCATCCCCCTATAGTCGGAATGCAAGGCATGATAGAGGGTGTAGATGCTAAACCAGTTGCCCCGAGGCTGGGTAAACTCAGGAACCTGTGACGACCATCAAAAGTCAGGCATGGTAACCATACGGATTTGAATAAACTTAAACGACGGATATACCTCGTTAGCCGCCAGGTAGGCTGATGGATGACTACTGAGAACCGGACCGAGCAGATCAGGTATCCTGGCGCGGGCCCCTGGTAAGGTCCGACGCGTGGGGGGAGGGGCCGCTGTACCTGAAGGGCCTGCCTCTGCCTCAGCTGGGGCATCCTCGTCAACATCCGGCTGAACGGGACGAAGGATAGACTCCGCCAATCTACGGGAATGACGGGTCAGAACGGGAGCTGGAGCTGGGGTGGCCGCTCTGCGACGTCGGACACCCGCCACCCGGGGCACTGCGGAGCCACTGGGAGCATCAGGATCCATGGCTGAAACGGCATCACGAAAAGGAGGTACATCCTTGGCTCGTTATCTTTCAAAAATCTTATTGCATATTGCTAAAAAAATCATAGGGCAGCATGACATGTTTATGAAATGAAAATGCATGAATAAATCCCTAGGGGTGCGCTAGATTTCCCGAAATTTCGGCAGAGTTTCGTTTGTAAAATGGACATCCCATGCACGATCCGGCATGTTTAATCAAATCAGGCAACCAACAAATCCCAAATGCAAGTAAAAATAATGCACCATGAGCATGAAATGACTGAAATCATGTTTTTTTCAAAGTAAATAAAGCATGACTGCAAGACCCATTTGTTTATGTATGCTACGGCTAACCCCAATATCTCATATAGGCATGCATTACTAAGATTAAAATATTTAAACAAGTAAATACATAGTCAATTGAAAGCAGAAATAAAAGAAAAAGGAGTTAAAACGTTACCCAAAGCGCGTAGAGTGTTTTAATCGGAGCAGATTTGGCCAAAAGATGTCCAAAAGACGAAAAAGTCGGGTAGGGGACGAGGAAAACCGAAAACGAGAAAAAGGGACAGCGAAAAAGTGAAAAGAAAGTGGGGGTCGCGATCGGAAGTAGGGACCGATCCCAGCCGCAGATGCATCTGCGGCTGGCCGCAGATGGATCTGCGGCTGGTCCCGGTGACCAATATTGCCTCCCTTTTGCTACCCGAGTCAACCTGCAACGAGTCCCATGTTAAGATATAAGATTTTAGAAATACCTGACCCAATTAAAAAACGACCCGTCAGATACGAGACCTGACCAATTGAAAAACGACCCGTCAGATACGAGACCTGACCAGTTGAAAAACGACCCGTCAGATACGAGACCTGGCCAATTGAAAAACGACCCGTCAGATACGAGACCTGACCAATTGAAAAACGACCCGTCAGATACGAGACCTGACCAATTGAAAAACGATCCGTCAGATACGACACCTGACCAATTGAAAAACGAACCGTCAGATACGATACCTGACCAATCCAAGAACGACCGTCGGATGCGAAACCCAAGCAACATCCATTCGTGAAATTCGAATCGACCCCTACACGATCATGTCAAGTGCGGCATTTGCATTATCTCAACATATGCATTGCATCGATAAAACACATACTGTCTCTCCTGTGCACCAGGTGCCTACTTCTTTATCATGTCCATTTCATATTTCATTCCATAAACATGATAAAGAGGGGCAGCTGTAGACACTTAAATTTTGCACTTGTATACTAACCCTGACAGGAGGACAAAATCGTCAATTGACCCAACATACGAAAAGGAGAGGTGGGCGCCAAAACGCAGTTCCCACCACGGCTTACGATCAAGGCTGTCAAACGCAAAACGAGAATTGAGTCATCTGAGGCGAGGCAAAGCTACCTGCTGAACCAGTATAGATCGCCATTTCTTCCACCCGAGAGAAGAAGAAGAAAAAAAAGAAAAAGAAAAGAGGAGAGAGAGAGCTCGCGGGGAAGAGAGAGAGGGGTCGATTTTGCTGTTAGATTCAAGCAATATATCCCAGTTGTTGTGTTCATTAGTTAGAGATCTTGTGGTGTAATCTATTTCGTGATATAGAAGCTTGAGTTGGCATTTTTGCAAGGTGAAAAGGATTTTTTTTGAGTTTATATGGCTTGTATTGTTAATGTAGCATTGTGATTGGTTATTTGATATAGTTTTTTTGTTGTAATGGCGATGATCTGTGGATTAGGTGTCGTTAGCGAGGGTTCCATCGGAACATAATTCCTCCTAACGCCCCGATGATATCCGTATGGTGATTTTTCATTCGTTATGGTTATAAGTAATGTGTAGTGTTGATTTGGTGATATTTGGGTTGTATAGTGTGATAGCAATGTTAAATCTCGTTATATTTGGTTTAGGGTTGGTTGTGCAACGATTTGGGTGAATGTGAGCCTAAGGAGGAGATCCTCGTGGTCAAATCCCGATGATGGACATTTTTTGGTATATGTAATCATCAGATGGGATTTGTGGTTGTGTAAATGTAATATTGGGCCTTAAAGCGATACCGAATCGGGATCGAGTTAAGGCCCCGTAATAATAAAGTATGTGATTGTGGGTGTTTGGGGTTGTCTGGATGGCTCACATGCCCGTGGATAGCCCCGACACGATTTGAATGTTTATTTTGATTTATGACACAAAAAATTGTTTTCAAGTAAGGCAAATGATAAAGATTTTCTAAAAGGAATCAAATTAGGATATTAGATACACGAGGTTTAAAAAAGGTAAAGAGTTTTGGCGAAATTTGATCCTTGTTTGACAAAAAGGCTATATTTGGTTTTAAAATGTCATAAAAGATGTTTTCGAAAAATAAATAACGTTTTCATTAAACTTAGTGCATAAGGTTAAAGAGTTCTAGAAGTTGCCTTCATTTTATTTATATTAATTGTTAGAAGGAAATGTATAGTCTCGATTCCTATTTGACAAAAGTTTAAAATTGTTTGTTTTCTAAAAATGACATCTAATAAAAAACCCTCAACATTTTTCGAAATTAAAATCAATCTTTCTTATAAAAAGCGAAGCCTCGTCATTCGGATCAGAAGACGTCTAAACACTTTCCTGACAAAACACGTTTGCTATATTAAATAAAAAACAAACTTTTTATGCAAAACTCACCACAAACCTCCATTTAGGCGCGCACACACATACACACACACGCAACTCACACATTTTAGGATTTAAAAGGATAGGAAAACATCAAGATTGCGGTAACCGTGTTTCACGGAAGTCGGGGGGTGCCTAACACCTTCCCCTCGCTTAAGCAAACCCCCGAACTCTATGAATCTCGGTTTGCGGACCAATTAACTCGGAGTCACATATGAGCCAGCGATTACGAAAACAAAATTTCGGATGAGTTGGTACATCCATTTTAAATATACCAACTGGCGACTCTGGTCAATTGGCTCATAAAAATTCGACATTTCAAAACCCCGTCGACACTAGGCCGACCCTTTTCAAAAGTCACATCTTAATTCAAAAGGCTAAAATTGGAAAGGACTTTTTAATAATAAAAAATAAAAACGAGACGACGAAAATCCCGGCGTCGACATCTGAGTAGTTTAAATTGTAATTCCGGGGACAGAATTCTTATAAGAGGAGAGAATGTAATGACCACGAATTTGATTAGACATTGTAATTATGATTATTAAATAATTAGCAATAAATTAAAATTTTGTACTAATTAATTGTGCATTAGATAATTAAATAGATATACTTGTATATGTGTATATTTATTTAAAGCAATGAAGCAAGAGGTTAAAATTAACTAAAGTAAGTCTAATTGGATTATATTTTAAATCCAAATGAGGTATTAAACTAGGTCAATTATATTAACCTAGTAGCCCATGTAATTAATTTAATATTAGTCCATGTATTTAATTAAACAAGCCCAAATGCTTGAATTAATTAAATGTAACATAGAATATTCAATGTTAGCCCAATTTGTTATTTAAATTGAGCCCAACCAAATTAAATGGATGTGCCCAACACATTTAATCCTATAATGCAATGTGGAGCCCAATAGAAAGTCAAAATTGGTCAACAATTGAGCACATGTGTGTGTGTGTGTGTGTGTGTGTGTATATATATATATATATATATGTATATATATATATATATATATATATGTATATATGCATAATAAAAGCTAGAAAAATAAAGGAAAAATAAAGCCAAAAATGGCCATATGGCTGGCCAAAGTGGGGCCCACCAAGGGTGGCTTGTTTGCTCCATGTTGCTTCACTTGTACACTTTGTCTAGGTGGTTCGCCAACTCATGTCACTCACAATGTCATTCACCTAGTCAATCTATAAAATAGTAAGCTCAATTAACTTTTAATTTCACCAACATTAGTTGATTAGGAAAGCTTGATGGTGATTAAGGAGACTCTATAAATAGAGTGCTCCACACACTTGTATAGGTTTGTTAATCATTTGCAAGTCTTGCTCAAGAGAAAAATAGAAAGCATTTAGGAGCTAAAAAGAGAAACACTCTTGAGAGTTGAAGGAGATAGCTAGAGAAGGAGCTTAGTGAATGTCCAATAGCTTCACAACATACTTTGGAATGAGAAGAAAAAGAGCATTCAAGACCATAAGGTTAAAAAGTGCTCTAATCCTTCCTTTGTTCATTTTTGTAGTATAGATATGATTTAATCGGTTAAAATATATTTTTAACCGATCAAAACTTATTTTGATGGTCTAGAAGTATTTAACTATGTAATATATGTATATTCATAGCTTGATGTAGTTATATCATGTTTTGGTATGTGTAGATTGCGTAAAAAAGCAAGAAATGCTCGTTGATTTTTACCGGTAAAACCTAACTAAGCATGTTGTGTTTAATGTTGTATTTTGAAATGTACAAGTTGTAAATTAGATTTTTATGGCTAGAAAGTTAGATACATGAGTTTTAAAGAAAAACCCAATTTGAAGCTTTCAAAAATATTGAATAACGAAAAAGTTATAGCTTTTACCGCAAAAGATGTCGTTTTTAAACCCTAGATGGTTCGATCTTTAAATTTCGTGTAAAACGTTTTCAAAAATGTAATTGAACCATGGAATATTGTAAAACAAGAACTTAGAAAGACAAAAGCACTAAGTTGGTGTCATTTGAATGTGTAGAGTTTATTTATTTCAAGTTTGAACCATTAAAACCAAGGATTTATGAAACTAGTTTTCATTATGTCCTTGTGAGCGATTGTACGGATACTTTCGTTTGGAATTTGGATTTGTGAGCTAAAGATAAATTGTAGATCATGAAATTATAATGAATTTAGGCTTAAGAATCACCTCAAAATGTTTCTGTATGACAAAGTTATGACCAAATTGGTAAAGGAGGTACAGGCAGTCCACAAATTAGGGTTTTGAAATTTGTGTACTACCGCTGCAGAGGTCAAACATTTTGCGAGAAACGTGTTTTTGATGTCCAGGTCGGGTCGGTCCAGGTCAAGTTTTCTTTGAAAATTTAAGTTGAAATAAGTGTAAAATGAGTGTATTTGTGTAATAAACCAATATATGGAGTTTATTGATAACTAATTGATAACTAAATGTTTAAATTAAAGTCTAAGGTGAATACAAATACAAAGTTAACTATTGGTATTGTTTAAAATAAAATATTATTAAGTGTTGAATAATATTATTATGTAATTAAAAAGTTGTTAAATGATTAATAACATTTGTAGATGATTTAGATATTATTACATGATTAATAATATTAGATAATAAATAAAATATTATTAAATGATTAATAATATTATATAATGAATAAAATATTATTAAATAATTAATAATATTAATAAGATAATAAAATATTATTAAATGATTAATACTATTAGATAATGAAAAAAATATTATTAAATAATTAATGATATTAATAAGGTAATAAAATATTACTAAATGATTAATAATATTAGATAATAAATAAAATATTATTAAATGATTAATAATATTAGGAGATTAATAAAATATTATTAGATGATTAATAAAATTTGAAGGTTAATAAAATATTATTAAATGATTAATAATATTATAAGTCTAATAAAATATTATTAACTTGTTAATAATATTATATAAGAGTTTGAACTATATTAAAGAATCAATAGAGATGTTATGTGATTGAAATCTTATCAAGTGATAATATTTCCTATGTGTTGATATACCCTTAATTATGTAATTACATGGTTAAGTGTTAGAGATGTTAGAGTTTTAGAGATTATCATATAAATGTGTATATGATACTAATTTAAGATCAAACTGATTAATTGTTAGGTCTATTCAAAGAAAATTAATTGAATTGGTTAGCAGTAGACTACGCACGAGGCAAGTTTCTTCTTAACCCTAACTTGCATTTATTGTTGCAAGTTTTCTTCAACTATAATTACATTGAGCAATTCAATTATTATTGAGCAAGTATCTACACTCGTAGTTATTTGACAGAGCTTAAAATGGATTAATTATCTAAAATTATTCTACATCATTATTTGTTATTGTATTCGTACTTAATGCTTTTACAAATGTTATAGTTCATTAATTCAAGAACTGTTTAAGAATGTCTAAGCTAATTGTTTCGGCTAGACAATGCATATTTAAATTCTTCAAATTGAATATTTTAAAAAGCTTATCCAAACCAATTGTTGGTGCGGATTCTTATAGTAAGACTGAGAATGAAAAACCCTAGTTAAAGGGGATTTTTATTTGTCGGGAAACCGAATTTGCGCAAGAAATCTAAATGTTATGCATATACATAGGATATAAGAGGACTGATCCCCTCGAGTGTCCCATTTTTTTCAAGGTGTCAGATATACATATATGTCTGTTCTACCTTAGTAGCAGTTCATGGTCATTAAAGATCACTCAACAATAAATAGTCAATTCATTCTTATATTGAACTTTGATTCTTGATATCTTTCACAATTGTTATTGTTGAAAACCCTAACGTTATTTCCTTCATCGTGATATATCTATTGTTGTTGTTTATAAACTTACTGAGCCATTTAGTTGCTTATTCTTGCTATATCATGACTATATTTCAGCTAAGCCTGAATGCTCTAAAACAGACAAAGGCAAGGGGAAAAGAAACGCTTAGTTTAGTTGATGCATGTTAGTCTTAAATTACTGTTATGTAATTTTCTTGTAAATCTTTTGTATTTTTCTTAAGATATGTAATGTTACGATTAAGGTTAATTGACCTTAGGAAATGTAGTCTTTTTATAAAGGGACCTTTTGTATTATTCCACGAAGTTTAAATGCAATTTATGTATTTAATTGTTAGTAAGTATTGTACAGTGGAGAACCAAACCCGAGGTTATGGAACCCGAATTTGGGGTCGTCACAATTACCCTTACTACTAAACAACTTTCGACACGTGCTAAAGATTTAATTTAATAGCAGCTTTAAGAATTAGAGAGATCGTTGAACTAAACAACACAAGCCACGTGTTTGCATTTAATTTAGATGAACATTCTTCCTAAGATAAAATAATCTTTTGATCTGTAAAATAATTATTAAACTTAGTTGCTTCACAAATAGCAGTAGATTAATGTGAATAATAAACTAGTAGGCCTCATAACAATTAAACAAATCAATCATAAAATTAAGCACAGAAAAATATCCAATACTCAAAATATAAACTGAACAATTAAAATAAATTAGATCTCACAATGTATAAATATTGATGGCTTCAATCACTTAAACCAAGAAAAATAATTTAGCTATACATAGTTGTAGAAAACACCAAAGAATAGAAGAGAGAATTTTTCTAATGAAAGTTGTATCCTCAAGTGTATCTCAAGCCCTCTATTTATAGGCTACATAAACCTCCTAACCCTAAAATGAATTATTATTTCCAAACCCTAATAGGATTTAAAATACAAATAAAATAAATTATTAAAATCCTATTCCAAATTATAATTGAATTTATTAATAAACCATTCTTCAATTTCAATTTGGAATCCACAAAAACAATCCTTGCTGCCAAAACTTCGTTGGAGAGAGAAGGAATAGATGATGTGTGGGACCCATGCATGAGAGAGAGAAAGGAACAAGTAGCAGCCACGCCAACCACGCGCCTTTGCTGCTGCTAACTGTCCAGGCCCGCGCATGGCGCGAATTTCTTTTTCTTTTTTCTGTCCAAACGTGCATGGCGCGAGATTGCTCCTTCGCTTCCTGAAACGGCATCGTCCGAATTCCTGCTGACAAACCGCATGCACGCATGGCGCCAGCTTTGTTCCCTGTTATTACCATTCTGCATTTAGGATCCAAGTATTTATCATTTTGCCACACGAACTTTAATTTTCCTACAAAATAAAATTAAAAATAAGTAAAAATAATATAAAAATACTAAAAATAATTAAAAAATATAAAATTAAATAAATTACCTAAAACGCTAAAAATACTTCAAAACTCACAAATAATTAAGTATAAAAATACCCAATAAAAAGAGATAAAATCGACTTATCATGAACATATCAAAATTTAACTGTTTTATGGCCCATAAAGCACGATGTTCAAGTTCCATAGGTAAGTGACAAGCTTTTTCAAAAAGAAGTATATATGGTGATATTTCTAAGTTAGTCTTAAAGGTAGTATGGTAAGCCCGCAATGCATCTAACAATTTTATAGGCCAATCTTTCCTATTAGAACTCACCATTTTTTCTAAGATTTATTTTATTTGTCTATTCAAGACTTCTACTTGACCACTTGTCTGAGGGTGATATGGTGTAGCAAACTTGTGGGTGATAGAATACTTTTTTTCAACAAGGATTCAATAGGCTGATTGCGAAAATATTTTCCTTGATCACTGATTATAGCTCTAGGGGTACCAAAGCGAGAAAAAAATATTATCTTTCAAAAATTAGAAAACAACATTGTTGTCATTGGTCTAGGTTGATATAGCTTCTACCCACTTAGACACGTAATTAACCGCAAGTAAAATGTACAAATTTCCAAAAGAATTTGGAAATGGACCCATGAAATCTATCCCCCACACATTAAATAACTCAATGACTAGAATGAGTTGCATTGAAATCATATTCCCCCTAGTGATCCTTCCTAATTGTTGATAGCTATTACAAATGGCACAAAATTCTATGGCATCCTTGAATAGACTAGGCCAATAAAAACTACACTAGAGAACTTTGGCATCCGTCTTTTTTCCTCCAAAATGTCATCCACAAGCTTGGTCATGACAAAATGATAGGACACTCCTAAACTCATGGTCAGGTACACATCTCGTAATGAAATATCAGGAAAATATTTAAACAAATAGGAGTCGTCCCAATAAAAATGTTTGACTTGTGAAAAAAAATTTAACCGATCTTGTTTGGACCAATGGGAATGAATCTCATTAGTAACTAGGTAGTTCACAATATCTGCAAACCAAGGTGTAGTAGATATGGAGAAAAGTTACTCATCTAGGAAATAATCATTTAAGGGCAGTTCGGAGTTGGACTCCACAATTAAATGAGACAAATGATCAGCTACCACATTTTCAGACCCTTTTTTATCCCTGATTTCTAGGTCAAATTCTTGGAGCAATAAGACCCAATGAATTAAATGGGCTTTTGAGTATTTTTTGGAAAGAAGGTGTCTAAGGGCAGTATAATCAGCGTAAACAATAATTTTAGACCTAATAAGATCGAAACTTTTCTAGAGCAAAAACTACAGCTAGAAGTTCTTTTTTAGTAGTTGAATAATTCAATTGTGTATCATTTAAAGTTCTACTAGCATAGTATATGACATGGGGAATCTTATTAATCTGTTGCCCTAGAATAACACCAACTGCATAGTCAGATGCATCACATGTTAACTTAAATGATTGACTCCAATCAGGTGATTTGATGATAGGAGCTGAGGTTAACTTTTTTTTAAGTTGTTTAAAGGGTTGGAATCATTTTTCATTAAATTCAAAATGTGTACCTTTACTTAGAAGATTGGTTAAGGGTCTTACTTTCTTACTGAAATTTTTGACGAATTGCCTATAAAAGCCTGCATGTCCCAGGAATGAACGAAATTCTTTAACTGTCCTAGGTGGTAAGAGATTGGCAATGAGGTCAATTTTGGCTTTATCTACTTCAATTTCCTTTTCAGATATGATATGACCAAGAATAATTTCCTTTTTTAACCATGAAATGACATTTTTTCCAATTTAAGATTAAGTTAGTTTCCTTACATCTCCTTAGAACTAAGTCAATGTGGTGAAGGTGATATACACATTAATTATACATTTTAATATTCTCATTTTTATTATTTTATTTAATTATTACATTTTATTTTGTTTTACAGAAAATAGATAAATAATTGAAGTTGAGTTGAAAAGGGAGTTTTAGAAGCTTTCAAGTTGATTTTTATTTGAACTCCAATAAAGATTTGGAAGATTACTATGTAAAAATTGAAGTAAAAAAGGAAAAAAGAGACCAAGTTACTCTAAATTAGATTAGAATTTAATTTATTTTCCCTATAAATAGGAGTCTTGTTTTAGAGAGAATAGCATGTAGTATTTTTATTTTTTTCTTTTAGTTTCGGTAGGATCAAGTAGAGGAGTTTTCAATTTATTCTTTTTTTTTTTTACTTTATGCTTTCCTGCTAGTTAATTGCATTATGCTTTCCCAATTAGTTTAAACATGTTGATTTAAGTTTTGTTATATTAATAATCTGGTACAATTATTATTAGTACCAATTTTATTTGTTTTAATTTTTAATTCCATGGATAACTAAATTTTTTAATACCTAGGATGAAGATGAAACTAAGTATTTCAAATTAATATTTACTTTTCGTTCCGATATTAATGCCTAATTGTTTGTTCCTTCAATTTTATCTTCGCGCTAAATTCGTTTTGGTTATATATTAATTACGAGGTTTTGATAGATTATTGTTAAGATACGAGTTTTTCATAATTCATGCTTGTTCAACGAAGTTTTGATGAGTTATAGGTAATCCTTAAATTTTCATAATCTATACTTGTCCATATTAATTATATGAATCACTATTTTTAAAGGGAAGGAAAAATAATTAGTAATTAACTAGGAAAAGAATGAATTATTTATTATGTTATTATTTAGTGGATTCAGATTCCTATGTAGTTTTTCCAATTATTAGTTTTCGTTATTAATTTTTAAATTTGCATTAGTTAGTTAATTGATCAACTTCACAATTTTTATTTCTAATTTGCTTGAAATACAAATTAAGGATACATTTAATAATTAATATAGTCTTTGTGGTTCGACATGTGTTTGCCCGTTCTTCAATAGACGTTGTGCATTTGTTGTTATTAATTTTTATCACATCAAGTTTTTGACACTATTGCCGAGGACTAGATTTAATTTTTTATTCCTTAATTTTTATTTCTTCAAATTAGTTTTTAGTACTAATATATTTTTTCTTTTTCAGGATTATCGAAGCAGATCGAAGGAGCAAAAACATAAAGATTTTGTTGCTGCGTTTTCTTGGTACTTCGTATCTCTATAGTTTATTTCAAATAAAAACAAAAAAAAATAGTAGAGTAGTTTAGTTTAGTTTATTATTTTTAGGTTGACTTCAGAAGTAGTTTTTTATTATTTTTTTTATTTTTGTATTTATTTATTTTTTAAAATTTATTTTTTCTTATTTGTTTTTGTGTGTTTATTTGCTAGTAGTGCATGCAAAAAGTGTGGGTTAAGGACAAAACATCCCGATTAGTGAGAAAACTTGATTTTTCGGAATTCATTTTAAAAGATCTCACTTTTAAAAAAAAATGAAAGTTACACAAATCGTTTCTTTAAGAGATCGATGTTATCCTTCTTCTTGCTCTTCCCAACCTTCATGCATCAATCTACCACCGGTAACTTGTAATAATTTTAAACTTAAACCGTATTTTATAAATATGTTACCTAGGTTCACTGGGGTAGAAGATCCATATTTATTCATTTAGGAATTTGAAGAAGTTTGTCCTTTAATAAAAATTCAACAAATTTCTGAAAACTTGATTAGGTTAAGATTGATCACATTCGCTTTAAAAGATAATGCTAAAAAGTGGTTATATAGCCTAGCGAATAATTTCATAACAACCTGGGAGGGATTTGTTGTTACATTTCTAAAAAAATATTTTCCAAATCACAAAACTTCCAAAATTAGGGCTGCAATTCATCAATTTTGCCAACTTGAAAACAAGTCATTTTGGAAATATTTTAATAAATTTAAAAATATAGAAAGTTTAATGAAATCTCAAATCCAAACTAACCAAGCCATGCAAAACACTAACCAAGCCGTGCAAAACACTAATCAAGCCATATCTCATTTAGAGATCTAAATGAGTCAATTGGCCACTATAGTTAGTGAAAGAGAGAAGGGTACGTTCCCTAGCCAGCCCAAGAGCAATCCAAAATTTTTAGTTCCTAATCAAAAACCTTATCATGTCAATTCACTTGAAAACAACTAAGTCAACCATGTGAATTTTGTAGTCTCTTTAAGGTCTGAAAATTATTTTAACAATCATGTTATCATTGATAATGAATAAGAGAAAATTTTAATTGATGAATCTAATAATCCATCTTCAAAATCAGCCCAGCCTAAAAAGCCCACAAAGTCTAAGTTCGTGTGCCCATCTACTAAGCAATTGTCAAAGAATGGTCAAACCACATCTTCTTAGTTAAATGAAAAAATCTTTAAACCAAAAGTCATATTCTCCCAAAGACTAATTTCAAACAAACAGTCAGCCCAGTTACACAAAATTCTAGAAGTGTTCAAACAAGTGAAAATTAATATTCCTCTTCTAGATGTTATTCAACAAGTTTCCTCATATGCTAAATGTCTAAAAGATTTGTATACACACAAAACAACCACTTATGTTCCTAAGAAAGCTTTTCTAACAGCCCATGTTAGTTCTGTTATGTCATGCCAAGTCCCTGTGCAGTATAAAGACTCCAGTTGTCCTACTATTTCATGTATCATTGGAGACACCTTAATTGAAAAAGCTTTGCTTGATTTAGGAACGAGTGTTAACCTTTTACCATTTTCTATGTACCAAACCTTAGGTTTAAGGAAGTTAAAAAAGACAAGAGTCACACTCAAACTAGATGACCGTTCCATCAAAGTGTCAAAGAGAATAGTTGAAGATGTACTCATTAAGGTTGGTGATTTTGTGTTTCTTGTCGATTTTGTTGTTCTTGAAACCCAACCTGTTGCCAACCCCAACGGTCAAATTCCTGTCATTTTAGGTAGACCATTTCTTGCAACCTCTAATGCGTTAATCAATTGTAGGAATGGACTAATGAAATTAACATTTGGGAACATGACAATTGACTTAAATGTGTTTAATGTGGGAAATGAACCTAATGATTTTTCTGACCAGTCCATAAAAGTAAACATGATCCAAGAGTTATCCATGACCTTATAAATGAATGAAAATGAACTTATAATTTTAGTTGATTCAATAGATTTTTTCTTAAATCACCTTGATCAAAATTAGGATGAGTCTGAATATTTAGATAAGATCAATGAGTTGTTGAGATCTACTACACATGAGTCAACAAAATTAGAACATACATTTGAACCAATTCTTCCAAACTTAAAAAATGTAAGTGAAAATTTTCTTGAGGTCGATTCTAAGTATAACTATGAAAGTTTTGATTATTTTCAATTTTTTAGACCTCTTGAAAAACATGAACATTTCACACTCACTTGCCTTTTTGCATCACTATTTTATGATCACATGCATTTTAGGATTTATCAAATTGGTAGATATGTATATTTATTTTATTTCTCACCACATTTTCTTATAGCATTATGCCCCACCATACGAGGTACAATTATTTTATTTCTTTATTCTATATTCTTCATTTGCATACATTGAGGATAATGCATGATTTAAGTATGGGGGAGTTTTGCATTTTTATTATTTGATTTTTATTTATGTATTGCATTTTTATTCTTTGTTTTTTATTATTAGATTTTTATTAATTAATTTATTTCTCAAATAATAAAAATGCAATACATAAATAAAAATCGAATAATTAAAATGCAAAACTCCCCTCATACCTAAATCATGTATTGTCCTCAATGTATGCAAATGAATGATAGAGAACAAAGAAATAAAAGAATTGTACCTCGTATGGTGGGGCATAATGCTGCAAAAAAATGTGGTGAGAAAGAAAACAAATTCACATATCTACAAATTTGATAAATCCTAAAATACATGTGATAATAAAATTGTGATGCAAAAAGGCAAGTAAGTGTGAATTGTTCATGATTTTCAGGAGGTCTAAAAAATTAAAAATAATCAAAACTTTCACAGTTATACTTAAAATCGATCTCAAGAAAATTTTCACTTACATTTTTAAAGTTTGGAAGAATTGGTTTAAATGTATGTTCTAATTTTGTTGACTCATGTGTAGTAGATCTCAACAACTCATTGACCTTATCTAAATATTCAGACTCATCCTAATTTTGATCAAGGTGATTTAAGAAAAAGTCTATTGAATCATCCAAAATCATAAGTTTATTTTCATTCATTTCTTGAGTTATGGATAACTCTTGGATCATGTTTACTTTTATGGGATGGTCAAAAAAATCATTAGGTTTCTTTCCCACATTAAACACATTTAAGTCAATTGTCATGTTCTCAAATGTTAATTTCATTAGTCCATTCCTACAATTGATTAACGCATTAGAGGTTGCGAGAAATGGTCTACCTAAAATGACAAGAATTTGACCGTTGGCGTTGGCAACAGGTTGGGTTTCAAAAATAACAAAATCGACAAGGAACACAAAATCGCCAACCTTAATGAGTACATTTTCAACTATTCTCTTTGGCACTTTAATGGAACAATCATCTAGTTGGAGTGTGAGTCTTATCTTTTTTTAACTCCCCTAAGCCCAAGGTTTGGTACACAGAAAATGGTAAAAGGTTAACACTCATTCCTAAATCAAGCAAAGCTTTTTCAATTAAGGTGTCTCCTATGATACATGAAATAGTAGAACAACGGGGGTCTGTATACTTTACAGGGACTTGGAATGACATGATAGAACTAACATGAGTTGTTAGAAAAGCTTTTCTAGAAACCTGAGTGGTTGTTTTGTGTGTGCACAAATCTTTTAGACATTTAGCATATGAGGGAACTTGTTGAATAACATCTAAAAGAGAAATATTAATTTTCACTTGTTTCAACACTTTTAGAATTTTGTGTAACTGGGTTGACTGTTTGTTTGAAATTAGTCTTTGGGGGAATGAGACTTTTGGTTCAAAGATTTTTTCATTTGACTCAGAAGATGTGATTTGATTATTCTTTGACAATTGCTTAGTAGATGGGCACACTGACTTAGCCTTTATGGGCTTTTCAGGCTGGGCTAATTTTGAAGATGGATTATTAGATTCATCAATTAAAATTTTCTCTTATTCATTATCAATGATAACATGATTGTTAAATTAATTTCCAGACCTTAAAGAGATTATAGAATTTACATGATTGACTTGGTTATTTTCAACTTGGTTGTTTTCAAGTGAATTGGCATGATAAGGTTTTTGATTAGGGACTGAAAATTTTGGATTGGTCTCGGGCTAACTAAGGAACTTACCCTTCTCTCTTTCACTAACAATAGTGGACAATTGACTCATTTGGATCTCTAAATGAGATATGTCTTGGTTAGTTTTTTGCATGGCTTGGTTAGTGTTTTGCATGGCTTGGTTAGTTTGGATTTGAGATTTCATTAAAGTTTTCATATTTTTCTCTAACGTGCTAAGTCTCTTCTCACTTTTACTAGAAAACCCTAGTGAATATTGAGTTACTGAATTTGAATTTTGGTACAAATTAGGATTTGACTTTTAATAAGGTTGAAATGATTAATTTAGAGACTGGTTGACCTGATTTGAAGAGTTATTCGGATAGGGTCCTTGGTTTTATGCAAAATTGGGATGATTTCTCCAACCTGAATTATAAATGAGTGCAAATGGGTCATTCATAGGTCGTTAAAACATTGTATTGACTTGATCAAAATCTTCAAATTGGTTTACATGTGATTGTTCCCTTATTTTTAAAGCTTCAAGTCTTTTAAGTACACCAACCAACTTAGCTTCGATGGCAATTAAATTGTAAATTATATGAACACCCCTAGAAGAGCTAGGTTTATCGATCTCTCGGGTGGTTTTCCATTACATGATTTTTTCTATAAAGTCTTCTAAAAACTCTCAAACCCCTTCCTCATCAATTTTTAGAAAATTCCCTTGACACGTTGACTCTAAAATCATTTTGGTGGAAAAGTCTAAACCTTCGTAGGCAATTTGATACAATCTCCATTTCTCAATTCCATAGTGTGAGCACTTGGATAACATATTTTTAAATCTATTAAAATATTTTCAAAATGACTCGTTTTTAAGTTGGCAAATTGATTAATTGTAGTCCTAATTTTGGAAGTTTTGTGATTTGAAAAATATTTTTTTAGAAATGTAACAACAAATCCCTCCCAAGTTGTTATGGAATTATTCGCTAGGCTATATAACCACTTTTTACCATTATCTTTTAAAGCGAATGTGATCAATCTTAACCTAATTAAGTCTTCAGACATTTGTTGAATTTTTATTAAAGTACAAACTTCTTCAAATTCGTGAATGAATAAATATGGATCTTCTACCCCAGTGAACCTAGGTAACATATTTATAAAATACGATTTAATTTCAAAATTATTACAATTTACCGGTGGTAGACTAATGCATAAAGGTTGGGCAGAGAGGGAAGGGTAACATCGACCCCTTAAAGAAACGTTTTGTGTAAACTTTCATTTTTTTAAAAGTGAGATCTTTTAAAGTGAATTCCGAAAAATCAAGTTTTCTTACTAATCGGGATGTTTTGTCCCTAACCCACACTTTTTGCATGCACTACTAACAAATAAACATATTAAGCACACAAAAACAAATAAGAGAAAATAAAAATAAATAAATAAATAAAAATAAAAACTACTGCTAAGGTCAACTTAAATAAAATCTATATAGCTCATAACTGTTCCAGTTACTCTTTAAGGTCTACCAAATTCGAAATTAATCACACCACTATGCATATAAGTGTAAGAACAGTAGAGTCTCTCTGTAGGTACAGTGACTAATTAAGTAACTACGCGTTTTTTAGGCGTTTACCTTTTGAACCATTTATCTAGACACCAGTAATTTGATTAATTTAAAATTCAGACTCCTCTTAGAGTCCTATGGGCCAACGTCTACTTGATTTTATTTAGTCGGTTATGTAAAGTGTGGTTGTTTGTGAGCCAAGGAATGGTGATAAAAATCTTCACATTATCTTGTTAAGGGTTTTTACCCTTGATATTAACTTAAAAATAAAAATGCATAAATAAATAAAAAATGTAAACAAATAAAATGTCTTTAAACTATGTGAATTATACTGAAAAATTTGACATACTTCAATCCTCCAGCAATCACCACAATTTATATTTAACAATAAATAAATAAAATAAAATAAAACTTAAGTAGGATGTGCTCTACGTGAGTGAATGTATGAATGCGGCAATTAGTTTTTAAACTAAAAATAATAAACTAAACTATTATTTTTTTTATTTAAAAATAAAAAAAATGAAAATACGAAGAACCAAGAAAGCGCAGCAACAAAATATCTATATTTTTGCTCCTTTAATTCGCTTCGATAATCCTGAAAAATAAAAAAAAAATATCTGTAATAATTAATTCAAAGAAATAAAAATTAAATCCGCTTCGATAATCTTGAAAAATAAAAATAAAATATTAGCTGTAATAATTAATTCAAAGAAATAAAAATTAAATTTAGTCCACAACAACGGTGCCAAAAACTTGATGTGATAAAAATTAATAACTGCAAGTGCACATCGTCAAATTGAAGAACGAACAAGTACAGGTCGAACCACAGAGAATAAATTAATTTCAATGTTTCCTTAATTGATATTCCAAATAAATTAGAAATAAAAAAAGATAGAGATGGTTAATTAACTAAATAACGCAAATTAAAAATTAATAATGAAAACTAATTATGAAAAAAATTACCTAGGAATCCGAATCTACTAAATATTAACATAATAATTAAATTCTTCATTTCTTAATTAATTTCTAATTATTTTTCATTCCCTTTAAAAATAGTGATTCATATAATTAATATGAGCAAACATATATTATGAAAATTTAAGGATTAACTATAACTTATCAAAATTTCATCGAGTAAGCATGAATTATGAAAAACTTATATATTATCAATAACCTATCAAAAATCTTACAATTAATATAGAACCAAAACGAATTATGCGCTAAGATAAAATTGAAGAAACAAACAATTAGACATTAATATCGGAACAGAAATAAAACATTAATATGCAATACTTAATTTTATTTTCATTCTAGATATTAAAAATCTAGCTAACCATGAAAATGAAAAACTAATACCACTAATAATAATTGCATGAAAAAAAAATAAGAATAAAATAAAATAATAACTATTATTTTTTTTATTGAATCATTAAAGAACGTGGCAAACAATATGTATACTCCCTGATTAGGGATGCACAAAAAGTCTACATCCCACAGGCCGGCCTAGCCTGGCCTGAGCCAGGCTTAGTCAAAGCCCGGACCGAGCCGGTCCGGCCTACAGTCTTTGAACAGGCTGTTATTTTGACATAAAAGTCCGGCCTAGCCTGACATACGAAAAAGTCCGACCTACGAAAAAGACTGGTCTGGCCCGGCCTATGCAAAAGCCCGGCCCAGCCTAACTAATTCGTTTTAACTATGGACTATAACTTGATATATATATAAGCAGCAAAAAGACGGATGAAAGGAAGAAATGGTTCATTGTAGGGAGATAATAAACTTTAAAAAAATTTGTTTGGCTTTTCTGTTCATTGTACTAATCACAATTGGTTGACAAATCCGGCTAATGTTGTAAAACTTTTTTAGTTTCAAAATAGAATTAATTAATTTGGGTATTCTAAAATTAATTTTAAAATATATTTAAATTTAAAATTGATTCAATATAATTATAAATTATCTAAAAATATACTACTCAAATTTTCAAGATTAATTTTTTAAAAAAGTTAGATAAATAAAGTCATCAATATTTTTCTTTATCTGGCAGGGTATTGAATGAAAAGAGAAGTAGACTTAGCCCAAAATCGTTGGAGATATGCATTTGTTATAGAGATTATCTTGCCGCACAAAGAAGAGTACAAGATGTAATAGACGATCAAGATAGCTCAGAAGATCTCGAAGTTGGAGTAGAAACTGACGAAATTACACATCCATGAATATTGAAGATATATGTTTTTTTTTAAGATTGAAGATATATTTTTTGAAGATATAACGAAGAGATATTTTTTGAAGATAGGAAGATACATTTTTTGAAGATTTGAATTTTGAAGACATTTTAAAAATATTTTGAAGCAAAATATTTGTAATCGACTCATTATTTATTATTGATTAATTAGTCATTTTTAATTTTTTGTCAATACATTTAATTAATATAGTAGTTAGTTTATTTAATATTTATATTTCACATTAAAAATTAGTTGATTATATTTTTAGGCCTGGCCCAGCCCGGCCCAAGGACTGGACTGCCCCGACCCGGCTCAAGGACTGGACTGGCCTGGCCCGGCCCGGCCCGGCCTAAGGACTGGCCTGACCTAACCTAAAGCCTGGCTCGGCCTAGCCTACAGGCCTGACTCGGCCTGGCCTACAGGCCTCAAAAGGCCAGACTTTGATCAAGAAGTCCGGTCTGGGCCGGCCTACAGGCCCAAAAGTCAAAGCCTGACCTGGCCTGGTCAACGGCCAAAGCCTACCAGGCCAGGCTAGACCAGTCCGACCTACTGTGCATGTTTATCCCTGACTCCTAAAACAAAGCTACCGCAATATATGAAAGAAAGAATAGAAAAATAAATAACTCCCTGACTCACTCTCTCCTTTATCGAGACACAAAGAAGAAATAAGAAAATATTACATCCCATTCTCTCTAAAATAAGTCTGAGAAAATAAATTGAATTTTAAAATAATTTAGTATAATTTGATCTTTTTTTTTATTTTTTAACTTTAACTTCAACATGGTAATCTTTTAATTCTTTATTGAAGTCCAAATAAAAATCAACTTGAAAGCTTCTAGAACTCCTTTTTTAACTCAACTTTAATTATTTATCTATTTTTTGCAAAATAAAATAAAATATATTAATTAAATAAAATAAATATATAAAATAATAAAAATGAGAGTATTAAAATACACAATAACCTGTATGTCAAATCCAAAGTACCGATCAAGCGTTTAAGCTAATTTCATTTAATTTTTACTGCAATTATCTGCACCCAAACTGTGAATTATTGGAATCTCTGTTATCTTTCTGAGAAACTAGTATTTGGTTCCAAAATTAGAGATAGATTTTGATTGTTCTTGGAGCCAATTCACGTAATTCTAACATTGAAAGTATTTAATTTTAATACAAACAACTATAACAATTGTAGAGTGTATTATAATTACTAATATCATGTTTTACGTTTTCGAAGCAAGGAAATCATATGAATTTTTAGTTTAGGATTTCATTAATCGACTTAAAACAGTGAAAATGTTGCTCTAATTTTGGAAGGGACGGAGTATGAGGGGAAGAGGAGAAGTTTTTCCTTTTCTTATTAATAGTTGAAATGAATGTTAAAATATTTCAGGTAACATCATAAAGACTTTGAAGGAAAATGGATATGAATATACATGGGGAAATGTTACTATAAAACTAGCAGAATCATATGGTTTTTGTTGGGGTGTTGAGAGAGCCGTCCAGATTGGTTATGAAGCCAGAACACAATTCCCTGATGAGAAGATTTGGATCACTAACGAAATCATTCATAACCCCACTGTTACTTTCAAATTTCTTTCCAAATTTTTTGTGGTGCTGAAAATTTTGACTTTCTAAGAGGACAGAAATTGAAATGTGCGATTGCTTTTCTGGTTTCTACCACTATGTTCTTAGTTTACTAATAGTGTTGGTTGCATATGTTCTAAGTTTGGCTGGAGTTGGCCATAGTAATAACTTTTTAATTACTTACCCAGATCTGCACCCTTTTGCATTCTGTTTAAATTCACAGTATACACTTACTTATCTGGAAGGGTTTACAATGATTATATACCTTGCCTAGTGTCTTATTATTTACTTCTGTTATTTGCTAGCTGTGTCTTTGTGTTTCAGATCCCAGGCTACATATAAAGTGTTAGATGTTTTAGTTGCATTTATGTGTATTTTACTAGTTTGACTGCCTTATGGATGGTCCTAGAATCAGCTTCTTTCAACTTGGGAAATTATTTGAGTGTTTCACTTTTGTCTTTGGTTTTTGTTTTATAGGCTTGCTGCCTTGATCCTATGTTGTATGGGACCATCTGGTTCGGAAACTGAAGGAACATTTGAATTCTTCATCCTATTGTTTAAGTTTAACCACTATAGGTGATCTTGTCAAAAAATTTAGTTGTGTTTGGTGAAGCCAATTAAGTTTGTAAACTGTAGAATGTTTACTTTCTAATATCAACCCAAGTCTTAATTTTGCTTAAAGAGAAAGCTAGAACTTAATCTTTCAGACTCTAAATTTAATTTTCATGGTTGAACTTCCTTGTAATTATTTATTATCTACGGATAGGTGAACCACAAGATGCGCTATCTTTCTGTCCAATTTTTTCTTCTTTAAATTATCATAAATGACTAGTAAAAGATTTTGTTTGTTGTGCCAGCGGTTAGAGGATATGGAAGTTAAGGATATCCCAATCGTGGATGGAAAGAAACAATTTGATGTTGTCGATAAGGGTGATGTAGTGATTCTGCCTGCTTTTGGAGCTGCTGTGGATGAAATGTTGGTTTTTAAGTGACAAAAAAGTACAAATAGTCGACGCTACATGCCCTTGGGTATCTAGGGTATTATTTCCAGACACTTATCAGCCTTTAGGCTAATCTCCTCACCTTTGATCTGTTAAGTTATCTCTCTCTCTCTCTCTCTCTGAGACACACAAACACACAGACACAAGCTCACGTTAATTGTGTCATCCTCATATTCGACTTTCTCTTCTCTAATAATTTTTATTAATAAAAATGCTAACGTTGGGTTGGTTTGTTTTTGAAGAATAGTTTATCAGTCCAAAATGAGCTTCATTATGCTTTGTTTATGTATTGGCTGCAAAATGAAGAATGTTAATATTCTTGTGGTAATACTCCAGGAACACGTGTGTTACTATTGTTACATGATTTCCAACACAAACTCATTTCATCACACATTTACGTGTTGTAATGAGGGTTTTTGTACTGGTCTACCAAAAAATTGGAGAGAAGACTCAGCTAATTCTAAGAATACACGTCTCTTAGTGTGAATTTATGAACATGGATTGTAATCTTTAAGGTCCTGATTAAAGTGGGGAACTTGTCACTGACAGAAAGTTCGTCCAAGCCCACTAGTTTTGTTCTTGCGCTAGGATAATGAATTCTACCAGAGTCTAGTTATAGGAATTTATCGAGTCAGGTGATTTTGATGGTCCCTTTCTTCTTGTGTAGCTTTTGAGGGGTGTACGGTGGGTGGGGGTTGTTTTGGAGGTGGAGGTGATCTTTTTCCTCTACCCTTTTCTCTCCCCCTAATCTAATAATATAAGGGAAGCAAGGGAAGGATTTACCGTTCCTTCTACCCCTACTCTTTTGGGATAAAAGATGTTTTTGAGTGGAGCTAGAAATACTTCGATCAGTTGGTGAATGATGCAAACCCAGCCAACTCAAATTGAAGTTAGTTTTTTTTCAACCTTTATTTTAGGAGCGACAAGACGCCACGTATAAGCTGGTGGATGAAAAGCTAGATCTTATGTTAGTTGTCGGGGGATGGAACTCAAGCAACACTTCACACCTACAAGAGATTGCAGAGGACCGTGGAATTCCATCATATTGGGTTGACAGTGAGCAGAGAGTAGCTCCTGGAAACAAAATAAGTTATAAATTACTGGTAAGACTCTGCAACTGGATTTTATTATTTTCTTTTTTTAATGAAATAAAGTCTGTTGTTGATTTGGTTTCATTCTGTCTCTATTCTAACAGCATGGCGAGTTGGTTGAGAAAGAAAACTGGCTTCCAGAGGGTCCTATTACAATAGGTGTGACATCTGGTGCATCTACTCCAGATAAGGTAAATTCTGTTGTACCTAATTTGTTGGTACTTGGTAGGAGTACTCTAGCTTTTTAACCATTCTTTTTGTTAGTAATTTTGTGTCTTGTTATTGGCACATTTATTACAAACTATATCAAATCGACTCTACAAAATGTTTGTAATCATACTATACTTGGTTATCAGTGTGTTTGTATGTACACTGTTCACAAGACTGTCTAACTTCCAACGACAATGATATCAGCATTACTTCATCTAACTACTGTACGTTTAACTACCCATGTATCTTAAATTACAAATTAGCCAGTGTCCATCGTGATTGTCTGCTGTGTGTTTTGGCTTGAACTTGTGTCTACTGGAATAATGCTTGGACTGTTCATCAGTTGTGACATTTAACTTTCATATTTGATTGTTTGTAAATGGATTCCATCAGGTTGTCGAAGATGTACTTGTTAGGGTATTCGACATCAAATCGGGAAGAAGCCCTCCAATTGGCATAGACTAAACCCACCCTGGTATCTAGCTTGTTATTACAATCCATAATTATTAGTTCAGTGGATGAATAACTAGAATGCAAGGGTCTGCATCTGTTGTACCTTAATGACACATCTATCTATATAATATGTATCATTGCATTGAATTTATAAGGGTCATGTTTTTCAAGACGTGCAGTGGTTCTCGTTAACTTCAGCTGATGGTTGCATTCATTGGCTCTTTATGTCTAGAATACAGAATAGTAATACTATAATTATTATTAAAAGAAAGGAAGGGTTAATCTTCCTTAATTTGTTAGCCTCGCAATTTGATTTTATTGTAATTGTGAGGTGGTGGTTCTTGGATATGGTGTAAACAAGCAAAAGTTTGATAGAAAAGTTGTACCAACTATAAATATAAAAAATTATCATCTAAGCAAACATTAGGAGAATTTGTCATTAGTGATTTTTCTCCATTACCATATTCCAATTCATATTCAGCCTCCTCTCATAGTCATTCAAGACACTCCTTTAAACAATTCATGTCAAAAACTTTAAACCCTCATTTTGTCAACTTTTGATCTTACAAACTCTTTAATTAACCAAAACTTTAATGACTTAAAAAGGTGCAAACTTGATATGATGCAGTTCATATGTTATGCTAAAGTCCCTCTTGTAATACAATTGGGCCATGTTTGTTTGTAGGGATAAAAATTGAGATTTGATTATTAATTATAAGTCTCTTGATTACTTTAAAAATTAGACTTGAAACTATTAATTTCGGGATAATAAAATGACTTGAAAGAAAGAACTATTTAATATTATGTCCAATTAATTCTTATAAGAAATGATTATTTAATACCATATCCAATTAGATAGTATAATTTCTACCATTTGGGATTAAAAATTTGTAGATAAAATTAACATTTATTTTTTGTTTAAAATGTCCGAGATATCATATTCTATCCATCTATACTCAAATTATTGAGAATATGATCTCTTTGTTATTAGTGGTAATGGTATAATAATCTAAATGGTAAATTTTTATTTAATCTTTTAAATAATTTTGGACAAAACAAACATAACATAAAATTATTTTAATTTATCTCATGAATAATCTCACTAAAAATAAACATATGATTAAGATTATTTAATCTTAAAATTATAATCTATGAATCCTTGTGAACAAACATACAAACATAGCCTAGCCTAGGATAATACAAGAATGAAATAAGACTAGATAGGGAAGAAAATAAAGTATAGAAAAGTGGAAAGCATGTCCTAACTCCAACACGTTGGGAAACAACAAATTATGTTCTCTTTTAAATCAAAAGATTCAGGACCAAATTTAGTGACAATTTCCAGCGCGGTCTTCTACCACCCCTTTATCTTTCTGTAGTCAAAAAAATTCTTTCAGAAAAGAAACTCGTACCATATAATATAAAAGTGGAAAAACATGACCAACAAAAGCAGGGTCAACAGAAAGATCAAAGAAAGGAAAGGAGAGAAATAATTAGGAAACTGATATTTTCACATTTTTTTTTTGTTGATATTTTCACATTAAAAGTGTCGTTATAAGTTTATAACGACGGTTTTGACCGTCGCTATAGGTCTATAATGACAGTTTACATGTGAAAATATCAAAAAATCATGTAAAAATCACTTCCCAAATAATTAAATATATAAGCTTTAATCCATGATATGATTCTTCAAGAAGAACCCACCATGATATGATTCTATTTATGACAATCAAATTTCAGCTATTGCAAATTTCTAAATGTTTCAAGAACTTACTTATAATAGAACTGTTCAAGTTTCTTATAGAATGTTTTATTTACAAACTATTTATGGACTAATTCTCTTTCTTGACATGCAAATAGTCTAGAAATGCATTATGCAGCATTTTCACATCATTAGGGACCAACTATAGGAACTGCTAAATCATTACTTGACTCTGTTCTAAAATATAAGATCGTTATTAACTTTTCGAAATCAATTCAGGTTATATTTAAAGATCACAGTACAAAGAGCTAATTAATTAAAGAAACTAAAGTTCGACTAGAAAATGAATGTAGTGAACAAGAATACAATATGAAAATTACACCTAAATTTGTTTATCATGTTTTGGCAAACCCAGTTCCTTGGATCCAATATTCATAAATTAAAATAGAGCATTAGCACCATAATATAGGGAAATCAGATGAAGCATCTAGTATAAGCACAATTTGGGGCAGCAAGTACCAGAGAAGCAGGCATTTCTCAATGGTTAGGATGTTTTATAATCCTCTGCAGAACCACAGTTCTTGCACGGCCAATATCCCGGCTGCAAATATCAGTTTGCACTCCCAAATCATCCACATTCTTCATAAACAGAACCAACTTCTTCTTTATCTCCTCTATCCCAATCATCACAGCCTCTTCTTTTATAGCAAATTCCGCGTTTTGCAAGAGGGATTCAAGGTCAATCTCCAATCGATCAATGAGTATCCGAATGTTATCCAAGTCCTTAATGGCAACATAAGTACCAGCTTGCATAGAGCTAATCACCTCCTTCTGTGCTTTCACAGCATTTTCATAGTTCTTGAAAAGATTATCAATCCACTTCCCCATCGAACCTAATGGGATAGCTGTTGCTGCAGCAAGAGCAGCTGCAACAGGTGGAGCAGCAATTGCAGCTGCCACAACCGAGCAAATCAGCACGGAAGCAAAAGTTGCCACAAAAATTATACTTGAAACTTTTCGCCAGGCATGAATGGATTTCAACTTCTTATCAAGCTTGTTCTTTTTCAGTTGCAACTTCTCAAGCAGCAGGATTTGATGACCATAAACAGACTGAAACATTTGGAAGAATTCTTCAGTAAAAGGGTCACCAGCAGCTTTGAAATTCTTTAGCTCCTCCAAAGTTCTAATGTACCTATTCCCTTCAACCCCAATAGTCTCCTCTTCAAACCGCTGGAGCGCGACGAGAATAAGCAATTGGCTATCGCGCGCTCTATTTAGGCATTTCTCCAATGCAGCACAGAAATCCAGGGTTTGCAAGCTATTCTCGAAGTACTCTTCAACAAGCTCAAACAATTCTTGATTTTTCCATATGTCTTGCTTGCATTCTAATATCACTTTCACCACCTCTTGGTTCATTTCCAAAAGGCATTCTGTGACTTCTTTCAAAGAATCAAATGACAGTGCTCGAACCTCGACCCCAACTGCCAGGGTATTGATTACATGACTGGTGCGAGCTTGTAAAGCTGTGTCAATGGATTGTAAATCCTTGTCGAGTCTGCAGGCAGCTTCATATGAATTCAGCTCAGTTGTGAAATTAATTGCAGCAGCAGCAGCAGCAGCTGAAGTTTCAGCAGATTTCTTGCTCATAAGACTTCCCATTTTTACGAATCAGATATATTACACAAAGCAAACAAACAAAATCAACACCAACTTCAAATCCCCAATTTATGATGCTTAAAAGCAACACAAAAATTCACCAAGTTCCAACTTCAATAATATCCACCGATCTTCAAGACCAATTCCAAGCCCAGTAAAGAAAATGCAACCCCAATTCCACAAAAATCAAACAAGATCTATGAAAAGCGGATTCAATCCCAGTTAATCTATAAAACAAATGACCAAACTAGAACATACCCACATCTAAAAAACCAATAAATTTGCGAACTTTCAAACTCTAATCATCAAAATCAGCAAGAAAATCGCTACAACTAATTCAACCCTATGAAACCCAGAACAGAATAATAACCAGACTTTCAAAGATTAGTGCTTTTTAGGCGAATCAACAAGAACACAGAGATCCAAGCAAGAGAGAGGGAGGGAGTAAATTTAAATACTGTATAAAGTAAAATTTTATGATGGGTTTAGGTTTTGAGGGATGAAAGTGATATAAAGATGAGAATGTTGATGATGTGAGAGAGAGAGATAAGGATTGAGACTGATGAGGAATGAAGAAATTAGAGAGAATTAAAACCGTTAATAACCAAGAGATTATAAGGTCAAAGACTCAAACGAATAGCTTGCACGCATGAGCTAATTCAGATTGGGCATGGAAAATGCGGGAAGCAATGTACTCTCTGGAGAGGGAGAAAATGGGTTTTTATCTGCAGTTGTAACGCCCAAAGCAATGGGGTTAAAAAGTGAGAAACTTGAGCCCAAAGGCTCTATTTATCTATATTATAAAATTGAGAAGGGAGTTGACATTTATTTTATATAAAAATTAATATTTTATAAGTAAAAATAATAATTTTATAAAAAGAAATTACATAAATAGTAAATAATTTTTTATAAAAATATTAATTTTTATTTGTGAAAATAATAATTTTTATTTTGTATAATAAAAAAGTGAAACTTTTTACTTTTTCTTTTTTACCCTTTAAAAGATAGGAACAATTATTTCTTAAAACTAAAAAAAAATCATTTTCTCTATTCCCACTCCTTTATCGATTTTTATTTTATCTCTAACATTTTTTTATTTATTCTATACACACGTAATGCATGTCAGGATATTAAGAAATTATAAATTATTAGTATTAATGACACACATTTTCTGTGTGTGAAATTAAAAAAAAAATAGATAAATTTTTTAAAAAAATGAATGAGGATACATCAGACAGAAAATAGGAATTGATAAATAAAAATCTTGTAAAACAAATGATGACTGCTCCAATCTAACCTTATTTCATTTAGGATAATTATGATAGTTCTTTCCTTTTGAAACAGGCAATTATGATAGCTTTTTCTTTACGCAGTATATAAAAAGCTAACGAAAAATCTTCGCAACTTATGAGCAGAGGTATAAACGAATATAAAAGAATTTGAATATATTAATATTCGTATTTATATTCAAAAAATTAATTTATTATTTATATTTGTATTTAATATTCGGTGAATTTTAAAAATACGATCTGTATCTGGTATTTGAAAAAATATCCGAATACAAAAATTATCCATTTTCATTTATTTATTAGAATAAACAGATTATTCGAATATTCGGGTAATTGGATTCATTTATTAGTCACCTAATATAAAATTCATTCAAATTATTTATAAAAAATAAAGAAAAAAATTGAATAATTACTCATAACCAATTACAATTTAAAGTTTAAACCATACATATTAATAAATGACTGTTAATTTATTTATTTTTAATAAATATAATAATCAATGTTTTAAATTACAATTCAAATAAGTTTTCATTAATTTTGAAATCCTAAATTTAAAGTGAATGCTCTACTTATTAATATTTAGATGTCCATTAATAAGTAGATGTTTATTTTATGTGTTAATTTGGAGTAATACTGCAATGTGTATAAATATTTATAATCTATAATTATAACATTTAAATGATATTTATAACACTTATTAAATGATACATTTTAAATATATTGTAATACTATATATAACTAGAATAAGGAGAAAAAATAATGAGTTTTAAAGTATAATTCATTAATAAATGAATGTTAATTTATTTATTTTTAATAAATATAATAATCAATTCTCTAAATTACAATTCAAATAAGTTTTCATTAATTTTAAAATACTAAATTTAAAGTGAATGCTCTACTTATTAATATTTAGATGTCCATTAATAAGTAGATGTCTATTTTATGTGTTAATTTAGAGTAATACTGCAATGTGTATAAATATTTATAATCTATAATTATAACATTTAAATGATATTTATAACACTTATTAAATGATACATTTTAGATATATTATAACATTATATTATATATAACTAAAATAAGGGGCGTTGTGACGACCCCGAATCCGGGTTCCCTGAACCTCGGATCTGGTTCAACACGAGTACAACCTTTTTCTTATTGTTCATGAATTACAACAATATTATAATTGCTAAATAATCATTTATTTACAATTATATGACATCTCTTTCTATTCCATTCCAGAATCGCAATCTTTAAACATTTTATTACAACTTTGAGATCATATGTATAGTGACTCAATTACCCTATCTATTATCCTCATACATAAAGGACAACCTCCTCTGCAAAGGATTTTAAATAATCTATACATGTTCTTTCAACATTTAGGGTTGTTATTCGGTAGCACATTAAAACATTACCTAATCACAAATATTACACAATGAAGGTAATTTAATCTATCGCAAGTTTTACTATAAAGGCACCTACGCTTTAATCTTGATGACTTGTTAGTTAATCTTCATCTGCCTCTACCAGAGTAATCCGTTTTTCCCAAGCTGCGCTGTAATGTTTTATTTTAAGCAAGAGTGAGCACGACGGATCAGCAAGTCTAACAGTTTCACATAACACATAAACATATTTCATCATGCTTCATGCATCTCATGCTTTACAATGACTACATATCTCATGTCTATCATGCTTTGCATTTACTCTATGATTCATGCTATTCATGCATGTCATTTACAATTTCATACAGTTCAATATATATAGAGCAATCAACTTAATCATCTAGTGCATATCAATAGTTTATTTCAACTTTTATCATAAAAGCACCTTACCACATTATTACACATAATAATTTATGCACATATAATGATTTTGTAGTATTTTAAAATCAGACACATAATGCAACACGTTTTGAAAAACTTGCCTGGACTTGCATAACCAGCTTACGCTAATCTTTCATGTTCCTTGCACCACCTACACGGTATGTGAGATCAACGGTGCACAATATCAGTCAAAGTTTGACTTAATACTAAATCTTATTTTAACGATATTTATTTCTTCTTATCGTCCCCTTTATTTAATAGGGTTAATTTCATATTTTAGTCTCAAGTTAACTTGACTCAGTGTTTCATATTCAACACCGTAAATCTTTTGTATAAACTATGCAGTTCTGATATTTATTAATGTCATTGCGTTAATGTTTGGACCTTATTTCTGTTTAGGTCGAACAACTAATTAGTCACTAATGGACCATACCCTTAGTTTAACTTAATCACATCATTTAACTCGATGATTTATCATAATATTAACTGCATTGGTTAATATTTTAAACTCTTACTATTAATTAGTAATAACTTATAATGTTATTTAATTGTTAAATAACACTTTAAATAATCATTACTATTATTAATTTCTTTTTAATAATAGTTTACCTTAATCATTATTATTACTCTTTTAATAATAATTTAATTGCTTGTTAGTATTATTACCCTTTAATAATATTTTATTTGACTTCTCATTATTATTAATCATTTTAATAATAATTTAATTGTTCATCAATATTATTAACCATTTAATAATATTTGAAATCCTCACGTATCATTAGTAATTATTTAATAATGATTCAACCCTTAACTATTATTATTCAATAGTTAATTACTTGTTAAACAATATTATTAATTCCATAATAATATTTTAAATTAATTACATATCATTATTAATTATTGAGTAATGATTTAATTATTAACTATTATCATTTAATAGTTAATCATTAATATTATCAATATATTTTAATTACTTAATAATCTTCTCCCAATTAAGTAATAATTTATTTCACTTAATTACCATTTAATTATTATTTAATATGAATTAAATAATAATTAATTAATTAATTATCCGTACTCATTATTTAATATTAATTAAATAATAAACAATTATACTATTAACTCTAACATCCTTTGATTACTATTTAATATAGAAAGCAATTAACCCTCTTTAATTATTATTTAATGTTAATTAAATAATAATTAATTAATTATCTTTATTTATTATTTACTCTTAATTAAATAAAATAATAAATAATTATGTTATCAACTTTACTTAACTGTAATTATTATTTAATTTTAAATAATAATTACCTAACTCTCTTTATTTATTATTTAATCTTATTAAATAATAAATAATTAAAGTTTAAAATCTTTATCTTACTCTAATTATTATTTAATATTAATTAAAGAATAATTAGCTATTTACTTTCCTTTATTTACTATTTAATACCTAATTAAATAATAAATAATTAATTTATTTTCTCCACACAAGTTGATATTGTTATTAAATACCTAAAGAACATATTTAATATTTAATAACAATTTATTTATAATTTTCTTGAATTATTAGCTAGGTAGTCACAAATTAGTGTACATTTACACCATAAATAATATGAAAAATACCAATTTTCGGAAATAATACCATCTCCATACATATAACACTTCAAATAATCAGTAGGTTATTTTTTCATATTTTTCCAACTTTTAAAAATACTTTTTATTATTTTTCATACATTTAGTAAGCTTTTATTATTAAATAATTATGAAAAATATCTACTGACATTATAAAAATACCATTAAATTCCAGAAAATAGTACACGAAATTCCAAGCAACTTTCTAGTTTTGACCATCGCCAGAACCGGCCGTAAAATGGGTGAACCGGCCGCCGGAATGCTCCGGCCGGTTCACCGGAAAAAAACCGGCAGTAGGTTTTAATTCTGTCCAGTTTTGGGGTCCCTTACAAAAACCTTAATAACTAAAGTTCTATAACTCCGATGGTGCTCTACTTTATATCGTTGCGTTCGTATCTTCTCGAACTACAATTTTCCATTATCGGATTCATTTTTTGGACACGATTTGACCTCCGAAATCAGCCTGAAACCGGACTGTTCATGTAAAACTTCCGACAGTGGAGTGTTTTGCTAGAAAAATCATAACTAATTCATTTTAACTCGGATTTTTGTCATTCAAGTTTTAAAATTTACACAACTTCAAGATCTATCCAACAAAATTGACGGATCAAAAATCCGACTTACGGCTCGTGAACAGTAAATCCGGGAATGAGGCTACTCGATTTTTAGTTTTCCGGTAAACATCATTTTACAACTTTTGCTAAGTTTTTCCACATCAATGCTTATGGATCCATACCAAAAATCCATGAAACACTTGTTTAACATATCTAGCATGGATCTAGACTTAAAGAACATAAATATGGCATTTTTACAATTTATTTCTTATTTTAATCACATAACAAGCACAACTAAGGTTTTTAGGATTTTCTAACCTTTTTGTTTTGTGTGCTTGCTTTCTCTTCCTTCCAAAATAGTAGATGAACCTCTAAGCTTTTCTCTTGGTTAAGAATGGGTTGAGTTGGCTTGACTCGGCTCGACTCGGTTGAGTTAACTCATTAGTTTATTCACTATTTCACTCAACTCACTTAGAACTCACTTCAACTCACTAGCACCAATATAAAAGCTCTCTCTTGCAACTTTTTTAAACTCTTAGCCAATGAACCAAGTGATTTATTTATAGTGGAGCCAACCTATACATACACACCTTGTAAGCATATAAATTGGAGTTCAAGCATTCTACAAATTCTAGCCAAAAGAGGTTGAGTATTCCACACTTTTTCTCAACATTGCCCCAATTTTTGATTTATTTTTATTAGTTAACTTGCAAAATAAAAATCCTTCTAGAAGCTTTTAATTTGGATCAAAAAAATGGGCTTTCAATTTAATTGTTTGGGCTTACTATTCATTGGGCTTACTATTCATTTAATTCTTACTATAACACCAAATTAATTTACCAACATTGGGCTTAAACATTAATTTATTAGTCTCCCAATTTAAATAAATCATTGGGCTTACCTAATTAAATTAATACAACCAACATACAAATTCATACTTAATTAATTAAGTGGACTTGTTTAAAAATAATATATGAGCTAGCCTACTAGTATTTAACTACTAGTTGGACTATTAATTAATATTATTAATATTTCACATAGTTATTATTAATTAATAATTATATTAATTAATTTACATAACCCAATTAGACTTGCCCTAATTAAGCCTAATTGAATCATAATTTGGGTTTCTCAACATACCACTCGCTCGATATTAATTTCCTAAGTTTGTTCGTTAGTTTAATAACCCCTTTGATCGAACAACCTTAAAATAAATCATCGAATATTTAAATATTCATAATACCCTTTCCTAGGGTTTGAAATGATCACCCTTCATTAATTCACTAATTTAAAATTTAAAATTTAAAATTTTATTTATAACATTATTAAATTTTTAGGTTCATTTCAACTAGGTTGGCTTAAATCGAATTACCGCAACAACCTAGCTTATCTTATCCATCAAATAATTCATCGAATTTTCAAAGGTATCATACTACCTTGTTTTACCCTAACGAATTATCTTTATTATAATTCTCTTATCTATCGAGTCACTAATCGCATCCTGAGTTAATGACTGATTTACTCGCCTCTCTAAGGCATCTCTGCTCCAAGAGAAAATTTGCAGGGTTCTACAACACTTAAACCTCCCAGGTTCTTACTAACACATAGGAAAAAAATAAATTTATCCATCTATTTTCACCCTTCTCATAGAACTAGGTTTTTTTTTTTTTTTTTTTTTTTTTTTTTTTTTTACCACCTTTATTAATCTCCTCAATATTTTCATTAAAAGAAATATCGTTAAATATTTGGGTTATTACAGGCGTGGAGGGGGGGGGGGAGAGAATAATGAGTTTTAAATTATAGTTAATTAATAAATGAATGTTAATTTTTTTATTTTTAATAAATACAATAATCAATACTCTAAATTACAATTCAAATAAGTTTTTATTATTTTTGAAATCCTAAATTTCAAAATGAATGCTCTACTTATTAAAATTTAGATATCTATTAATAAGTTGATATCCATTTTTTGTGTTTGAGGTAATACTGTAGTGTGTATAAATATTTATAATCTATAATTATAACATTTAAATAATATTTATAATACTTGTTAAATAATACATGTTAGATATTTTTACTTTATAATAGTAAAAATTCATTAACTATACTTAAATCAATTTATTTTAGTTTATTAATATTATAATAAAAGTGTTATTTCCTACTTTTTAAAAGTAAAATGACATATTTTAAAAATAATTTTCGTATGATAATGAAACTAATTATTATATAAGGAAGCCACTTAAAAAATTTTATTTTATATATATATATAAGTTATTCGAATATGAATTCTGGATCAGGATTCGAATTCGGATATCAGATTCTGGATATCCACTATCCGCCGGATATATTTACAGTCGAATGTTAAACGAATACTGTAAGACCCCGAATTTTATGAAATACAAAATTTAATTTTTCTTCATATATATATATATATTTTTTTAAAACAGTAAGTGGTTAAATTAACAAAATTGAAAGTTAAGGATGTTATGTGCAAATTTTATTTTGTCGGACAATATTCGCTTTGTCGGGGAATATTCGTTTGGTCGGGGAATATTCGTGCCGTACGACGGCGCCAAAATAACAAATTATTGGTGGACCCCACAACGGAATATTTGTCGGATATAGAAAACGACAGAAATAACCTTTTTAAATAAAAATAGTCAACGGAACTGTTAAAATACAGGTGATAAAAGAATAGTAGCATACGGTAGTTATTGGTATTTTCTGTAGCACTCGGTACTCTACAGTAACACACGGTATTGCATAGTGTCTCATATTATTAGTCTGATAATTGACACCGTAACTGTTACGCATCATTTCATCGATAATTGTCACTGCATAATATTTTATATTATCAATTCAATAATTGTTGTTACACAGTATTTTGCATTATTGATTTAATAATTGTCATTACACTGTATTTTATATCATTGAGTCAATAATTGTTGTTGCACTGTTTTTAAAATTATTGAACCTAATAATTGTCACAGTAACATATGCACAGTAATTCACATTATTGAATCAATAATTGTCATTACACAGTAACGTATGCTTTATTTTACATTATTGTTATCTCTATTATGATGTTATTTAAACAGTTGTATTTCATTAATTTATTGACTTGATATCTAAGAGCTAACTATACTGTATTTATAACAATTAGTCATAATAATTGAATTGATAAAATTGATTTGTTTATAATATAAAGTTAGGTGATTATTAGGTGATATGAAATGAATGGTGTAGATTAAAGATAATATAATATTTGAAATGGATGGTGTAGATTAAAAGATGATCTTTAAATGAATGGTTTAGATTAAATGAATGATAAGATTTTTGGCTATAAATAGAAGCCTTAACTTAAGGATTTTTCATAAACTTCCTTACTTGTTCTTTCTTTCTCTCTCTAAATACTTCTTGTGAAAGTTCTCTCTAAGTGTGCTTAAGTCATCTTGAGTATTTGTGAAGATCTATAAGTATACGTGTACTGTTCAAGTTAATCAACCTCATTTAAATCAATATTCAGTCACGTGTTGAGGTAAGGGATACCATCTTTTTCATCTTCCATTATTCAAACATACTATGGTAAGGGATTATCATTATTTGATTCTCGATAATAATATTGTTTCTTCCTTACTCATAAGACGTGCCTTTTATTTCCATGTATTAAATTGTGGGAATAACCTTACGGAGCGGATTGCCGCCTGTTGGTGAATAACCTTTCGTATTCATTCATTATTAATCTCTGAGAATAACCTTACGGAGCGGATTGCCGCCTGTTTGGTGAATAACTCTTTGTACTCAAATTCTATTAAATTGTGAGAATAACCTTACGGAGCGGATTGCCGCCGGTTTGGTGAATAACTCTTTGTACTCAAATTCTATTAAATTGTGGGAATAACCTTACGGAGCGGATTGCCGCCTGTTGGTGAATAACCCTTTGTATTAATTTCCTTCACCTTTTGTTAATCAAACCTGCTACGGTAAGGGATATTATTTTCTTTCATACTCCTAAATCGAAATTTATTATGGAACTATTGCTTCTATAATTCCTGAAAATATTATATGTTCCATAATAATTGAACTTCATTATTTCAACTGAACCTTCCTATTTACGTGAACCTTTCTATTGAATTGTAACCGTTATTCTGAACTGTGGATCTTGAATTTCACTCCACATCATGTTGACAATTTGGACATTATTTGAATCTGTACAAAGTAAACTTCCGATACTTATTGTTATCCTATTTCTTCTGTCCATCATTTATATCATTCTAATCATCCAAAAATCAAGCTGTTGTGAATATCTGTGGCCGGGGGCACAGATGTGATATATTTGTTGAACAGATGATAGGTTAAAGGCGATATAATAGGTTAAAGGCGATACATCTGTTCGGTGTCTTTTATGGCACGTGGTGAATGTTCTCTTTGGCCCGTAGTGCAAAGATGAACTGTTGTTTGGTATGATTATGACCAAAGGCTGAATCTGGTATAATCATACCGTTGGTGCTATATTGAATATCTTTGGCCCGTAGTACAAAGATGAACTGTTGATGTGCATGATTATGATCAGGAACTGTGAATTTGTATTATCTTGACTAATGATATTTCAGATGATAAAAGTTGATGATGTTTTTCCTAAAAAGAGAACCGAGTGGACATTATCGTCTGCATTATTCTTCTAATAGATTACTCATTCCGCTGCTATTATTGATCTGAACGTTGTTTAAGAATTTAACTGCAGTTTTTGATATAAACCTTGTAGTCTATTGTATTCTATCAAGAACTCAACTGTTGAAGACTAATGATAATTTATTCGTCATTATCTTAGTCATGATATTCTTTACTGGGCTATTTGAGCTCACCCTTTCTTTTGTTCCATTGTTTTTCAACAGGAGATGAAAACATAACAGGGTCTAGCCGGGGAATGGAGTGAGGGTCCGAGGAATAGTTATCATAGTCTTCACGTTTTGTAAAATAGTGTGGCAATAATAGTGAAGACTTAGTTGTGTATTATTATACACTGTATTGTTGTACGTTGTGCTTTGTTGTAATAATTTTGTTGTAGTATTTTGACGACTCAAGTTTGGGCTGTGTGGGCCCAGATTTGGGGGCGTCACAGTTGGCATCAGAGCTTAGGGATATGGTCTTTAATGGAGATCTGGGGTTAGAACTAGGAGGGGAGAGACGAATAGAATCAATCACTAGTGTGTCCTACCTAAATTAGATTTATTTTTTATCTAATTAATCGATTTGAATGTAGGAACATGAAGAGATGAGTCAGTTTATTTGAACTAACATTTATTTTGTGACCACAGTTAATTATGGCATCTGAAAATCAGGAGGTTAACTATGAAATTACCGAAACAAATGTAGCTGCAAAACAAGAGGCGACGAATAATCTTCTTACAAACTCAGAGTTGAATCATTTGCCTAAGGCAAAAATTATGCGTGTTCTATCCAGTAAGGATGAAGGTGAAAGCTCTGCTACAGTCGTTCCAGATCCATTCTTAGAAGCAATTAAAGGAAGTAACGAACTTGCGGAAATTATTGCCTTTAATTTACTCACTAATTGGGAGAGTGATATCACCTGGTTATGCTCTATAACAAAGGATCAGAATATATGGACTTTTCATATTAGTCTTTGGGATTTATGGTGTTCCAGCTATGATTTTCAAGATTATTTAAAAATGATGTTTCTATACTTTTGGGCGTTACAATTTAGAGGAATTCAGGTTAAGTTAGTCACTATCGTGGAAACTGCAGTCTATCGAAAATACTATTTTAATGGAAATCATTGGTACCTTACTACTGATGAAGTTGATGAACCCGAGAAACAGTTTGCTAGAAAATTATTCAGTGGTATTCCCATGGTTGAAATACGTGAAGATCCGAATGAAGTATTCGGGATTCGATTTGACGATAACAGTCAAGAAACCGAATGAGGTGATAACCGGTAAGCTATTTATAAATTCTTGTGAAGTTTATGCCATGTTAGATACTTGCTCTACCCATTCTTTTATCTCACATACGTGTGCTCAACGTTTAAATTTGACTTCTGAAAACTTTTACTTTGACTTATCAGTTGAAACCTCATTGGGAGAAATATCTATCACATCTACTATCTATAAATCTTGCCTAGTTCAAATCAACAACCTCACATTACCTGTTGACCTTATTTCTTTGGAGATGCATGAATTTGATGTGATTTTAGGAATTGATTGGTTGACTACCCATCATGCAAAAAAAAAAAAAAAAAAAAAAAAAAATTGATTGTTTTCATAAGATTATTAGTTTTCATATTCCTAATCAACCTGTCATGCAAGTTCAAGCAACTAAACCATTGAAATCTATAACTGTTATTTCTAGCCATAAAGTCATTCGTTTATTGAAAAACGGATGTCAAGCCTTTTTAGCTCATGTCACTGATTTGAACAAAAATACGTCAAACTTGAATGATATTCCCATTGTTAATGAGTTTCCTGACGTTTTTCCTGAAGAACTTCCTAGCTTACCCCAAACCGTGAAAATGAATTTTGTATTGATCTTGAACTCGGTACCAAGCCCATTTCCAAAGCCCCATACCGAATGGCTCTCATAGAACGCCAAGAGTTAAAAGAATTATTAGATATCGGTATCATTCGTTCTAGTACAAAACTTATATCGAGCGAGGAATGCAAGAAGAGTTTCCAAGAACTCAAGAGGAGACTTGTTTCAGCTCCTGTTCTGACCATACCATCAGGATCAGGAGAATTTGTTATCTACAGCGATGCTTCTGGCAAAGGTCTAGGCTGTGTCCTTATGCAACATGGAAAGGTTATAGCCTACGCTTCTCGACAACTCAAAGATTATGAGAAAAGTTATCCTACTCATGATCTAGAGTTGGCAGCAGTCGTTTTCGCGTTGAAGATCTGGAGACACTACTTGTACGGAGAAAAAGTGGATATCTATACGGATCATAAAAGTCTCAAGTATTTCTTCACCCAGAAGGAACTCAACATGCGACAACGACGTTGGCTTGAGCTGTTAAAGGATTATGACCACACAATCCAGTATCACCCGGGAAAGGCGAACGTTGTAGCTGACGCTTTGAGCAGAAAATCTTATGCAAGTACAAGTGCACTGCTGACAACACAAAAGTGTATTTTGTACGACTTGCAAAAGATGGAGATAGAGCTAAAGACACCAGGGACCCGCTCGAAGATTGCTCACGTGCGAGTAGAACCAACTTTAATCGATAAAATTAAAGCTGCTCAAGCTACCGATCCGGAACTGATAAACATGATAAAGAAAGTACAAGAAGGTGCCATTCCCGAAGCAAGAATCGACGAGAAAGGAATACTTCGAGTCAACTCTCGACTATGTGTTCCTAACGATCCTGAATTAAAGCATAAAATCATGATGGAGGCACACAACACGCCGTTTGCAATCCACCCAGGAGGTACCAAGATGTATCGAGATCTTCGACATACATTTTGGTGGAACAATATGAAAAGAGAGATTGCGGAGTTTATCTCAAGGTGCCTAACTTGTCAACGTGTCAAGGCAGAACATCAAGTTCCTAAAGGTCCATTACAATCACTTGAAGTTCCCGAATGGAAGTGGGAACACATCAATATGGACTTCGTGACGGGTCTTCCAAAAGTTTCTCAAGGCTTAGATGCAATTTGGGTGATCGTAGATAGATTGACCAAATCTGCTCATTTCTTGCCTATACGAGAAAACTTTTCACTTGAACGTCTTGCCGGTATGTACATAAATGAGATCGTGAGATTGCATGGCATGCCAGTTTCCATAGTTTCTGATCGAGATCCTAGATTCACTTCACGCTTTTGGATCAGTCTACAAAAAGCTATGGGCATTGAACTACGTTTTAGTTCTGCATACCATCCTCAAACGGACGGACAATCGGAAAGGACGATCCAGACCCTCGAAGATCTTTTGAGACTTTGTGTATTAGACTTCAAAGGAAGTTGGGATAAGTACTTGCCGTTGGTGGAATTTTCTTACAACAACAGTTACCAAGCAAGCATAGGCATGGCTCCATTCGAGGCATTGTATGGAAGGAAGTGTCGCTCTCCAATATGTTGGAATGAGGTAGGAGAAGCAAAATTGTTGGGACCCGAGTTGGTACGCTTGACGACCGAAAAGATCCAAATGATCCGACAACGAATATAGACCGCACAAGAACGACAAAAGAGTTATGCTGATCTTCATCGGAGAGACGAAAATTTCAACGTCGGAGATCATGTATTCTTACGTGTTTCTCCATGGAAAGGGGTTACGAGATTCGGAAAGAGAGGAAAGCTCAACCCTCGATTTATTGGCCCATTTGAAATCCTCGATCGAATAGGAACCGTAGCCTACAGACTAGCCCTACCACCAAGTATGTCTCGCATCCATAACGTTTTTCACATATCTATGTTACGTAAATATGTGAAGGACCCAAACCACGTCATTGAGTTAGAACCAGACGTTATAGGAGAGGATTTAACATACGAGGAGGTACCTGTTAAGATCCTGGATAAGAAGGAGCAGATCCTACGCTCAAAGGTTATACCTCAAGTTAAGGTTTTATGGAGGAACCAAGATACTGAGGAAATGACCTGGGAGCTAGAATCTGAGATGAAATCTAAGTATCCTTACCTCTTCGATATGTCAGGTACGTCAATTTCGGGGACGAAATTTCATAAGGAGGGGAGGTTGTAAGACCCCGAATTTTATGAAATACAAAATTTAATTTTTCTTCATATATATATATATTTTTTTTAAAACAGTAAGTGGTTAAATTAACAAAATTGAAAGTTAAGGATGTTATGTGCAAATTTTATTTTGTCGGACAATATTCGCTTTGTCGGGGAATATTCGTTTGGTCGGGGAATATTCGTGCCGTACGACGGCGCCGAAATAACAAATTATTGGTGGACCCCACAACGGAATATTTGTCGGATATAGAAAACGACAGAAATAACCTTTTTAAATAAAAATAGTCAACGGAACTGTTAAAATACCGGTGATAAAAGAATAGTAGCATACGGTAGTTATTGATATTTTCTGTAGCACTCGGTACTCTACAGTAACACACGGTATTGCATAGTGTCTCATATTATTGGTCTGATAATTGACACCGTAACTGTTACGCATCATTTCATCGATAATTGTCACTGCATAATATTTTATATTATCAATTCAATAATTGTTGTTACACAGTATTTTGCATTATTGATTTAATAATTGTCATTACACTGTATTTTATATCATTGAGTCAATAATTGTTGTTGCACTGTTTTTAAAATTATTGAACCTAATAATTGTCACAGTAACATATGCACAGTAATTCACATTATTGAATCAATAATTGTCATTACACAGTAACGTATGCTTTATTTTACATTATTGTTATCTCTATTATGATGTTATTTAAACAGTTGTATTTCATTAATTTATTGACTTGATATCTAAGAGCTAACTATACTGTATTTATAACAATTAGTCATAATAATTGAATTGATAAAGTTATTTGTTTATAATATAAAGTTAGGTGATTATTAGGTGATATGAAATGAATGGTGTAGATTAAAGTGTGAATTATTGTTGAATAATTGAATTGATTTGTTTATAATATAAAGTTAGGTGATTATTAGGTGATATGAAATGAATGGTGTAGATTAAAGATAATATAATATTTGAAATGGATGGTGTAGATTAAAAGATGATCTTTAAATGAATGGTTTAGATTAAATGAATGATAAGATTTTTGGCTATAAATAGAAGCCTTAACTTAAGGATTTTTCATAAACTTCCTTACTTGTTCTTTCTTTCTCTCTCTAAATACTTCTTGTGAAAGTTCTCTCTAAGTGTGCTTAAGTCATCTTGAGTATTTGTGAAGATCTATAAGTATACGTGTACTGTTCAAGTTAATCAACCTCATTTAAATCAATATTCAGTCACGTGTTGAGGTAAGGGATACCATCTTTTTCATCTTCCATTATTCAAACATACTATGGTAAGGGATTATCATTATTTGATTCTCGATAATAATATTGTTTCTTCCTTACTCATAAGACGTGCCTTTTATTTCCATGTATTAAATTGTGGGAATAACCTTACGGAGCGGATTGCCGCCTGTTGGTGAATAACCTTTCGTATTCATTCATTATTAATCTCTGAGAATAACCTTACGGAGCGGATTGCCGCCTGTTTGGTGAATAACTCTTTGTACTCAAATTCTATTAAATTGTGAGAATAACCTTACGGAGCGGATTGCCGCCGGTTTGGTGAATAACTCTTTGTACTCAAATTCTATTAAATTGTGGGAATAACCTTACGGAGCGGATTGCCGCCTGTTGGTGAATAACCCTTTGTATTAATTTCCTTCACCTTTTGTTAATCAAACCTGCTACGGTAAGGGATATTATTTTCTTTCATACTCCTAAATCGAAATTTATTATGGAACTATTGCTTCTATAATTCCTGAAAATATTATATGTTCCATAATAATTGAACTTCATTATTTCAACTGAACCTTCCTATTTACGTGAACCTTTCTATTGAATTGTAACCGTTATTCTGAACTGTGGATCTTGAATTTCACTCCACATCATGTTGACAATTTGGACATTATTTGAATCTGTACAAAGTAAACTTCCGATACTTATTGTTATCCTATTTCTTCTGTCCATCATTTATATCATTCTAATCATCCAAAAATCAAGCTGTTGTGAATATCTGTGGCCGGGGGCACAGATGTGATATATTTGTTGAACAGATGATAGGTTAAAGGCGATATAATAGGTTAAAGGCGATACATCTGTTCGGTGTCTTTTATGGCACGTGGTGAATGTTCTCTTTGGCCCGTAGTGCAAAGATGAACTGTTGTTTGGTATGATTATGACCAAAGGCTGAATCTGGTATAATCATGACCGTTGGTGCTATATTGAATATCTTTGGCCCGTAGTACAAAGATGAACTGTTGATGTGCATGATTATGATCAGGAACTGTGAATTTGTATTATCTTGACTAATGATATTTCAGATGATAAAAGTTGATGATGTTTTTCCTAAAAAGAGAACCGAGTGGACATTATCGTCTGCATTATTCTTCTAAGAGATTACTCATTCCGCTGCTATTATTGATCTGAACGTTGTTTAAGAATTTAACTGCAGTTTTTGATATAAACCTTGTAGTCTATTGTATTCTATCAAGAACTCAACTGTTGAAGACTAATGATAATTTATTCGTCATTATCTTAGTCATGATATTCTTTACTGGGCTATTTGAGCTCACCCTTTCTTTTGTTCCATTGTTTTTCAACAGGAGATGAAAACATAACAGGGTCTAGCCGGGGAATGGAGTGAGGGTCCGAGGAATAGTTATCATAGTCTTCACGTTTTGTAAAATAGTGTGGCAATAATAGTGAAGACTTAGTTGTGTATTATTATACACTGTATTGTTGTACGTTGTGCTTTGTTGTAATAATTTTGTTGTAGTATTTTGACGACTCAAGTTTGGGCTGTGTGGGCCCAGATTTGGGGGCGTCACAGTTGGCATCAGAGCTTAGGGATATGGTCTTTAATGGAGATCTGGGGTTAGAACTAGGAGGGGAGAGACGAATAGAATCAATCACTAGTGTGTCCTACCTAAATTAGATTTATTTTTTATCTAATTAATCGATTTGAATGTAGGAACATGAAGAGATGAGTCAGTTTATTTGAACTAACATTTATTTTGTGACCACAGTTAATTATGGCATCTGAAAATCAGGAGGTTAACTATGAAATTACCGAAACAAATGTAGCTGCAAAACAAGAGGCGACGAATAATCTTCTTACAAACTCAGAGTTGAATCATTTGCCTAAGGCAAAAATTATGCGTGTTCTATCCAGTAAGGATGAAGGTGAAAGCTCTGCTACAGTCGTTCCAGATCCATTCTTAGAAGCAATTAAAGGAAGTAACGAACTTGCGGAAATTATTGTCTTTAATTTACTCACTAATTGGGAGAGTGATATCACCTGGTTATGCTCTATAACAAAGGATCAGAATATATGGACTTTTCATATTAGTCTTTGGGATTTATGGTGTTCCAGCTATGATTTTCAAGATTATTTAAAAATGATGTTTCTATACTTTTGGGCGTTACAATTTAGAGGAATTCAGGTTAAGTTAGTCACTATCGTGGAAACTGCAGTCTATCGAAAATACTATTTTAATGGAAATCATTGGTACCTTACTACTGATGAAGTTGATGAACCCGAGAAACAGTTTGCTAGAAAATTATTCAGTGGTATTCCCATGGTTGAAATACGTGAAGATCCGAATGAAGTATTCGGGATTCGATTTGACGATAACAGTCAAGAAACCGAATGAGGTGATAACCGGTAAGCTATTTATAAATTCTTGTGAAGTTTATGCCATGTTAGATACTTGCTCTACCCATTCTTTTATCTCACATACGTGTGCTCAACGTTTAAATTTGACTTCTGAAAACTTTTACTTTGACTTATCAGTTGAAACCTCATTGGGAGAAATATCTATCACATCTACTATCTATAAATCTTGCCTAGTTCAAATCAACAACCTCACATTACCTGTTGACCTTATTTCTTTGGAGATGCATGAATTTGATGTGATTTTAGGAATTGATTGGTTGACTACCCATCATGCAAAAAAAAAAAAAAAAAAAAAAAAAAATTGATTGTTTTCATAAGATTATTAGTTTTCATATTTCTAATCAACCTGTCATGCAAGTTCAAGCAACTAAACCATTGAAATCTATAACTGTTATTTCTAGCCATAAAGTCATTCGTTTATTGAAAAACGGATGTCAAGCCTTTTTAGCTCATGTCACTGATTTGAACAAAAATACGTCAAACTTGAATGATATTCCCATTGTTAATGAGTTTCCTGACGTTTTTCCTGAAGAACTTCCTAGCTTACCCCAAACCGTGAAAATGAATTTTGTATTGATCTTGAACTCGGTACCAAGCCCATTTCCAAAGCCCCATACCGAATGGCTCTCATAGAACGCCAAGAGTTAAAAGAATTATTAGATATCGGTATCATTCGTTCTAGTACAAAACTTATATCGAGCGAGGAATGCAAGAAGAGTTTCCAAGAACTCAAGAGGAGACTTGTTTCAGCTCCTGTTCTGACCATACCATCAGGATCAGGAGAATTTGTTATCTATAGCGATGCTTCTGGCAAAGGTCTAGGCTGTGTCCTTATGCAACATGGAAAGGTTATAGCCTACGCTTCTCGACAACTCAAAGATTATGAGAAAAATTATCCTACTCATGATCTAGAGTTGGCAGCAGTCGTTTTCGCGTTGAAGATCTGGAGACACTACTTGTACGGAGAAAAAGTGGATATCTATACGGATCATAAAAGTCTCAAGTATTTCTTCACCCAGAAGGAACTCAACATGCGACAACGACGTTGGCTTGAGCTGTTAAAGGATTATGACCACACAATCCAGTATCACCCGGGAAAGGCGAACGTTGTAGCTGACGCTTTGAGCAGAAAATCTTATGCAAGTACAAGTGCACTGCTGACAACACAAAAGTGTATTTTGTACGACTTGCAAAAGATGGAGATAGAGCTAAAGACACCAGGGACCCGCTCGAAGATTGCTCACGTGAGTAGAACCAACTTTAATCGATAAAATTAAAGCTGCTCAAGCTACCGATCCGGAACTGATAAACATGATAAAGAAAGTACAAGAAGGTGCCATTCCCGAAGCAAGAATCGACGAGAAAGGAATACTTCGAGTCAACTCTCGACTATGTGTTCCTAACGATCCTGAATTAAAGCATAAAATCATGATGGAGGCACACAACACGCCGTTTGCAATCCACCCAGGAGGTACCAAGATGTATCGAGATCTTCGACATACATTTTGGTGGAACAATATGAAAAGAGAGATTGCGGAGTTTATCTCAAGGTGCCTAACTTGTCAACGTGTCAAGGCAGAACATCAAGTTCCTAAAGGTCCATTACAATCACTTGAAGTTCCCGAATGGAAGTGGAAACACATCAATATGGACTTCGTGACGGGTCTTCCAAAAGTTTCTCAAGGCTTAGATGCAATTTGGGTGATCGTAGATAGATTGACCAAATCTACTCATTTCTTGCCTATACGAGAAAACTTTTCACTTGAACGTCTTGCCGGTATGTACATAAATGAGATCGTGAGATTGCATGGCATGCCAGTTTCCATAGTTTCTGATCGAGATCCTAGATTCACTTCACGCTTTTGGATCAGTCTACAAAAAGCTATGGGCATTGAACTACGTTTTAGTTCTGCATACCATCCTCAAACGGACGGACAATCGGAAAGGACGATCCAGACCCTCGAAGATCTTTTGAGACTTTGTGTATTAGACTTCAAAGGAAGTTGGGATAAGTACTTGCCGTTGGTGGAATTTTCTTACAACAACAGTTACCAAGCAAGCATAGGCATGGCTCCATTCGAGGCATTGTATGGAAGGAAGTGTCGCTCTCCAATATGTTGGAATGAGGTAGGAGAAGCAAAATTGTTGGGACCCGAGTTGGTACGCTTGACGACCGAAAAGATCCAAATGATCCGACAACGAATACAGACCGCACAAGAACGACAAAAGAGTTATGCTGATCTTCATCGGAGAGACGAAAATTTCAACGTCGGAGATCATGTATTCTTACGTGTTTCTCCATGGAAAGGGGTTACGAGATTCGGAAAGAGAGGAAAGCTCAACCCTCGATTTATTGGCCCATTTGAAATCCTCGATCGAATAGGAACCGTAGCCTACAGACTAGCCCTACCACCAAGTATGTCTCGCATCCATAACGTTTTTCACATATCTATGTTACGTAAATATGTGAAGGACCCAAACCACGTCATTGAGTTAGAACCAGACGTTATAGGAGAGGATTTAACATACGAGGAGGTACCTGTTAAGATCCTGGATAAGAAGGAGCAGATCCTACGCTCAAAGGTTATACCTCAAGTTAAGGTTTTATGGAGGAACCAAGATACTGAGGAAATGACCTGGGAGCTAGAATCTGAGATGAAATCTAAGTATCCTTACCTCTTCGATATGTCAGGTACGTCAATTTCGGGGACGAAATTTCATAAGGAGGGGAGGTTGTAAGACCCCGAATTTTATGAAATACAAAATTTAATTTTTCTTCATATATATATATATTTTTTTTAAAACAGTAAGTGGTTAAATTAACAAAATTGAAAGTTAAGGATGTTATGTGCAAATTTTATTTTGTCGGACAATATTCGCTTTGTCGGGGAATATTCGTTTGGTCGGGGAATATTCGTGCCGTACGACGGCGCCGAAATAACAAATTATTGGTGGACCCCACAACGGAATATTTGTCGGATATAGAAAACGACAGAAATAACCTTTTTAAATAAAAATAGTCAACGGAACTGTTAAAATACCGGTGATAAAAGAATAGTAGCATACGGTAGTTATTGATATTTTCTGTAGCACTCGGTACTCTACAGTAACACACGGTATTGCATAGTGTCTCATATTATTGGTCTGATAATTGACACCGTAACTGTTACGCATCATTTCATCGATAATTGTCACTGCATAATATTTTATATTATCAATTCAATAATTGTTGTTACACAGTATTTTGCATTATTGATTTAATAATTGTCATTACACTGTATTTTATATCATTGAGTCAATAATTGTTGTTGCACTGTTTTTAAAATTATTGAACCTAATAATTGTCACAGTAACATATGCACAGTAATTCACATTATTGAATCAATAATTGTCATTACACAGTAACGTATGCTTTATTTTACATTATTGTTATCTCTATTATGATGTTATTTAAACAGTTGTATTTCATTAATTTATTGACTTGATATCTAAGAGCTAACTATACTGTATTTATAACAATTAGTCATAATAATTGAATTGATAAAGTTATTTGTTTATAATATAAAGTTAGGTGATTATTAGGTGATATGAAATGAATGGTGTAGATTAAAGTGTGAATTATTGTTGAATAATTGAATTGATTTGTTTATAATATAAAGTTAGGTGATTATTAGGTGATATGAAATGAATGGTGTAGATTAAAGATAATATAATATTTGAAATGGATGGTGTAGATTAAAAGATGATCTTTAAATGAATGGTTTAGATTAAATGAATGATAAGATTTTTGGCTATAAATAGAAGCCTTAACTTAAGGATTTTTCATAAACTTCCTTACTTGTTCTTTCTTTCTCTCTCTAAATACTTCTTGTGAAAGTTCTCTCTAAGTGTGCTTAAGTCATCTTGAGTATTTGTGAAGATCTATAAGTATACGTGTACTGTTCAAGTTAATCAACCTCATTTAAATCAATATTCAGTCACGTGTTGAGGTAAGGGATACCATCTTTTTCATCTTCCATTATTCAAACATACTATGGTAAGGGATTATCATTATTTGATTCTCGATAATAATATTGTTTCTTCCTTACTCATAAGACGTGCCTTTTATTTCCATGTATTAAATTGTGGGAATAACCTTACGGAGCGGATTGCCGCCTGTTGGTGAATAACCTTTCGTATTCATTCATTATTAATCTCTGAGAATAACCTTACGGAGCGGATTGCCGCCTGTTTGGTGAATAACTCTTTGTACTCAAATTCTATTAAATTGTGAGAATAACCTTACGGAGCGGAGTGCCGCCGGTTTGGTGAATAACTCTTTGTACTCAAATTCTATTAAATTGTGGGAATAACCTTACGGAGCGGATTGCCGCCTGTTGGTGAATAACCCTTTGTATTAATTTCCTTCACCTTTTGTTAATCAAACCTGCTACGGTAAGGGATATTATTTTCTTTCATACTCCTAAATCGAAATTTATTATGGAACTATTGCTTCTATAATTCCTGAAAATATTATATGTTCCATAATAATTGAACTTCATTATTTCAACTGAACCTTCCTATTTACGTGAACCTTTCTATTGAATTGTAACCGTTATTCTGAACTGTGGATCTTGAATTTCACTCCACATCATGTTGACAATTTGGACATTATTTGAATCTGTACAAAGTAAACTTCCGATACTTATTGTTATCCTATTTCTTCTGTCCATCATTTATATCATTCTAATCATCCAAAAATCAAGCTGTTGTGAATATCTGTGGCCGGGGGCACAGATGTGATATATTTGTTGAACAGATGATAGGTTAAAGGCGATATAATAGGTTAAAGGCGATACATCTGTTCGGTGTCTTTTATGGCACGTGGTGAATGTTCTCTTTGGCCCGTAGTGCAAAGATGAACTGTTGTTTGGTATGATTATGACCAAAGGCTGAATCTGGTATAATCATGACCGTTGGTGCTATATTGAATATCTTTGGCCCGTAGTACAAAGATGAACTGTTGATGTGCATGATTATGATCAGGAACTGTGAATTTGTATTATCTTGACTAATGATATTTCAGATGATAAAAGTTGATGATGTTTTTCCTAAAAAGAGAACCGAGTGGACAGTATCGTCTGCATTATTCTTCTAATAGATTACTCATTCCGCTGCTATTATTGATCTGAACGTTGTTTAAGAATTTAACTGCAGTTTTTGATATAAACCTTGTAGTCTATTGTATTCTATCAAGAACTCAACTGTTGAAGACTAATGATAATTTATTCGTCATTATCTTAGTCATGATATTCTTTACTGGGCTATTTGAGCTCACCCTTTCTTTTGTTCCATTGTTTTTCAACAGGAGATGAAAACATAACAGGGTCTAGCCGGGGAATGGAGTGAGGGTCCGAGGAATAGTTATCATAGTCTTCACGTTTTGTAAAATAGTGTGGCAATAATAGTGAAGACTTAGTTGTGTATTATTATACACTGTATTGTTGTACGTTGTGCTTTGTTGTAATAATTTTGTTGTAGTATTTTGACGACTCAAGTTTGGGCTGTGTGGGCCCAGATTTGGGGGCGTCACAAATACGGATATGCCTATATCCATATTCGTATTCGTTTATTTGCGGATACCTTTAAACCGAATATAGATATATCCGTTTTTTTCGAATGCGAATAATATTCGTTTTTTTAGAATACGGATGCGGACGAATACGAATTTTCCTGTTACCATTTACAGCCTTACTTATGAGGTTTGTTAATTGAACTTGTGGTAATTTTCTCAGTTCGTTCACAACAATTAAGGGGTAAGAGTCTCTGTAATCAAATTCTCGATTTTTAGGGTCTATGATGATGCTATGTACCGTTATCATAGAACTTAAAAATCGTCGTCATAGACCTTGACACAAAAAAATAAAAAAAAAATGATTACAGAGGATCTCATGTCAACAGTTAATGCATAATATAGTCGATGACTATGAGTGAAAGTAATGGATTATAATCATCTCCATTACGTTTACTTTTTAATTATTTTTAATATATATTTAATGATATAAATATTATATTTAATAATAAAATAAAATTCATCACAAACAATTAATTACACAATAAAATTGGTCGCAAACAATTATACTAGTGATAGTGTTGGTAAAAGTAATTTTTCTATCGCTAAATGTATATTAAGAGTAATTGAAGGATACGTGTAATAAAAATGATCCTAATTCAAAAGTAACAATTACGAAATAAGGTCTCTGATAATTATATGTCTACTAACACGTAAAAAAAAAAAAATACAAAAGATTATCAATAATGCCAGAGAAATAATTTTGCTGCTAGAGTAATAAGTGTCATTGAAAGTTTAAAGTATTATTAAAACAAATATAAAAATGCATAATTACTCTAATAATATAATATTTACTCTAATAATATAATTATTATTATTTTGGTATTATCAAAAGCCATACTGAAGTCTATTTAGAAATGTCATCCCTAATTTAAATAATATCATCTATAAACTTTTCTCTCGTTATTTATGCACAAATGTTACTAAATTATAATTTCAAAAGAAAAAGAAAAGGAAAAAAAAAAATGGCCCGCGTGTTTCGATCAACTTGTTTCCCCCAAATTTCTGCTGGTTATTTTTTTTAAAAAAAATATACTGAATATAATACCTATATCTATATTATAAAACAGGAAGAAGAAATAACACTATTTTGTGTGAATAAAAAAATAATTTTTATTTTATTTTTTTATTTTACCCTTTAAACTTTCTTTCTTTATTTATTATCTCTTATTTTTTAGTATTTTATTTTTCCATTTTTGACACATGTATAATGTGTACCATTTAAACTAATAAATTATAAATGAAAATCTTGTAGTAAAGCAAATGATGACTAATCTAATTTAACCTTATTTCATTTAGGATAATTATGATAGTTTTTCCTTTTGAAATTGTGAGGTTAATTATGAGCTTGAAAATAAGTTAATCCCTGTTCAGGTTCTTTCTTTGGTGCATGTAATCAACTTTAAATTGTCTAAATGCAAAGCTTCCCTATATGTGTGTGTTTATGTATGTACTCTATGTTTTCTCACCCAAGTTGTGCCGTGTAGGAGCTCACTGCGTATCATATCCTTCTATGCTGTTTATGCAATAGATTATGGATTCTTCAAAGACACCCTCCTCTAATTATATTGCAAGTCGGAGTTTTTAGAGTTTTATGGACTGGTTTAGTTCGCCTAGGAAAAATGATATAGAAATTCGCCTCCACCCCCCCCCCCCCCCCCCTACCCCCACCCACCTTGGGCCCATGCACAACATATTCAATGATGAATCATATAATTAAGCTTAGCGACGAGTTCTTGAAAAGGCTATGGGTCAGGGTTCAATACGCCACACACACAATGATGTCTTTTGGTGCCTAAACATAGTTCATTATGAACTTACTCGGCGTGCATAGTTTGTGAGGTATTTTTTGCACGTTTCGACTATCATAAATAAATAAATAAATAATAATAATCGTGTCTAGTATATAGAAAATGGACTACTATGTTTGTACATAAATTAAATGTAATCTTAATAAGTTTAATATACTTTTATATAAAGTTGTCATGCATTTTCAGTGATTCTTTCTTCATGCACTTTTGATGATTTAGTCTTGCAACACTTTATAATTCTTTTTTGACTGATCTTTAGTATAAATTATACTTGGCGACAGGGGTGACTTAAGATAATTTAGGGTCTAAAACGATATTTTTAAATGAGACATTCTATGTTTGGTACGTCCTCTATTGATTTTTATGGTCAAATTGACTATTTTTCAAATTAATATATCTTATTATTATTTAATATATATCTAAAAAACCTATAAACATTATAAGCAACATACAATTTAGTATTAATCTCAATGTTTATTTTTTTTAAAATCTAAATATACATGTTTAATTTTAATTTAAAAAATGGTCAATTTGACTACAAAAGTCGATAGATGACTTTTATTTTGGGACGGAGAGAGTATTAATATTTTTTATTTAAATAAAAAAAATTTATACTGATAATTTTTTTAGATATTTAATATTTGGATTGGATTATGGACTCTAAAAGATTAATTAGGCTTATATTTTTATTAGGCTTTTTTTACATAATTATTTACGATGTTTAAAATTTTAGGGTCTTCTTTTAAAATAGAGCCTACAGCGCAGGCTCTTTTTTTTATGTTACAGGCCGGATCTGCTTGGCGAAATGATTTTATTGTTTGGCATCAGTGGTGAAGATTGTTAATCCTGAAAGAGTCGAACAATAGCTGGGAGCGTCTTTTCCTTTCAGTATACAGTTTTATCAACATTACATTTGTTCAATTTGTTCATGTTACGTTTCAGAACAATCTTTAAATGTTGAAAATTTAAAATATTATTAAAATAAATATAAAAACATCATCAAATATATATTTATTCAGATAATATAATTATTAATTTAATATTATTGACAACTATACGAAAGTCTATTTAAAAATATCATCCTTCATTTAAATAATAACTTTCCTCGTACATGCCCGCGTGTTTCCACCAACTCGTTTCCCCCAAGTTTCCGCTGGTTATTTTAAATAAATAAATAAATAAATGCTGAACATAATATAATTTAAAAACCGGCTTGGAGATAACACGTCACATAATAAAGCACGTGTCTTACAGTAAGTTGTTGCCGCCTTTGAAAATTTTCCAAATAATCGGATGCGTGGTCATCGCCGTCATCACATCACCACCACCACGTGCTTTGTAACGCCGCCTCTCCCTAAGAACCCATTTTTGTTGTCATCAATTTGAGGATTAAGTAAAAAATAGATAAAGTCAAATTATTGAATTGAATAAAAAAAATTAATTAAATTATTTTTTTATTCGGTTATTTTATTTAAGATAAGTTTATATAGACAATATCTAAATATAAAATCAAACATTTTATCTATCTTAATCATTAAAAAATGAGACATGACACGAATTTTAATGTCATGTTCTACTTTTTAATATTTAAGATAGATGTAGTATTTAGATGTTGTATACTTATATTTATTCTTTTATTTAATTCGGTTAAAACTATTTAATTAGTTGGTATCCAGATTCGGTTTCGGTTTCGATTTTTAAAATTATGCTATTCGAATTCGAAAATAATTGAATTGGATTTAAAAAAAAAATTAACTTTGTCCTATAATTATGTATTTATGTATTGTTAATTCTAAATTATTAAACAAATTTATAAATTATTATAGTTGTGAATTGTAATTAAATATTGCTTAAAAATTTTAGTGTGAAATTTGAAATAATTTCTTTGTTCGGTAAAAATAAATTTATATTTCGGTTATATACTGAATAACAGAATAATATAATTCGGTTATTTGACTTTCGATTAGTACTAATTTCGGATACTTATTCGAATAATAAAATTGTATGAAAATCGATATTTGATTCGGTTAATAACTGAATGCTCATCCTGTCTATGTCCACCAAATATGAAAAATGATTTATATATAGACAAATTTATGATAAATTTGGCTTGCGATTAAGTTAATAATGAGTCGGTACTAACATATATTTATGATAAATACGAGTTCATTCGTTTTGATGCATTTGTTTAAAATGTGTTTAGAGTCTAAAAACTCTACAAGTTCTGAACCAAACATACAAATGTTACTCTCTCCCTTCTTAAAAAAAAAAATTCTATTTACATTTTTTAATTTTCTTTAAAAAAAAGTGGAGAATGCCCAACGGATTATCTAAATTAGATACCAACAATGTACTACTACGTGGTTGAGATACTATGTAACAAGTGTCGATGTTTTAAAAATTGGACCCGTCATCGAAACGAAAAAGTTACTGAATAGATGGATCACTGGTTCAATCAGTGGTCAAACCGTTATTGACCCAGTGACGTCATTAATATGTAAGAAATAATAAATATATTAATTATTATTATTATATAAATAAATATTATATATAATATCTATCAAATATGTAAAATTAATCAATTTATCTATAAAAAAACAAAAAAAAACTATATCTATTTATACCATGTTTACTTTATACAATTCAAATAAATACTAAATTTATATTAAAAGAAAGATATTAAATCATACTCATAACTCAAAAGTGATAAAATAAAACACAAATGAACATAAACATTTTATGTAATTTTTTTAATTATTTTTTTATAGTTAGCTTGAACCAATGAACCAATGATCAACTACCAGTTCACCAGTTTTTATCGATTTTTTGTTGAAATTGGGTTGATGGTCCAAATCGGACCGGAGTACGGTTTTCCGATTGAATCACCGATCTGATCCGATTTTTAAAACATTGATAAGTGTAATAAATGTGGTCAACAAATATGAACAAAAATAATAATAAATGCAATAACTATGAATATATATATATATATATATATATATATATATATATATATATATATATATATATACTAATGAAGGCAATAAATGTAGATAGATTGACTTGGGAGTGATTATGTGACTTTAGAATTGTAAACTAGCTGAGTCGGAGTTTAGCTTACTAAACTCGAGTACGTTTAAAAGATTAAACGAGTTGAGTTTCAACTAGCTTGAGATTTGAAATACGAACTCAATCTATTTACTTAGTAAATGAATTGAGCTTGAGCTTGAACTTGAGCTTGAGCTCTAATTAGGTTTAAACGAGTCAGACTTAATCAAGTTTAAATTCAATTGATTTAACTTTTTTAGTATAAAAATAAGAAAATAATAATATTTAAATATTAAATGAGTCGAGTTTGAGTTGAACACTCCACTGTTCGAGCTTGACTCGTTTAATTACCTGAACAAAAGAAATTGCTAAAGTCCTACGTGTTTCATAACTTCAAGTCGGACTTCATTGAGACTTAAGTCTAACCGAACTTGAATGGATTTGCAGGTAGCCTAATTTGTTTAGAGTTCTATGCGACTCTTTTTGTTGCCTAAAGGCTAGAAGTAATAGTATAACTTAGCTTTAGTACAACCTTTTTTTTAAAAAAAAAAAACACGTGATCCAACGTAAATAAATACTCATAATTTTAACATAAATAAAACCCTCCAATTAGTTAGTGGGGTCACCACGATTAGGGTTTTGTGGGAGAGGCCCCATTTATTATAAATAGAAGCAACCATATGGCAGCAGCCCCTCTACCTCCAGAGTCACTAAAAACAGAGTGTTTTCATTTCAGAGTTTTGATGTCATTTTTTTCTTTCATTGTTTTTATTTTATTTTTATTTTTTATATTTCTAATGTTTTTTTATTCTTCTTGTGAAGAGGTGCCTTCATAATCCCAGATAAGCTAAGATGCTTAATCTGATTCATGGAAGGCTCAAATAAAAAACCCATTATGGAAGTTTCGCTGATAACACCTCCCCCTTTCTTAAAGGAGGTGTTTACTAGTAGCTTCGCCGTACATTCTTTATTTTTTTAATACTTCCTCTTTTTTGAAAAAAAAAATGAATGAAAAAAGTTAAAAAAATAAAAATTGGTTCACCAATTTTGTTAGTTTTGTTTGTTTGATGTATTCATTAATGTTACGTTTGTTTGTAAAAAATATACTTGAGATTAGACTATTTTTACTAATTTAACACTATTACGGACTATTTTATCACATAATTGATGATTAATAATCCTTTAAATAGTTTTATAGATTATTTTTTTTATCATTTCTATGACTATTTATGTGAGATTATATAATTTCATAAAAAAAATTAGAATTAATAGTTCACCTTATTTTAAGTTATTAAATGACTTTATAAGACTAATAGTCTAACAATAAGAGATTATTAATCCCCCATATAAAATAGTCTGAAGTAGGTAAATGGTTCAATCTCAAGTATATTTTTGCAAACAAACGTAGCATAGTCGCACACACTTTACAAATATTCATGTACCAAAAAATATTTTATAATAACTAGAAATTTCTACCTGCTTTCAAACCTATTACTTTAGTAAAAATAAATCTTCAAGTTCAATTACACCTTGCGCTTAGGAATTAGTCGTAATAGCCATTAGTCGGATCCACAAAAGTATGAATCAATATCAACAAATTAAAATTTATAAATATTAGGTTTGTATTTTGTTTCATATTTATCCTCGCATTTCTTTTTTCAAATTCTAATGAACTGTGTTGATCTCTGTTCTTAGCTCTGCTAAACTATTGAATTAGACACTCGATTTTTCAAGAAAATCATTTTCAAAGGATTTGGAAGGAAAAAAAAAGTGTTTCCCTTTTCATTCTTTTGGGAAAGATGGTCCCTTTTGCATTTATATATTATTTGGAGATTTGTTTTGTCCCGGTATAATTGTTTATGTTATTTGGAGATTTGTTTTATCCAAATATAATTGTATATAAATGCTCAAAATGAAGCTGTTGAATGCTAGTAGAACCTCAATGTGGTTGAAAGTTAATTTTAAAAAAGAAGTGTATAAAAGAAAATACATATCATTTACTAATGGAGAAAAAGATAGACAATTACAATTCTTTTTTCCAATTGTTTGTGTGTATATATATAAGAGGGGATCATGAGCATTACTCCTTCAGTGACATAATCCCTTAAGTGACGTACCTATTTAAGGGTTCTTTGTTTTTTCTTATTACTTTCTCTCTCCTTACTGTTTTTTCTCCAAAAGACCAAAACAAAATAGAGCGTGAGATCTGAAAATAAAACAAAGAGAAACCTAGCTTGAATCATTCGAATCAAGCACGACGACTTCAAATCAAGCACAAATACTTCAAATCAAGCAATGAGACTTTAAATCAAGCGATTTGGTAAACCCTTAACTACTTTTCGATTTCATTTTTTGATTCGATAAACCTTATGCTACACGACCCAGATCTCGGCTCATGTTTTATTTTGATTTATGTAGTTCTTGTTCTTGTTAAAATGGGTCTTTTGTAATTCTTATTTTTGTAGGTCCCCCCCCTGGCTCCATTATGGGGTCTGCGTGTGTATTCCTCTTTGAAAAAATTGTCCACATTCTATTTTTGGTGTGACTCTGATATATTATAGTTTATGCAAGAAATTAGTACTACATTTCAAACACTTATCAATAATGAGGGGGAAATGGGTAAGGAAAACTGCATATGGGTAAAGAAATTGGCGTTCGTAAGAAGAATTTATTTTCGGTAAACCTTAACTATTTTTTGATGAAAATTTAGTAAACATACTAAAAATTTGGTAAACATACGTATGTTTTATTCTAAAAATTGGATCAATTTTTTAAATTGGTTGTGCACATACATTATTTTTAGGTTTATTAAAAATAGATGACATGAATCATGAAATATGGAGTTGTGGGGATAATGCAGAAATGGATTTTGAGAACATGTTCAATTTGGAAATAGAAATGGAAGGGGATGATTTGAGTGTAGAGGGGTTTGATGTGAACAATGCTAAATTTTCTGTCTACTATCTTCAAGCAGCCAATGAGTTTATGACTAAGCTAGGTCAAGAATTTCAAATATTAAATGATGTTCACACTTTTTACAATACATATGCAATGTAAGCTGGTTTTAGTGTGCGAAAGTTTAATGAGTAAAAAAGGTTGTATGAAGGAGTATGTGTGTTATAAGCAAGGAAAGGGCAAACTATTAATTGATGTGGATGTAAAAAGAAAACATGAATCTATAAAAGAAGGTTGTAGTGGTAAAAAGAAATAACTTATACATAGTTAGTAAATTTGTGGAGGGTCATTGTCATCCATTGTCAACCCCACATAAGAGACATCTTTTTCGATCTCACTGTAATGTGTCAATTGCCCAAAAATCTTTAAGTCAACAACTTGACATGGTGAATATACCACTATGCCAACAATACAAATTTCTTACAGTATAGACGGGAGGGTTTGGAAATATTGGTTGCATGCAACGAGATTTGTATAACTTTAAAAGAGACAAGCGCAATGAGTTGAAGGGACATGATGACGATATGTTGAATGAGTACTTGAAGTTAAAACAACAAAAGAATCCTTCATTCACTTTCACAATTGACACAGACGATGAAAAAGGGATTACTCGTTGTTTTTGGGCTGATACAACTTCTAGATGGGCTTATAAATTTTATGGTGATGTTGTCATTTTTAAAACCACATACAATACTAATCGTTGCAGAATGATATTTACACCACTAATGATGATTAATAACCATGGTCAAACTATTGTATTTGGTTGTGCTTTCTTAAGCGATGAGACTATAGATACTTTTATTTGGCTTTTTAAGTGTTTTTTTTGGAAGTAATGCCAGGTGATGCACCTGAGATGATTATCACCGATCAAGATCAGGCTATGACAAATGCTATTTCACGGATCCTTCCTAATACATTTCATAGGTATTGTAGTTGGCACATTTTGACCAAATTTTTAAAGAAGATTGACTCAATAAAATTCAGTGTTTATTATAAAGAGTTTTCAGATTGCAGTTGGAATTCGGAGATTGTGGAAGAGTTTGACTACACTTGGGTGGAGCTTGTGGAGAAAAGTGAGTTTAATGTAAATAAATAGCTACAATCAATGTATGACATCCGTCCTAGATGGGTACCCGAACATGTGAATCATGTTTTCTCAGTCGTGCTCAAGTAGCCAATGAGCGGAGAGTTCTTATTCATTTTTTAAAAAAAATTATTTCTAAAAGAAATTCTTTAATAGATTTTATGATTCAAATTGGTCGGAGCCTTCAGCATCAACGACATGTAGAGTTTGTTTTGGATAACAAAGATTTGATTGAGAGGCCGAAAATAAAAATTGGTTATGACTTCTTATTTCAAATGGTTGACATTTATACACACTTTATATACTATAAATTTAAAGATGAATTGTGTGAGAGCTTGAATTATAGGTTTGAACTTATGCAAGAGGATGTCAACTACCATGTTTATAAGATTTACCGAAGGAATGTCAACAAGTTTAAAGCAAGAGAAATTTATTATGACAAATATTTGGTTTATACAACATGCACTTGCAAAAAAGTTTGAGAGTTTGGGAATCTTATGTCGGCATGATATAGTTTACTTGAATAAGTATCATGATCTTAACAAATTGCCTAAAAAATACATTTTGAAGAGGTGGACAAAGACGGCAAAATCAAGTGGTGTAATTGATAAGAATGGTATGGCGATAAAAGATGACAAGTCATACTTACTCTTGTAGAGTCAATTAATTCTACATTCTTTATATTTGATTGATAGGGCTCTCACAAATGAAGAAGCCACAAATGTTTTAAAAGAATGTTTAGGTAATGTGGATGAAAAGATCAATCAAATTATTGGGAAGCATGGTTCCAAAAGAAACAATAACATGGAGTGTGATGGAATGAGTGTATCCAAGTCAATTAACATGACTTGTATTTATGAACATAATTACATTGAGTCAAACCAAGTGCAAGCAAAAGAGTGTAACAAAAGGCTGAAGGGTTGCAAAGAAATGACTTTGGGAAAAACAAAAAATTCCAAGGGTAGACGTTGTCATGAATGTGGCATAGTTTGTGCAACACGCGATAAAATAAACTGCCCAGCACACCACTTTTTTCTTCACTATTTCATTATTCAATTTCATCTCCTCAAATTTTGCACCAACTCTTGATTTTTCTTTTTTACAATAGCTTTGTCATTTTTGGCATTGACAATAACAATAGTCAACTAGTCAACCCTATTTTTTAAAACTTCTACTTCAAACTTCAATTCATTATTTTCGCAATAATACTGAGCAATTCTTGAACGCGGTGACATTGTTGGATCAATCCATTCAAACGAGTCACATGATATTATTTTATTATTTGTGCAACCAACAAGTTGTCTCTCAGGATTTTGTTTGGTCCATGAAACCTTTACAGGTGAAGGAACTCCACATTTGCAACTGCGGGATGAGCTCCCTGACGAATTTGTGCTCATGACTTGGGGAAAAAAAAATTAGTTAGGGTTTACATAATACCTAACCTAAGTAAATGATGGATATAAATAGTATATACACAGTAAAACAATTGGAAATGCATATCTAAAATTTTCAGTATGTTTACCAGTTTTTCAGTATCTTTACTTCATTTCTGTCTAAAACAAGTTTTCAGATTTAATATGCCATATAATTTGTTGATTTCTAACAATACAATTATTGTTTAAAATGACTGCATATGCTCATCAATATGAAAATACAAGCATTGGTAGCATATAACAGATAAAATTACCTATCAACATTATAAATGACAGAATTACACTAAGTCTCCCCACCCCCAAATCATTCAACATAGAAACGCATGAGCACTCACAAAATGTTAGTCTAATATACCATTAACTCTGACAAACATCTCCATTTCTACAACTACTAAGTGTATCAAAATTTCTACAACAAATTGATAAAATTAATGAAACAGAAAAATTGACGCTCACACTAAAAAACAAGAACTAAAGAAAACCCCCTTTTAACAATTTCAAAGAATTTTCACCTATAAATGTAGTTGGTGAAAATAAATTCTTCTTACGAAGAACGCCAATTTTTTTACCCATATGCACTAACATATGCAGTTTTCCTTACCCATTTCCCTTTCATTATTGACAAGTGTTTGAAAAGGTAGTATTAATTTCTTGCATAAACTATAATATATCAGAGCCACACCAAAACAATAATAAGGGGATAATATCAGAGCCACACCAAAAACAAAAATGTGGACAATTTTTTCAGGGAGGAATACACACACACACAGACCCTATAATGGAGCCCTCAAAGGGGGGTGGGGGTGGGGGTGGGGGTGGGGAACCTACAAAAACAAGAACTACAGAAGACCCATTTTAACAAGAACAAGAACTACAGAAATCAAAATAAAACATGAGCTGAGATCTGGGCCGTGTAGTATAAGGTTTACCGAATCAAAAAATGTAATCGAAATCGAAAAGTAGTTAAGGGTTTAGTTGATTGGTTTAAAGTCTCCTTGCTTGATTCGAAGTCACCGTGCTTGATTCAAATGTTTCGAGCTAGGTGTCTCTTTGTTTTATTTTCAGATCTCGCACTTTGTTTTGTTTTAGTCTTTTGGAGAGATAATAGTAAGGATAGAGAAAGTAAAAAGAAAAAACACGGAACCCTTAAATAGGTATGTCACTTAAGTGGTAATGTCATTTAAGAAGTAATGCTCCTGATTCCCTCTGTATATAGACCTGGCAAATGGGCTAGCCCAAACGAGTTGGGCTAATTTTGGGTCGGGCCAAAACTGCCCAAACTTTTTTAGGCTGAAATTATGGGGCCAGTAGCCCAACCAGTGTAACGCTCCGAGATCCCGACCTTCCTTAATTCTATCCGATTATCTCTGAATGTCATAATCATTAACTTTAAAACTATTTATATCATCATAAAACACTTTCACAACGATCTCGTGCGTTAAACTTAACCTTTAATCCTTTAATACTTTTTTAATTGACCATAAATGCGGTCCATATTTTTTTTTATAAAACTTTATCTTACATCCCTTAGTTGTCTCAGGATCGCAACGTTCATTTACCAATCATTAGAACTTAGGTCAAATATTAATTAAATTGTAACCTAGTCTATTACAATTTATAATCATATATATTATGATTTAACTTAACCTGTAAAAAAAATTTCGCCATGCACTATTCATACATGGCCCTGTTTATGTATATACCTGTTCTGTACATGTTCCTGTTTACACATAGTCATTCATCATATCTATACCATATATCATCATGTCTGCATATAACTAATCTATACAACATAACCTTACATCATTACAATCTCTACTTTGACTAATACATATATGTTCATTAGCTATATGGGTTAACAAACCACACATTCCTTTTTACTATCTAAGTTTAACACTTAAACCAAACTATTACATATCTTGCATCTGTAAAAAAAATTACATATAACAAACATCCTCATGCTGATCTATTCATTCACGTTCTTTTACCTTAGCTGCATCGGAACCTCCGGCCTTCTTATACTTTACCTGAAATATTAGTTCATAGCAAGAATGAGCATAAAGCTCAGCAAGTAATTCAGATAACACCTTTCATGCTCGCAGTTTATATTAATGCGTCATGCATCATTTACTTTATCATGCTATGCTTAATGTCACATAATTCATTTAACAGTTAGATCACGTAATGGCACGGAGTGCACATCTCAATTGTCACATAGTTCATGTAGTACAATTAGTACAAGTCTGAAGAACTTGCCTGTACACTTTTATTTACTTAACCTGTACTGCCTCGCTTGGCCTTTCTATCATTCCTTGCCTCGGTTTGCTAGTTCGAACCTTATCTATAAGCATACAATCTATAAACATCAATATAGGATCTTAAAACTTTATATAACTTGTTAAACTTAACTCATAAACATATGATCATTCGTCTCTAATCATTTCACGTTTGGTGTATTATACTTTATATGGGTTAATAATACACCCTAGCTCGTTCCCAACATTTTTCATAACCTTTAACATGATTTGGCTTAGCTTTAGACATGATATATTATGTCATTCATCATCCCATTATACCTTAACACCCTTTACATTGACCATTATTATCAATTCTAGGGTTTATATAACTTATTTATATCATCCCATATCAAAATATAGTTTTTTAGAAGCTTAAAATTTTTTCAAATGCAGAGCAATCTCGCCCCGGCGCCATCAGAGCTCGCTACCTAGTATTTTACAAAAATACTACTTGGCTCATTTGGCTTCTTGAAATCAGTGATACATTAGCCCCTAGGAGGGCTATTCAACACGTTTCCAAACTTAGAAAATTTTTAACTTCAGAATTCAAAATTTTCAACTTTGTGATTTTTGGCCATTTGCTTTAAAACTCAATTCCAATACTTAACATAGTTCTCTTAGGTCATATATGACATATCCCAACATTTAAAATCATAAAAGTTTACACGAGGCGAGAATTGTCCGTAAAAATTCATTTAGGGTCGAAACGATCGATTTCAATCGTTCAAAACTCTTTTTCATTCTAATTCTCATCTGTTGATTTCTAAATCAACCTAAACATGTGTAATAACATAAAATTAACTCATTTGACTTCATTTTATCTTTGAATATCCACAATGGCCAAAAATCACCATTTGGGTGCAATTTCATCAAATTTCATAAACTTTCCTAAACTTCTTATTTCCAAAACATATGTAACTACACATTCTAATGCACTTTACAGATTACGATTTAGCTTAATTAAAAATTATAGCCTAATATTCAACTTTCCTTCAACAAGTCATACTTTTCAAGTATGCTTGAATCTATAAAGCTATCTAGCATGCCATCTCTCATTCCTTAAACATGTTTAACCTTCCAAACTAGATTTTCATGAAATCTAACAATATATGACATATGATCATGCCTTAAATCATGACTTTTAACTTAATGTCATACATGGATAATACACCACCTTCATAATCAAACTCCTAAGCTTAGAGTTTCATAATATAACCCACATATAGTATATAAAACACATAATCTTTACATATAGCTCAAGATATATACATAGCTTCTCTTATTCTTGAATTTAAATACATAAGTAAGGAGTTTCATAACAAGATCATGCTTATACCTTCATTGTACTCTCTTTCTTCTTAGCTCCAAGGCTTGCTATTACAAGATTCTTCACTTTAATGGCTAATACTGAAACGCCCCGAAATCCCGACCTTCTTTAATTCAATCCGATTATCTCGGGATAGCATAATTATTAACTTTAATACCAAATTAACAGGGATCCCGTGCGTTAAACTTAACCTTTGGCCTTTAAAATCGTTCTGATGACCTTAAATTCGGTCAATATATATTTTTTTTTTAAAAACTTATTTAACTTTACATTTCTTACACCTGTCTCAGGATCGCAACGTTCACTTATCCTATTCATTAGCATTTGTGTCGACGCTTCTTAATTGCGACTGTTTCTATTTCAATTCATAATCATATATTCATCGTTATTGAATGTAATCCATAAACAAAATTTTGCCATGAAGTATTCGTACATGGTTCTATTTAACTATACCTGTCCGGTTTGCTTGTACCTGATTTAATACATTCATTACATACATATCCAAATATACATTATGTATCCACATGTTTATCCATATATATGAGTTTATTACATTTAAAACTCAACAAATAAATAATACATCTACTATATCATTTGCGTCTTCTCGCTGGATTATACATACCTACATACATACATACAATTCAACCTTTATGAATTTACAATCACATACACATTTCATATATATCAAATTCCTTACGTTTATCTATGCATTCAAGCTTTCCTTTTACCTTCGTTGCACCGGAACCTCCGGCCTTCTTGTATTTTACCTGAAACGTTAGTTTATAGCAAGAATGAGCATAAAGCTCAGCAAGTAATTCAGATAACACCTTTCATACTCACATTTTATAATATGCATCATGCTTTTATTACTTTACCATGTTATGTTCAATTATCACGTATTGCATATAACAGTTAGATCACGTTGTGGCACGGAGTGCCCATTTCAACTATCACATAGTTCACGTAGTTCAATTAATACTTTTAAGTCTGAAACACTTGCCTGAAACGCTTTTTATTTTACTTAACCTTGACTTTCTCCATCGTCCTTTCATAACCGTCTTGTCGGCTTGCTACTTCGAGCACTATCTGTAAGCATTGCACTATATGCATCATAATAGGATCATAAACTTTACAAAACTTATCAAACTTAATCCACAATTACATAATCATCAATCTCTATTCATTTCACTTTTGATGTATTACACTTTACATAGGTTAATAATACATCTAAACTCGTCCCCGACCTTTTATATAGCCCCTAACATGGTTTGGCTTAGCTTTATGTATGATATATTATGCCATTTATCATTCCATTATACTTTAACATCCTTTATTTTGATCATTCTTTATCTATTTAGGGCTTACATAACTCATCTTTATCATTTCATATCAAAATATAGCATTTCGGAAGCTTAATTTTTTTTTCAAATGAACAGTAACTCCGCCCCAGCGCCGCCAGAGCTCGCTGTCCGCGAAAAGCTCTCGGCCATGAACAGTAAATGGCGCCGGGTCGCCATTTTTAGTACAAAACATGGCGCGGGGGCGCCATGTTCAAATTCTGGAAATCTGATTTTTGCACTACCTTTGCCGATTTTTAATTTCTTCATCTTAACTCCAATTGAGCTGAAATTTGGACCACATCTAGACCTTACTACCTAGTATTTTACAAAAATACTACTTGCCACATTTGGCTTCTTAAAAGTAGGTATACACTAGCCCCTAGAAGGGCTGTTCAACACGTTTCTATACTTGGAAGATTTTTCAGAATTTTCAAAACTCAACTTTTGCAACTTGGTTATTTTTGGCCATTTGCTTCCAAATTTCGTTTCAACACTTGACATAGCTCACATAACCTATATGTGACATGTCCAAACTTTCAAAACCGAAAAACTTCGCACGAGGCGACTTTTGTCCGTAAAAATCCGTTTCGATTCGAAACGATCGATTTCGATCGTTCGAATCGCCATTTCACTCAAATCCAAATCCGTCGATTACCAAAACGACTCTAACATGTGTATTAACCTAAACATGAGTCATTTGACTCCATTTCATCTTTAATTCTTCAAAATTGCCAAAAATCACCTATGACTTGGATTTTTTTTATCAAAATTCTTAAACTTTTCAATTTTCAACTTAGACTCAACTTGACGCATAAATCTCTAGGCACCACATAGGTTATTCTAAACACATTTAATGACTTTATACGTCCACATAACTTCTAACTGCATATTCTAATGCACTTTACAGATTATTACGTTGACTACACAAAAAGTATAGCCTAATATTCAATTTTTCGTACTAAAACAAGCTTCTCAACCACTTGAACATTCTTGTATGCTATCTTACAAAATAATTTGCATGAATTAAACATGTTCAACACCTCACACTAGGTTTTCATCACAACCATCAACTTATTACACATAATCATCTTTAAATCATGACTCTATATTACACTTTCTTCACAAGACATACTTTGCTTCCATTTATAATTCTTTGAAGCTTTCTTTTTTTTTGAAATTTCTCATGCTTCATACATATTTAACTTTTCTAACTAGTTTTATCACATTTAACCACAAATAACACATGATCCTCCATGAATCATGCTTCTTAGCTTTGAATTAGTGCATAAATAGTGCACCACCTTTGCTTTACTAGCTTGAACACTTAGGGTTTCAACATAAACCAAACATAAAACACATAACTTCACATAATCTTTACATCTAGCCCTTAATTCATGCATGGTTATCCTTATTCTTGAATTTAAACCTATAGACATAACTTCTTGAAACTAGAACATGATTGTACATTCATGGATTTCCAACTCTTTCACATAGATGGCTTCCATATGATGAGCTCTTCCTCTTTTCTTCTTGCTTCAAAGCCAACCAAGCATCATAGCTCATGTAATCAAGCTTTCTCTCCAACCCTAGCTTCCTCTCTCTTTTCTCTCTTTCTCTCTTATGCTAGCTTCGAAGGAAAGAAAGAAAAATGAACGAGTCTGCATACATTATTTCATATATACATATATATAATACATAATCTCAACACTTAACCAATCATTGGTTAAGTTAACTTGCATGGTTAGGGACATTTTAGACAATTCACTTCAACTAACAATGGCAATAAGGACATTAAGCCACTCTAGGATACAAAGGCCATTCTCAAACTTGTCAAGGGCATTTTGGTCATTGTCACCAAAATCTAGAGATTTGATTCCTTCTAATTCATACTTTGCTCAATTTTGCACCAATTCAATTCCATTTTGATCCAACTTGCTTCATTATGCTTGAATTTTATTCCTCATCAAATACGCCATCATAGGCTTGTCCCAAAATACTTGTCACACTTCGAAATCGCATTTCATTAATAATTATTAACTTGACTTATAATAAGGCTAATTTGCTTATTATTAACTTCATAATTTTTTTTTACGAACCTTTCCGGTTCCATACTTAATAAACTTCAACTTCCAACATTTTCAATATTCAAAACGATCACACTTTTCACAAATCGCTTCCTCGAGAAGCGAACCCCGACCGGATTACCAAAATCCATCGTCCTTTATTCTTTTAACTCGTATAATCATTTATTACGACTTTTCGTCCATTTACTTATTTTCATGACAATTATGCCAATTTGCACCATACCTGCATACTACATTCTTCCTGCACATTCTCAGGAGTATTATTCTCCGTATTTACTCATCATATAACTACACACCTTATTTAAATCATTTAATACCAATTCCTTAAGAAATTTCATTTATTCACATCTCATATCCTTAAAATTTTTTTTCTATAAATCCTTAATAATTGATTTGATCATACGGTTCCTTCTTCACTGCACATACATACATATCCCAACTTCTCGTTCTTATCACCTCGCCTCTCTAGGCCCGTTCCTTAACCTCGTTATTAACATTCATAACTAACATCAATTCGCATGCTCATTTCTTATTCCATTATTTTCTTAAACATTAAATCCTCCTATCTTTAATACGTCAATTACAAACATACATTTATATATACATTTTCATATAATCAAGTCATCACTTGCTAATCACAACAATGTTCTACACTGATTCTCTTCACATGGCCTTAATGTAGGCATTACCATAATTCGTTTATCTTAAGCATTCTTAATACCATTATATTACCATTTGATCGTAAGAGTTCATATTCATTTCTTATTCCATCATATCTCAGATCTCTCAGACACTTCAAATTCCCAACGGATCCATCTGTACCCTTTCAACCACACAGGTCACATCTATCACATTTATAACTTAATAAATCAATTTAATCACAAAATAATCTCATTTAATCATTTTAACTAGGTTTTGGTTTATAACCTTCACTTAATTATCAATAATCCTTATTTAAAATTTCTGTAAAATCCTGGGGTGTCACAAATACTCATTTCTTTGTACACTTTTTCAGCAATTCTACATGGCTTTCTTCACACCCTAGCCTTTCTTTTCACTTTCTCTCTTTGCTCTCAATTTTGCTGGAAACTTCGATGGAATGAATAAGGTGGACTTGCACACTTGCAATATACATATGTATCTTATATCTACTTATCCAACAACTAACCATCTTGGTTAGTTTTAGCTCATGCATGGTTAAAGGGTCACTTTGGACAATTCACATGAACTTTCAATGGCATTATGGACAATTCCCACAAAAGGACACCAATGTCATTTTCTATATTGTCAAGGGCAATATGGTCATTATACTAAAAATCTAGAGAATTAAATTCCCTTAATTCATAATTTATTCATTTTTACTCCAATTCAAATCATTTTCGATCCAAATTTGTTTCATCATACTTGAATTTTATTCTAGTATTAAATACTCCATAATTTGCTTGTTCCATATCTCTTGTCACACTTGAAACAACAAATTTCATTAACTACTTATAACAATTTATAATAATTTGCCAATTTTGCATAATACTCATTATCAATCATCTACATCCCTTTTTGGTTCCTTATTCCATCAATTTCATTTTTCGATATCTCAATTGGTCATAATACTCATCTTTTCCATAAACCACTTCCTCCAGAAGCGCACTATAATAACTCGAATATTTAACAATATTTTTTTAATGAAAATATTGAGAAGATTAATAAAGGTTGTAAAATTTAAAAACCTAGTTCTGTGAGAAGGGTGAAAATAGATGGATTATTTTTTTTTATCTATGTGTTAGTAAGAACCTGGGAGGTTCAAGTGTTGTAGAACCCTGAAAATTTTCTTTTGGAGCAGAGATGCCTTAGAGGGGCGAGTAAATCAGTCATTAACTCAGGATGCGATTAGTGACTCGATAGATAAGAGAATTATAATAAAGATAATTCGCTGGGGTAAAACAAGCTAGTATGATACCTTTAAAATTCGATGAATTATTTGATGGATAAGATAAGCTAGGTATTGTTGTGGTAATTTGATTTAAGCCAACCTAGTTGAAATGAACCAAAAAATTTAATAATGTTATAAATAAAATTTAGAATTCAAATTTCTAAATTAGTGAATTAATGAAGGGTGATTATTGCAAACCCTAGGAAAGGGTATTATGAATATTTAAATATTCGAGGATTTATTTTAAGGTTGTTCGATCAAAGGAGTTATTAAACTAACGACCAAACCTAAAAAATTAATACCGAGCGAGTGCTATGTTGAGAAACCCTAATTAGGATTCAATGAGGCTTAATTAGGGCAAGTCTAATTGGGTTATGTAAATTAATTAATATAATTATTAATTAATAATAACTATGTGAAATATTAATAATATTAATTAATAGTCCAACTAGTAGTTAAATACTAGTAGGCTAGCTCATATATTTTTTTAAACAAGTCCACTTAATTAATTAAGTATGGATTTGTACGTTTGTTATATTAATTTAATTAGGTAAGTCCAATGATTTATTTAAATTGGGAGACTAATAAATTAATGTTTGAGCCCAATGTTGGTAAATTAATTTGGTGTTATAGTAGCCCAACGAAGATGAATAGTAAGGCCAAACAATTAATTCCAAGCCCAAAACCCTAGCTCACCTTCTAGATGACTTTAATTGGTAAATTTGACAATAAAAATAAATGGAAATTGGAGGGAAAAGAGGAGCATGGCCAGTTGTCCTTGGAGGGATGACTTGGATGACTTTTTGGTTGCTTTATTTTCAAAATAAAGGACTAGCAATCCCTTAATTTATGGATCAAATATTGACTTTGTGAATTACTAGCCAAAATGCTTAGATATATGGCAACCTTGTTTGGGGTTTCAAGAATATCCCAAGAGCTCTTCTATATTGAGTGGTTAGTGAGTTAGAGTGAATTGGAGTGAGTTCCAAGTGAGTTGAGTGAAATAGTGAATAAAATAATGAGTTAACTCAACCGAGTTGAGCCGAGTCAAGCCAACTCAACCCATTCTTGTCCAAGAGAAGAGCTTGGAGGTTCATATACTATTTTGGAAGGAAGAGAAAGCAAGCACACAAAACAAAAAGGTTAGAAAACCCTAAAAACTCTAGTTATGCTTGTTGTGTGATTAAAATAAGAAATAAATGGTAAAAATACCATCTTTATGTTCTTTAAGTCTAGATACATGCTAGATATGTTAAATAAGTGTTTCATGGATTTTTTGTATGGATCCATAAGCATTTATGTGAAAAAACTTCGCAAAAGTTGTGAAATGATGTTTACCAAAAAACTAAAAACCGAGTAACCTCATTCCCAGAATTACTATTCATGATCCATAAGTCGGAATCATAATCTGTCAATTTTGTATGCTAGATATTGAAGTTATGTAAATTCTTCAACTTGAATGACTAAAATCCGATTTAAAATGAGCGAGATATGATTTTTCTACTCAAAAACTCCACTGTCAGAAGTTTTGCGAGAACAGTCCGGTTCTAGGCTATATTCAGTGGTCAAATTATGTCTAAGATATTAATCCAATAATGGAAAATTGTAGTTCGGGAAGTCACGATTCCAACAATATAAAGTAGAGCTTAATCAGAGTTATAGAACTCAAGTTATTAAGGTTTTAGTGAGAGGCCCAAAAACTGGGCAGATTTCAAAAAGTTGCAAACTCACTGCCGGTTTTTTTTAAATAAACCGGCTAAAGCCGTCAAGCGACCGGTTCACCACTTTTTCGACCGGTTCCGGCGAAGGTCCAAACTGAAAAGTTGATTGGAATTTCGTGTACTATTTTAAAAAATTTAGTTTGTATTTTTAGCATGTCATTTAATAATTTCTATAATTATTAAATAATTAAAACTAACTAATTACATGAAAAATTGTTAAAAATATTTTTAAATGCTGGAAAAATATTAATCACCCTACTTACTTATTATTTAAGTTGTATTAAATAGTAACTAAGGTTAAATAAAAGAGAAAGTATTTTAAATACTTTTTAAGGTGATAATGTACATTAGTTGGATGTTAATTGACAATTAATTAAAGAAAATTGTTATTAAATTATTATTAAATAATAAATATGATATTTAAACTATATCATATTATTTAGTGAAGGAAAATAATTATTTATTATTTAATTGATAATTAAATAGTAAATAAAGGAAGTAACTAGGTAATTATTACTTAATTGATATTAAATAGTAATTAAATTATGAGAAAGTGTTTAAACTAATTATTTATTATTTAGTTAAGTGTAAATAATAAATAAAGATAATTAATTAATTTATTATTATTTAATTAACTTTAAATAATAATTAAAGAAGGTTAATTGCTTACTATTTAATATATTAAATAGTAATCAAAGGATGTTAGAGTTAATAGTATAATTATTTATTATTTAATTAAGATTAAATAATGAGTACGGATAATGAATTAATTAATTTATATTAAATAATAATTAAAGGATAATTAAGTGGAATAAATTATTACTTAATCAGAAGAAGATTATTAAGTAATTAAAATATATTGATAGTATTAATGATTAACTATTAAATGATAATAGTTTAGAATTAAATCATTATTCAATAATTAATCATGATATGTAATTAATTTAAAATATTATTAAAGGATTAATAATATTGTTTAGCATTTAATTAACTATTAAATAATAATAGTTAAGAGTTAAACCATTATTAAATAAATAATAATGATAAATAAAGATTTAAAATATTATTAAAAAATTAATAATATTGTTTAACAAGTAATTAACTATTGAATAATAATAGTTAATGGTTGAATCATTATCAAATAATTACTAATGATACATGAGGATTTCAAATATTATTAAATGATTAATAATATTGATGAACAATTAAATTATTATTAAAATAATTAATAATAATGAGAAGTCAATTAAAATATTATTAAAGGGTAATAATACTAGCAAGAAATTAAATTATTATTAAAAGATTAATAATAACGATTAAGGTAAACTATTATTAAAAATAAATTAATAATAGTAATGATTATTTAAAGTGTTATTTAACAATTAAATAACATTATAAGTTATTACTAATTGATAGTAAAATTTAAAATATTATCCAAGGTGAGTAATATTATGATAAGTTGTCGAGATAAATGATGTGATTAAGTTAAACCAAGGGTATGGTCTATTAGTGATTAATTGGTGGTTCGACCTAAATAAATATAGGGTCCATGTTTAATGTAGTGACATTAATATATATCAAAACTGCATGGTTATGTACAAAAAGGTTTGCGGTGAAACACTGAGTCAAGTTAACGAGAGACTAAAATATGAAATTAACACTATTGATTTAAAAATGGGATGATAATAAGAAATAAATATCTTTACAGATTTGGTATTGAGTCAAACCTTAACTGATATTATGCACCGTTGATCTCACATACCATGTAGGTGGTGCAAAGAATACGAAAGGTTAGCGTAAGCTGGTTATGCAAGTTCAGGCAAGTTTTTCAGAACGTGTTATATTATGTGCCTGATTTAGAATACTATAAAATTATTATGTGTGCATATGTTATTATGTGCAATAATGTGGTAATGTGTTTTTGTGATACAAGTTGAAATAAACTGTTGATATACAATAGATGATTAAGTTGATTGTTCTATATATATTGAACTGTATCACATAGCAGCTTGGGGAAGCGGATTACTCTGGTAGAGGCAAATGAAGATTGACTAACGAGTCATCAAGATTGAAGCGTAGGTGCCTTTATAGTAAAACCCTGCGATAAAATAAATTATCTCTGTGGGTATTACTTGTGAAGACTTTTATGTCTTAAATGTGCTATAGATTAGCAAACCGAAATATTAAGACAACATATATAGATTATTTTAAATCATTTTTAGATGTTGTCATTTATGTATAAGGGTGACAGGTTGGTATGCTAAATTATCATTCATATGATTAGAAAGTGTAATAAAAATGTTTAAAGATTTCGATTCTGGAATAGTATGAAGTTGGATGTTGTATCCATTTAAGGTTTATACCTGGTGTATGGTAATAATTGTATTTGCTTGTGGTTTATAAGACAAATATAATTAGATTAAATTCAAGATTGAGGTTACTTTCAACGGACCAGATTCAGGGTTAATGGAGTCCGAATTTGGGGTCATTACAGTTGGTATCAGAGCTGATATGTTATAGTTCTTAGGTAGTAGTACCTTAGGCTATAATTGTGGAAATATATTGAAGGCAGTAAAACGATAAACTCATATGGAGTTTAAGCCATAAGAGCTTAATATAACAAATTTATAAAGGAAAAAATAAGCATATACATGAGGAGATTTAAAGAATGATCTTTATAGATATATTCAAAATGAATGGAAAAGAATCAAGGAATACTTGATTCAAGAATTTAAAAATAGAATGATCGTATAGTAAATGATCAGAGATGAGTGAGAAGATGATAGAATTAAACGTTCCTAGAATAAATGAGAAATTATAAAGTGAAATCAATTGTGAAAGAAGATCAATGTGATCATAGTAAAATCATGGAATGACAGATGGTCTGTGAAATGATTAAGAGGTTGTGTTGATAGCATGGTGCTATAACAATGAAAATATTGTGAAATAGTAATAAGTGAACTCTTGAAGTGTTGAGTGTGATAATGTATGAATTGACAAAATTCATATCAAGTTAAGAGAAGTTAGAGGTTTGTGGGTTTTTAATTGAGGACTCATGTTAATGGCCGAGTTGTATAATTCCTTGTATAGGTGGGGAATTTGTGCTTGGTTTTTGAACCGTTTAGCTTCCTATATTGATATAGTGGTTGAGTTGAACAGTCTTTTGTATGGGCAGGAGATTTGTTCTTGGTTTAACAACCGCTTAACTTCTTATGTTGATTAGTGGCTGAGTTGACCAATTTCTTGTATGGGCAGGAGATTGTGTTTGGTTTGACGACCACTTGGCTTCCTATAGTGATAATCAATTGAAACCTGGTGTCGCGCTATTCACTATATGTATGTTGAAAAGGTAATTCTTTTATCATGTGTATAACGGATAGGTAGAGGATGTTAAGATAAGTTCGTGTTCTGAGAACCGACACGTATAGTAAGTTCGTGACTAACAGTCATGTGGTGGAGCCCCTCAGCAAATGGGTGACTTTGGCCTGACTAGGACAAGCTCTTTAAACTATATGATTGTGGTAAGTTCCTGAGCCCAAATACGTGGTAAGTTTGATTAACAGTGAGTGTGGGTAGAGTTAAGTAGCAAGATTTAAGCTATACTAGATATAGTTATTAAGCTAGAAAAGATAAGGAGAAATTTAAAGTATTTTGAGGTTTTAGGATATTCCAAATCTTCTAGCTATGCTAGACCTTGAAATTCTTCAAATCGTGCTAAATTCGCACTTTTGTGCTTTTGAAAATATCAAAATGTGTTTTAGAAATCATTAATGCATTTAGTGTAGAGATGATAAACAATGGAGTCATCAATGCAAAGTAGCCTAGTGTTAGATGTAATATAAGCCCATTATAATATGATGTAGTATGACAAAGTCACAAAATGACGGAATCCTCAACGTACTGTCGAGACAATACGGTATCATGAAGTTATAAAATGATTTTCAGTATTTTGGAAACGTTTAAAGAGGAGTCTATGCTATTTGTTTCGGCTAGACCATAATTATTTGAAGAATCAAAATGTATTTCTAAAAGTGTCAACATACCATGTGGTGTGGATATGACAATGACTGAATCCTCAACGTATTTTCTGTGAAGGTACGGTATCATGATATCATAAAGTAATTTGCACTAGGAAGATGGCGTCAAAATTACTATTGATAGAATCCTCAACGTACTGTGCCAAAAATGCGGTATCATGAAGTCATAAAATGATTTTTCATTTTCACTTAAAATGGTTTAAAAAGTTCATGTGTAACGAACCCCGAAATTCGACCCACTTTATTACCTTAAATTTCATATTTATTATACATTATCTTCCTTACGTCCAAATTTCGGTCCGTTAATAAATCTTTGATCACCTTCTTAAATCCATTAAATTGACTTTAAATTATCAATTACTGAATTTTTCGATATAATTTTTTTTTTCTTTTTCTCGATTCAATCATTGTATTAAAATATTTGGATATCTAAAACTTTGTATCTCGATAATCGTCCCTGGATCGCAACCTTTAATTTTTCGTTCTCTCACAAGTATTATAATGCTCAACATTTAAAATTTAATGTTGATTATAAATACACAATTATCCTTTGTATCATATCTCTTTATAATATATCTTACCGTATCCACTGTCTTGAATAATCACGGCTTATAATTTAACACTATTCATCCTATCCGGATCCAATATATAGGTACATACAAAACATCAATATAACTGTGACAAATTATCCACATTGGATCATAATATAAACGTTTAATAATAACGTTCACAACCTTTTAGGAAAAATCCGTCATAATCCGATATTTCTTGAAATTTATATCTTTACCTACAAAAATGTTTATTAAGCAAGTAATGAGCACAATGGCTCAGCAAGTTTAAACAGTTTATACTTCACGTAGCACATACCTTATCATGCTTGGTGTGTGTCATACATCATGTGCTTGTGCTTCTACTATAGCAATATATTTCATATATATTCATATCGTTGCACAAAATACACATTGTGGTCATATTAATCACGTATCATGTAACACATAATTTGTATGCAGTTAAAACAAGAATTTCATATCATAACAGTCCAACATTTAACATAAAAAGGACTAAAGAACTTGCCTGGCGTCCAGTTATTTAAATTGTTAGCTCAAACCCTTAACTCGATCAACCTATGATCATAAAATAATCAAATAATAATTATTTATCCTCTTATGATATTAATTTAATCAATTAATATCATTTAAAACATAATTAACCCTACCCGACGATTTATTTTAGGGTACCGGGTTAATTATTAATTAACATGGTTAATTATATTAACCTCGTACATCAATAAATTAATTAAACTTAATATCAAACATCTTCACTGCGGACAACCCTTCTTATCAGCTAAATTTTAGCATATCAGGTTGTCCCAAAAATTTTATTTCATCATTTTCTAACTTGTAACCTTATTAGATTAATATTTCAAATATTTAAATATTAATCTCCAATATTTAATATTTTTACAAAAATATTAAATTTAATGCTCAAACATAATTTCTATATTTTTACTATTTTTCTATAATTTTTAAACATTTATTTCATTAAAAACTGATTCTGGGGGCATTTTGGTAATTTCTGCGCCCTTAGGGACATAACCGAAATTTCTCAGAAAGTCCAGGGGCATTTTCATCATTTTCGCGGCTTCAGGACTCATTCGGTATTTTTCCGGAAAGATAGGGGCCAAAATCGTAATTGACCGAGGGTCAGGGACACGTTCGGTATTATCGAAGAAGGCCAGGGGCAAAATGGTCATTTCGCTGCCTAAAACTCGGCCGCGCATGGCGCGGCCTCCTTTCTCCGGCTCCGCTTACACCAAACGACGTCGTTTTGCGTGGCAAAATTCGTTTCCGCGCATTGCGCGGACTGTCCCCCTCAGCGCCCAAAACAACACCATTTTGAGCCCATCCGCGGAAGAAACTTAAGCCGCGCAATGCGCGGGTCTCATTTTTTTTTTTTTCCAGTTTTCTTCCGGCAGCTTCAAATTACACCATAAAACCCAACGTTGATCCATATTTTCACCATATAATTACTCTAAACATGATTTAATTCATATATCCACATCCAAAAATTATTTGAAATAATTATACTAATTATTTTCTATTTTTTCTCACAATCTATTTTACCACCAAAATACTAAATTAAATCACCATAATTGCTAAAATAAACCAAATAAATTCATTATATACCTTCAAAGCTTGATATCCTTCCTTGATGGCATTAATTATTTTCTTCTTCTCCCTCCTGGCGGAGATGGTGTCTACGGTGGCGTGGTGGTGGCTGAGAAGAGAGAGATGGAATGTATTTGTGTGTGCATGCTTTTCCATGTTTTGTTTTTTCCCTTATTTATTTTCCTTTTATAACAAAATGAATTAATTATTTTGGAATACATATTAGAGTTCCACCGACCTTGCCCAACGAATTTGTCTCTCGGATGTTCCAAGGAAAAAATCTATCATGCAAATTAATTTTCTAATACATTACGTAATTATAATGTGTAATAAATATTTTATATAATAAATATAAAATATTTATTTAAATTCACTAAAAATCATAATATGATTTATCAATAATATTTAGACTCTTTTTAGGTACTTTACTTAACAAATTTTATACACGCATAATGGCATATATGTAATTATTTGAGGTAACTTATACCTCTAAAAATCATAAAATAATTCATATAACATATAAAATTATTTTTCATAATTTTTCACTTCGTTATTTGGACAACATGTTACACTAACATGTTCACGTTTCCAAAATATTATCCTTCATAAAAGTCATAATAATTCCATTATACATTACCATAATTTTTAATAAATTAAAACATTTCTTTTTCTCATTTATTTTCATTTCTTTACCCTTTTCACTAACTTTTCTTATATAAATTATATAATTTATTTTTATATAATTACTTTCTCATTACATAATTTTCATTTTACACAAAATAAAATTTATTAAAATTTTCTTCCATCTCTATTCAATTTAATCTTCTTATATAAATTATATAATTATTCCTATATAATTTATATAATTATAATTTCCTTCATATGTCACTTTAGTTTCCTTATATAAACTATATAATTTATTATTATATAATTTATATAATTGCATTTCCTCTCAATTAATTTCTAAACTTCATCCACAATTCTTGATTAAATCTAAAATCCATAATTATAATTTTTCTAACTCCCTTATTAATCTTTTATAAATTTTCGGATTAATTTAATTATTAATCTCTTTATTTCCATAATTAATGGAATTATAATTATCAATTAAACATTCACATATATATACAAATGTATATATATACATATTCAATTTTTCCATATTTCACATTACCACGTACATTATTAAATCATAATTTCTGCATTTCCACAATAATTTAATTGCACAATTTATTGTACCTTTATATGTAATTTCTCTCTTATTCTTCATAAATTATTTTCAAACAATTTATTTACTTTTCAATTATCTTAATTCCCCACAATTCATCACCATCTCTGTACAAATTTAATTTACCCATTAAATCTCATCAAATACATTAAATCATATAAAATAATAATTAATTTACATAACCTTGATAATTTTTATCAATTAAATTCTCATTTAATATTATTAAATAATTCGGATCCTCGCATTTTTCCCCCCTTAACAGGATTCCGTCTTCGGAATCATAATTACCGTAATATTTATACGTATTTCATTTATAGCACCTTGCTATCCTTTATCTTGATACATCTCAACTATATCCATAATAATCATATTTTACTTCTTTAAATCCTTAACTTACATGGATAATTCCAATAAAAATCATAACTGTCAGAATATTCAATTCTTAACTCAACATCATATTTTATAATTCTCTAAATATTTTATTCATAAAACTTTAACTCATTTCTTGATACACTTATCAATATACTTTCTCATTCTCTGAAAATTTCTTTTCTTTAATTGTATTTACCCTTTCTCAATCCACTTATTTCACACCCTCTATTGCACATCCTTTATACTCTGCACATTCATCTTTCTCTTCTTAGTTCATATAATTCTTCTTCACATTCTATAAATCATTCCTCAATACCTTAATCATTCAGCACTAGGTTCTAAACGTTAACCTTTACTTAATTCATCATAATCTTTATTTGAAATTATTCTAAAATCCTGGGTGTCACATTCACCCCTCTTTCATAAAATTTCGTCCTCGAAATTTCTATTTACTCGTACTTCACAATTTCTTTGCATTTATTCCACATATCTTTATTTCATTCTCGTAGTCATTGTACATTACAATTTTCTAATCCATCACATTTCATACTTTCTTTACTTCACTATTATTGCTTTCATTATCACTCACATTTAAATAATACTATCCCATCCTACCATCCAATCTTCATAAGAGTAGAGAAAAAATAAAACTTTGCGTAGTATGCTGAATGAACTTTTATCCCGGTTAACAGTATTTCACTCCCAGAGTACCTTATACTGCAACCCATGAATTTTCATAACATTCTGAACATGATCCCGATTTACAGTACTTCGTACCCCGAGTACCTCATACTGCAAACCCTGACAGTGGATCAGTCTGTCATTAAAATGATGGATGTTTCACCATACATGTGTTTTTTATGCCAGGTGACCATTTGATCAACCTGCAACATTCTTAATCTTTATGTTCATCTCAACCTTAGAATTCATTTGAAAATAATTTAATTTGGTATAACTTTCAAAGAATACGAATTCAATACATTTCAAAATTTGTCTAGCTGAATCAAATAGCTTAGACTTGTAATTTTTCAACGTTTGTCTAGCTAGGTCAATTAGCATAAACTTTCTTTTAACACTTTATAATCCGCAGAAATTTTTGAAATCTTCATCATGTTAAAACTTTTCAAAATATCAAGCCGAGTCAAATGGCATTGACTTATAGTTCTGACATACCTTCATAAATCAAAATCATTTATGACTTCATGTTACCGCATCATCTTGACAGTCCGTTGAGAATTCCGTCGTTAATAAGTTCTACACCATACTTTATGGTGTTGAATCATCTTATGACGAAATAGTACCGCACCGTCTCAACAACACGTTGAGCATTCCGTCATTCATCACATCTACACCGGCCTAAAAGGTGCATGGATGATTCTTTTGAAATACATTTTGATGTTAGAAATATTTTTGTCTAGCCGAAACAAGTAGCATAGACACTTTTTAAATCGCTTAAAAATTCATTTGCAATTTTTCAGAATACATTAGCTTGAGGTCAAAAATTTCAAAGTCTAGCAAAGCTAGAAGAATGGGAATATCCTAAATTCCCTAACATTCACCCTCTGTTTCTTTACTTAATTATTATATTTATTGCTAGGACTATTATTACTGTTATACAAAGATTTCTAACTACTCCAACATTTCTATACCCCCGTATAGTTCATCAAACTTACCAAACATTATGAGTCCAGGAACTTACCACAAGAATATGAGCTTTAAAGCTTGTCCTAGCAATATGTAGTCTGAGAACAAATCAAAGACTATCCATATGCTGAGGGGCTCAAACATACCATACAATTATGAGTCATGGACTTACCATATGCATGAGTTTTAAGAACTAGTGCCTAAACTTAATATTATTTACCTATCAGAAATTCTTAGCGCGACTCTAACATTTCAATGATTATCACATAGTAACTGAGTAAATACAAATCCCCCGCCCATACAAAGGATTGTGCAATTCAGTCACCACATGAGTCCTCAAATGAAATTTCGTACCCAAATTTTTTACCCCCTTATCATAAACTTTTTGTCATTCATGTCTTATCATTTTCTAAGTTCTTCTTGTACTATTTCATAGTACCATATCTCTTTATAACATCAAGCTATACTTCTTTGACCATTCACAGGTCTCTCTATTATTTCACAATCTCATTTGATCCCATCAAAATCTTGCTTTATCATCTATTCCTTATTCCCTTTCCTTATCTTGTGATCGTATCGTAGTACGATCATCTTACCATTCCTGATCATGTTATTATGATCTCTTGCCTATGCTTTTTAATTACCATGTCATCTTTATTACTTGTATCAGGTGTCCCCTGATTTTCTTTGAGATTCATCTTTGAATCATTTCAAATATTCTTTCAGATTTATTCTTAATTGAACTTATGAATTTTCTCAATTCGTTACCTCCATTCGAATCTTTCTTAACATCTTTATCTCTTCCTTATAATCTTATATCTTTCATATTTCCTTTATTTTAGTCAATATCTGAGATCTGTATTTCTTAACTTACCTCTTTCTATTTTAATCCCCCCATGTTCATCAAACTTATCACGTATTTGGACTAAGGAACTTACCATAATCATATGGCTGAGGAGCTTGTCCTAGTCAGGCCATAGTCGCCCATTCGCTAAAAGAGCTCCACCATATAATCATGAGTCACGAGTTTACCATACGCTTGAGTTCTCAGAACACTCAACTAACCGTACTCTTTCTTACTTTAGGTTATAGCCTAAGGTATCATTTTCCTAAGGGTTATAACCTTTGGCTCTGAGGTGAACAATAGCATAAGCAAATATATTTTGTCGGCATATAACTCCGACTTCACTCGCAAAGATTAAACGTTATGCATGATGTATGGTACGATAGGGTGATTCCTAGTGTAATATCTTTGGGGTGAAATTGTGTTTATAGTCTTATGACTATTAAGGGTTACAGTAGAAATACTTGCTAACTCAATACACAATTCATGGTCTTTATGACCCCTCGGTCATATTTAAAATTGTTTTTAAATGCATTCTTTTGCTTCTTGGTTATTCAAATTCATTCACAGTTATTGATCAATTGTGAAGACTCCCAGAAGATGTTCCAATGTTCTGGACATCGAATAGATAAAGGGATAAGTGTGCTGAAATTTCGAGGCTGAAATTTTTATAAGGAGGGGTGAATGTAATAACCCGAATATTTAACAATATTTCTTTTAATGAAAATATTGAGGAGATTAATAAAGGTTGTAAAATTTAAAAACCTAGTTCTGTGAGAAGGGTGAAAATAGATGGATAATTTTTTTTTTATCTATGTGTCAGTAAGAATCTGGGAGGTTCAAGTGTTGTAGAACCCTGAAAATTTTCTCTTGTATCAGATATGCCTTAGAGGGGCGAGTAAATCAGTCATTAACTCAGGATGCGATTAATGACTCGATAGATAAGAGAATTATAATAAAGATAATTCGTTGGGGGTAAAACAAGCTAGTATGATACCTTTAAAATTCGATGAATTGTTTGATGGATAATATAAGCTAGGTATTGTTGTGGTAATTCGATTTAAGTCAACCTAGTTGAAATGAACCCAAAAATTTAATAATGTTATAAATAAAATTTAAAATTTAAAATTTAAAATTAGTGAATTAATAAAGGGTGATTATTGCAAACCCTAGGAAAGGGTATTATGAATATTTAAATATTCGAGGATTTATTTTAAGGTTGTTCGATCAAATGAGTTATTAAACTAACGAACAAACCTAGAAAATTAATACCAAGCGAGTGGTATGTTGAGAAACTCTAATTAGGATTCAATGAGGCTTAATTAGGGCAAGTCTAATTGGGGTATGTAAATTAATTAATATAATTATTAATTAATAATAACTATGTGAAATATTAATAATATTAATTAATAGTCCAACTAGTAGTTAAATACTAGTAGGCTAGCTCATATATTTTTTTAAACAAGTCCACTTAATTAATTAAATATGGATTTGTGCGTTGGTTGTATTAATTTAATTAGGTAAGCCCAACGATTTATTTAAATTGGGAGACTAATAAATTAATGTTTGAGCCCAATGTTGGTAAATTAATTTGGTGTTATAGTAGCCCAACCAAGATGAATAGTAAGCCCAAACAATTAATTCCAAGCCCAAAAGCCTAGCTCACCTTCTAGATGACTTTAATTGGTAAATTTGACAATAAAAATAAATGAAAATTGGAGGGAAAAGAGAAGCATGGCCGGTTGTCCTTGGAGGGATGGCTTGGATGACTTTTTGGTTGCTTTATTTTCAAAATAAAGGACTAGCAATCCCTTAATTTATGGATCAAATCTTGACTTTGTGAATTACTAGCCAAAATGTTTAGATATAAATTGTGTATCTATAGATTTTGAAGCTCTATAAATACCAATGCTTGGCAACCTTGTTTGGGGTTTCAAGAATATCCCAAGAGCTCTTCTATATTGAGTGGTTAGTGAGTTGGAGTGAGTTCCAAGTGAGTTGAGTGAAATAGTGAATAAACTAATGAGTTAACTCAACCAAGTTGAGCCGAGTCAAGCCAACTCAACCCATTCTTAACCAAGGGAAGAGCTTGGAGGTTCATATACTATTTTGGAAGGAAGAGAAAGCAAGCACACAAAACAAAAAGGTTAGAAAACCCAAAAAACCCTAGTCACGCTTGTTATGTGATTAAAATAAGAAATAAATGATAAAAACACCATCTTTATATTCTTTAAGTCTAGATCCATGTTATATATGTTAAATAAGTGTTTCATAGATTTTTGGTATGGATCCATAAGTATTTATGTGGAAAAACTTCACAAAAGTTGTGAAATGATGTTTACCGAAAAACTAAAAACCGAGTAGCCTCATTCCCGGAATTACTGTTCATGATCCGTAAGTCGAAATCATAATCCGTCAATTTTTTATGCTAGATCTTGAAGTTATGTAAATTCTCCAACTTGAATGACTAAAATTCGATTTAAAACGAGTGAGATATGATTTTTCTACTCAAACACTCCACTGTCGGAAGTTTTGCGTGAACAGTCCGGTTCTAGGCTGTTTTCAGTGGTCAAATCTTGTCCGAAATATTAATCCGATAATGGAAAATTGTAGTTCGGGAAATAACAATTCAAACAATATAAAGTAGAGCTTAATCAGAGTTGTAGAACTCAAGTTATTAAGGTTTTAGTGAGAGACCCAAAAACTGGGCAGATTTCAAAAAGTTGCTAACTCACTGCCGGTTTTTTTTAAATAAACTGCCCGGAGCCTTCAAGCGACCGGTTCACCACTTTTCTAGCCGGTTCCGGCGAAGGTCCGAACTGGAAAGTTGATTGGAATTTTGTGTACTATTTTATAAAATTTAGTTTGTATTTTTAGCATGTCATTTGGTAATTTCTATAATTATTAAATAATTAAAGCTAACTAATTACATGAAAAAATGTTAAAAGTATTTTTAAATGCTGGAAAAATATTAATCACCCTACTTACTTATTATTTAAGTTGTATTAAATAGTAAGTAAGGTTAAATAAAAGAGAAAGTATTTTAAATACTTTTTGAGGTAATAATGTACACTAGTTGGATGTTAATTGACTAGTAATTGAAGAAAATTGTTATTAAATTATTATTAAATAATAAATGTGATATTTAAACTATATCATATTATTCAATGAAGGAAAATAATTATTTATTATTTAATTGATTATTAAATAGTAAATAAATGAAGTAACTAGGTAATTATTATTTAATTGATATTAAATAGTAATTAAATTATGAGAAAGTGTTTAAACTAATTATTAATTATTTAGTTAAGTGTAAATAATAAATAAAGGCAATTAATTAATTTACTATTATTTAATTAACATTAAATAATAATTAAAGAGGGTTAATTGCTTACTATTTAATATATTAAATAGTAATCAAAGGATGTTAGAGTTAATAGTATAATTATTTATTATTTAATTAAGATGAAATAATGAGTACGGATAATTAATTAATTATTTAATTTATATTAAATAATAATTAAATGATAATTAAGTGGAATAAATTATTACTTAATCGGAAGAAGATTATTAAGTAATTAAAATATATTGATAATATTAATGATTAACTATTAAATGATAATAGTTAAGAATTAAATCATTATTCAATAATTAATAATGATATGTAATTAATTAAAAATATTATTAAAGGATTAATAATATTGTTTAACATTTAATTAACTATTAAATAATAATAGTTAAGAGTTAAACCATTATTAGATAAATAATAATAATAAATAAAGATTTAAAATATTATGAAAAAATTAATAATATTGTTTAACAAGTAATTAACTATTGAATAATAATAGTTAAGGGTTGAATCATTATCAAATAATTACTAATGATACGTGAGAATTTCAAATATTATTAAATGATTAATAATATTGATAAACAATTAAATTATTATTAAAATAATTAATAATAATAAGAAGTCAATTAAAATATTATTAAAGGGTAATAATACTAGCAAGCAATTAAATTATTATTAAAAGATTAATAATAACGATTAAGGTAAACTATTATTAAAAATAAATTAATAATAGTAATGATTATTTAAAGTGTTATTTAACAATTAAATAATATTATAAGTTATTACTAATTGATAGTAAAATTTAAAATATTATCCAAGGTGGGTAATATTATGATAGGTTGTCCAAATAAATGATGTGATTAAGTTAAACCAAGGGTATGGTCCATTAGTGATTAATTGGTGGTTCGACCTAAATAAATATAGGGTCCAAGTTTAATGCAATGACATTAATATATGTCGGAACTGCATGGTTATGTACAAAAAGGTTTGCGGTTAAACACTGAGTCAAGTTAACGAGAGACTAAAATATGAAATTAACACTATTGATTTAAAAATGGGATGATAAGAAGAAATAAATATCTTTACAGATTTGGTATTGAGTCAAACCTTAACTGATATTATGCACCGTGGATCTCATATACCATGTAGGTGGTGTAAGGAACGCGAAAGGTTAGCGTAAACTGGTTATGCAAGTTCAAGCAAGTTTTTCAGAACGTGATACATTATGTGCCTGATTTAGAATATTATAAAATTATTATGTGTGCATATGTTATTATGTGCAATAATATGATAATGTGTTTTTGTGATACAAGTTGAAATAAACTATTGATATACAATAGATGATTAAGTTGATTGTCCTATATATATTGAACTGTATGACATAGTAAATGACATGCATGAATAACATGAATCATAGAGTAAATACAAAGCATGATATGGATGATATATGTAATCATTGCAAAGCATGAGATGCATGAAGCATGATGAAATACGTTTATATGTTATGTGAAACTGTTAGACTTGCTGAGCCGTTGTGCTCACTCTTGCTTAAAATAAAACATTACAGAGTAGCTTGGGGAAGCGGATTACTCTAGTAGAGGCAAATGGGGATTGATTAACGAGTCATCAAGATTAAAGCGTAGGTGCCTTTATAGTAAAACCCTGCGATAAAATAAATTATCTCTGTGGGTATTACTTGTGAAGATTTTTATGTCTTAAATGTGCTATAGATTAGCAAACTGAAATGTTAAGAGAACATATATAGATTATTTTAAATCATTTTCAAATGTTGTCCTTTATGTATAAGGGTGACAGGTTGGTATGCTAAATCATCATTCATATGATTAGAAAGTGTAATAAAAATGTTTAAAGATTTCGATTCTGGAATAGTATGAAGTTGGATGTTGTATCCATTTAAGGTTTATACCTGGTGTATAGTAATAATTGTATTTGCTTGTGGTTTATAAGACAAATATAATTAGATTAAACTCAGGATTGAGGTTATTTTTAACGGACCAGATCCGGGGTTAAAGGAGTCTGGATTTGGGGTCGTTACACGCTCCTCGACCGGATTACCAAAATCCATCGTCCTTTATCCTTTTAAACTCATAATATCTTCTTCACGACTTTACGTCTATTTACTTATTTACTTAACACATATAATGTCAGTTCCCAACATATATGAAATCTACGTTTCCTTATACTTACATTTAAGAGTATTACCTTTTTGTCTTTACACATCGTATCACGATTATCTTATTTCCATTTTAATATCAATTTTCTTAACAAATTCCATATATACATATATCAAACACTTAATATTCCATAAATCCTTAATAAATCGACTTGATTACACGGTTCTTTCCTCACTACACATACAGACTTACCTATACTTGTCATTCTCACACCCTCGCCTCTCCAGGCCCATTCATTAAGCTTGTTCTTAATTCTCATAACTTAAACTCATTTCCATTATACTTTTCTCATTTCCATAATTCTCTAACTTAACTTATCTTTCTATATTCGACCACATAGGTCCCTCTTTACTATTTCAACCACACATGTCCTTTCTAACACATTGATCACATAATAATTTAATTCAATCATATAATAATACCTCATATCCATCTAAACTAGGTTTTAGCTGCTAACCTTTACTTAAATTAATCAAAATCCTCATTTGGAAATACTGTAAAAATTCGGGATGTCACAACCAGGCCAGGCCAACCCGTGGGCTTTTGTTCTATCACAGACTCACAGTACAGTTCATAACTCCTTCACACATAATTAATTAATAATACTTTTAATACAAAATTACCAACAAAGCAAAGAACAACGTAATGATTGGGTATTAATAAAAGATTTAATTCTAAAATTGGTTTAATTTCTTAAACAGACAAACAATTTTTTACAACAAGATTTCTTGAATCATGCTTTAATTGGGAATACATAAAAGATTCAACAATTCTGAAAAGTAATAATTGCTACCACAAAAGATGCACAAATACTAAACTGCAAATCTAATGGCTAAAACAACAAAGTTATTGCAGATCTAATAACTAAAACATGATTAAAAGCTCCAAGCAAAACAATAATAAATCAAAGGAAAATTAATTACATGGTACCCAACAAAGACACCAAGATCGAAAAAAGCAACACTCTGAGATAAAAGTGAAAACCCCCTAAACAAATCAAAACCCAAAAATAAGGATGAGAAACTGCTAGAAAGCAGATGGTGGCGGAGTTCTAGAAGCCGGTGGTGCGGCTAAGTGGCGAATATTTGTGTAAAAGATAACAACGGAGTTATGCTGGAGCAGTCGGACGGGGTGAGGGCCCGTGTGAAGGCTGTCAATGACTGGGTTATGGAGAGAATGAATAAAGAGAGAAGAAGTCAGAAAGTGGTTTGAAACTTTTTACTTTTTAGCATTTAACTAATTAAATAATAGTCTTAGATCTTTGAGGAAAACCAAAAAGAGAGAAGAAAGTGGGTGTAAATAGGCATGCACAACAGGCCGCCCTGGCCTGGCCCGGCCTAAGTTTGTCAGGCTTTGGTCGTTGACCAGGCCAAGCCGAGCCTTTGACTTTTGGCCTGCAGGCCAGGCCAGGCCGGATTTGGCGCTAAAAAAAGGGGTCTGTTGAGGCCTGCAGGCCAGGTCAAGCCAAGCCAGTCCAGTCCGATTCGATCCATTCAAATAAATTTTGTAGTAATTTTAAATATTATTAAAACATCAATTAAATTTTTAAACTTAATTGATATATTAATTAAAAGTAATTTATTACAAGTTACAACTTTCAAATTAAAATAATGAAAAATATCTTTATTATTATTATTATTATTATTTTGCAAATGACTTTCTAATTGTTACGCTAAGTATTTATTAAAATAAAGACACAATGACATATGTACTGACCGATAAAATTACGAACCCAATTTTTTTTTTTATTATTAATTATATCCATAAGAAAATATGAGGTATGTGTGTATGTGTTAAGTTATATGATGAGAGGTAGTAAACTAGTTAATTAAATTAATTAACTAAAGAAGGAAAAAGATTGCAAGAAAAACTTATATGATGAAATCACAAAGTTTGAATGTTGGCTTTGTATGACAATTAAGAAGATTTATAATGAACAAGTTAATTACTTGTATGAATAATGAGAAAGAAGAAGCAAGTGAATTATTTAAGATAACCCAGTGTGAGAATAATTTTATGTGTAGGAGTAACGATACTATAAATTCAATTTGATGATAAGGGTTAGTGAACGAATTAATTTAATCAAGTCAAAGTACTTGTATTAATAAGTGTTAGGAATTTATTAAAACAAACCCAAGAATTTGTTAGTGATGGTATTATGTAAGCTATTTTAATTAAGGAGTCCAATGGATTTATAAATAGCAAGTTTAATTGGATTATATTTTAAATCTAAATGAGACATTAAATTAGGTCAAGTCAATTAACCTAATAGCTCATGTAATTTAATTAAACATTGATCCATGTAATAATTAAACAAGCCCAATGCTTGATTTAATTAAATGAAACATAGGTTATTAAATGTTAGCCCAATGTGATAAATAAATTGAGCCCAAACAAATTAAATGAATGAGTCCAAACAAATTAAATGAATGAGCCCAACTTATTTAATTCCTAAGTCCAAAGAAGAGCCCAATAGAAAGTCAAAATATTGATCATACATTATATATATGTATATATATATATATATATCAATTGGTGTATATATGTATAATAAATGTAATAAAAATAAAGTAAAAATAGGGATTTAAATCCCATTTTGCTGAGATTGAGGGGGCTCCACTTGGGGTGGCTTGTTTGCTCTTGTTGCTTAGAGTGTACACTATGTGGTGGTGGTTGAACCAACCCTAGTCAATTACAAGTCTTTCACCTAGTCAATCCATGCTATAGTAATCCATATTAGCTCTTAATTTGACCAACATTGGGTGATTAGGAGAGTTGATGATGGATTACCATTGTGCTATAAAAGAAGCACTCCACACTTGTATTATGTTTGCTAGTTCATTTCCTAGTATTCTAGAGAGAAAAATAGAGAGCATTTCCTAGAGAAGAAGAAATAAACACTTTTAAGTATGAGAAAAGACTAGAGGTTAAGCTTGATGAATGTCACAAAGCATCATCACATAATTTGATAGGAGAAGGAGAATATCACACAAGTCACAAATGTTTAAAAGTGCTCTAACCTTCATTTATTTCACTTTTATAGTCTATATGTGATTTAAACAGTTAAAATATATTTTTAACTGATCAAAACTTATTTTGATGGTCTAAAAGTCTTAAACTATGTTATACATGTATATTCATGATTTGATATGTTTAAATCATGTTTTGGTATGTGTGGTACGCATAAATATGGTAGAAATGTTCATATTGAGTTTTACCAGTAAAACCTTAGTTGATCATGTGATATTTAATATTGTAGGTACAAGTTGAAAAATAATTTCTATGGCTAAAAAGTTACCTCTATGAGTTTTTAGGAAAACCCAACTTGAATCTTTCAAAAATATGAAAAAATAAAGAAGTTATGGATTTTTTCCCAAAACATATTGATTTAAAAAACCTAGGTTGACCTTCTGAGCTGTTTTGAGTCTAGTTCTTGTTGGAATTTGGATTGGTGATCTAAAGAGAAGTTGTATAGGGGGAAATTTTGATGAGAATGTACTCAAGAATCACCCCAAAATGTTTTAAAATGAAGAAGTTATGGCTGTCAGAGCTTTAGAGGGTCGAGCGGTCGAGCAGTCAAACAGTTGACTTCTGGACAGACTGGCCGAGAGCACCTGCGCTCGGGATGGGCGCAGCTGCGCCCGATGCTTCTGACCAACATTTTTTTTTGTCCGGGTCGGGTCTGTCCGGATTGAGTTTTATTTGAAAAACTAAGTTGAAATAAGTATAAAATGAATGTGTATAGATATTAAATCAATATATATAGAGGTTATTAGTAAATTAATGATAACTAAATGTTTAAAATAAAGACTAAGCTTAACACAAATAAAAAGTTAATTATTAGTATTGTTTGGAGATTATTAAAATATTATTAAATGATCAATAATATTAGTATATGTTTACAAAGTTATTAAATAATGAATAACATTAGTAATTGATTAAAATATTATTAAATGATTAATAATATTAGGATATAAATAAAATATTACTAAATGATTAATAATATTAGATAATGAATAAAATATTATTAAATAGTTAATGATATTAGATAATAAATAAAATATTATTAAATGATTAATAATATTATTAAGTTAATAAAATATTATTAAATTATTAATAATATTAGTTAAGGATTAAAATATTATTAAAGGGTTAATAATATTATTAGTAACTTGGTAGGATATTATGAAATATTAAGAAATGAGTAAAATATTATTAAATGGTTAGTAATATTAACAAATGAATAAAATATTATTAAATAATTAATAATATTAGTATGTGAATAAAATATTATTAAATGGTTAATAATATTAATAAGAGAAAAAAATATTATTAAATGATTAATAATATTAACAAAGGATTACAATATTATTAAATAATTAATAATATTATTTTGAGTGTAGAATATTATTAAATGGTTAATAATATTTATAAGTGATGAAAGATATTATTTGAGAAATAATATTATTAGAAAGAGTAAGAAATTATTAAATTATTAATAATGTTAATATATGATTAAAATATTATTAAATGATTAACAAATGATAAGAATATTAATAAAGGATTAATAATATTATTAAGAGGGTAAAATATTATTAAATGGTTAATAATATTTATAAATGATTAAGATGTTATTTGATAAATAATATCATTGGAGATAGTGTAAAACATTATTTAAGTATTAATAATGTTAATGAGTGTTTGAGATAATTAGGAGATTAAGACGATTATTAGATGATTAATAATATTGAGGAATTAAATGATTTATTATTGAAATAATAAATTGTTAAAATATTATTATACGATTAATAATATTATTTGTGGGTATTATATATTATCAAATGTGATAATACTATAAGGCGATGAAGTGATAGTTATGTGATCTAAAATATTATCAAATGATTGATAATATTATTAAGAGTTTTAAGGTGATGATTAAGTGATAGAAGATTTAAGACATATATGGTAAGATTATTAATTGTTAAATAGACCTGTATGTGTTATGCTAATTGGAGGATCAATGTTGTTGAATATTAGGTCACCCAACGGAAGTATTTTAAGTTGAATAACGGTAGTCAGCGGAACAGGCAAGTTTCTCTGAACCTTAAATTGTATTTATTTGGCAAGTTATTTATGTAGAAGCTAGAATTTATTTCAAATTGCATGATGAAATAATTATTAAGAATTATTTCATATCTATATTGTTATTGACCATCGCACTTATATGCATTTGCATGACTGTTCACGATATGAACTATTTAAAGAGAAATATTTATGCTAATTGTTTCAGTTAGATATTGCATGTGTTATTATAACTGTTCTTGTTATGAACTGTTCAAAGTGAGGGTTCTATGCCAATTGTTTCGGCTAGACCATATACGTTTTAAATTCATAAATTCGAATATTGTTAAAGTTAGTCCAAACCATATTGTTGTGGTGCGAAATCTGATGGGAGAAGCTGGAATGAACAAATCATTATAAGTGGAAAAGCTTACGGTCGGATGGAACATTTCCAATCAAAACGAAATTAATGGTTATATTGTGCACTCTATAAACGTACGATAGGCTGATCACCTAGAGTACCCATCTCCGGATATTACAATTGAAACGATTGTTAATATTCAAAACGAAATGGGAGTTGTCTGTCTACCGGGTATTATAAATACTCAAAATGTATGTTCATGGTCTTGTGACCATTCAGCATGAGAAGTAGTATGGTAAATTAATTGAGAATGTTTACTCAAAATTGCATATATTCACAATTATTGTATATTGTTGAAGTTTCAAGAGCTAATTCTTTTTTATTCATGATATATCCTTTAATTGTTATTTAAACTTGCTGAGCAAAATAGTTGCTCACCCTTGCTATATCATGAACTATTTTTCAGTTAAACCAAGTGATCTAAGGAGTACAACGGCAAAGGAAATGTGAATGCGTAGAAGTATTTAGTTATTATTTTATGTGTAAACATTTTGTATTATAAGGTAATAATGATGTATTAAGGTTAGTGGAACATGGGATTGAAGGTACGTTTTGTAATGAAATTTTGTATATTTTTCGCGAGTTATTGAAGATCTAGTTTATGAATGTTTATTTAGTGATGAATAGTGAACACCGAACCCGAGGTTCAAGGGATCCGAATTTGGGGACGTCACAAAAGATCTGTAAGAAGTGGTTTGCTAGCTAGATACGAAAAATTCTTATATATTACACTAGCTAATGTATTTTTATGAATTTCTTTATTCGTATATAAACAAACATGCATGAATGAACGTATTAAAAGACGTCAATTTTATTTTGTTTATTGAATTAGTTGTCACAAAGATGAAGTTTTTCGTCTGCAGTGGGAGAATTGAAGTAGTAAATAAAAAAAATTGGCAGGGCAGACCGAGCTTTGGGTGAATCAGGCCGAGCCAGGCTTCAAGCCAGGCCGGATCTAAGCCAAATAAATGTGGCCAGTTTGTGGCCTTCAGGCTAGCCCAGGCCTTGACCAGATTGGGCTTTGACAAAGTCGGGTCCAGGCCGGACAAAGGCTGGGCCGCAGGCCCAAGCCATTTGTGCACCACTAGGTGTAAAGGCTTTTAGATATGAAACCGGTAAAAGAATATTCTAGCCAAGAGCAAAAAGACAAAATGAGGTATAAGTTGAAATTAAAATGACAATCTCTTGTATCTAAGTTGGTTATAGTATATGCTTGGTAAGATAGAGATCTTGAGTTCAACTCTTGCCAAAAATAACCCAAGTTCTTATGGGCTTGCTTAAATTAATCCCAAAGCTCAATTTTTACGAGCCGGGGACCAAATTTGTCAGGTATAGTATATTTCAAAATATATCCTACCTCTTTCTGTTAATTTTTTATATCATTTTTCTCTTTTGCAATAATTTTAAAAAAAAATTCTTTTTAATTAATCAAGCAGAAAATATGGGTGATTATTTCCAACCAGGATCTCCAACTGGGCTTGCTTAATGACCCAAGTTCTCATGGGCTTGCTTAAATTAATCCCAAAGCCCAATTTTTACGAGCCGGGACCAAATTTGTTAGGTATAGTATATTTCAAAATATATCCTACCTCTTTCTGTTAATTTTTTATATCATTTTTCTCTTTTGCAGGATGATTATTTCCAACCAGGATCTCCAACTAGGCTTGCTTAATGACCCAAGTTCTCATGGGCTTGCTTAAATTAATCCCAAAGCCCAATTTTTACGAGTCGGGACCAAATTTGTCAGGTATAGTATATTTCTAAATATATCATACTTCTTTCTATTAATTTTTTTATATCATTTTTCTCTTTTGCAATAATTTTTTAAAATTTTTCTTTTTAATTAATCAAGCAGAAAATAGGGGTGATTATTTCCAACCAGGGTCTCCAACTGGGCTTGCTTAATGACCCAACTATTCATGGGCTTGCTTAAATTAATCCCAAAGCCCAAGTTTTACAAGTCGGGTCCAAATTTGTAAGGTATAATATATTTCTAAATATATCCTACCTCTTTCTGTTAATTTTTTATATCATTTTTCTCTTTTGCAATAATTTTTTAAAAATTTTCTTTTTAATTAATCAAGCAGAAAATATGGGTGAATATTTTCAACCAGGGTCTCCAACTAGATGGAGCCATAATGAGATTTGGATTACAAAAACAATTATTTATTGATTGCTCCAATTAGAAACCAGTAAAACAACAATTTCATTATTGACAAATCAATCAAACATGATTACACACCATTTACAAGATTTTCAAGAAACGATGGGATCAGGACCTGGAAAATTAACCAATACCAAAAAAATCAAGCTATGAAAATATAAATGTGAGATCATACAAACAGAAACATATTTGCAATGAATTAAGGGACTGTATAAATGCTAATTCAAACAGTTAGCTAGTGATCTGATTTACTTCAGATGAATAGGGCTGAGCAAACCTCTTGACTATCATAGCCATGTACCTGCCCTGATGCTCTGCAAGTGCAAGCTCTGTATCACTTGGTTGCCTCGTGCCATCGCCAGAAAACACTCCAGCACCGTAAGGAGAACCTCCTCTAATAGTGTCCATTCGAAACATTCCAGCTCCAAAGGTGTAGCCAATTGGAACATATAGCATACCATGGTGGGCTAACTGGGTTATGGCTGTCCAACTGCAGGAGAAAAGAAAGATAACTATTGAGAAGGCATAATATTGAGGTGTTGAATCTGTTGATACATGAGGACAGAAATAAGCACCCCTCCAGATACACAACCTTGTTCCCCCACCATCCAAAGAAAAAAAAATTCCAACACAACATATAAACCAAAATTTGAAAAGAACTTCATGGATGACTTCAAAACACTGAAGGATCTATGAAAAAGACGCCAAGTTGTTTGTTTTCCAAAGTTTCATAGCCAACATGTTGCTGATGGGCTGCATTCATAGAGTTTAGATGTTCTACATTCTTAAGTCTCTAACAACCAAAAAAGTGAATATAAGATCATAGCAAGTTATTACAAACAAACAGTGCGTACGTGACAGGCCGATTGCTTTGCTTACGCTGCCCATAGTGCAGATAACTGATGTGCTTTCCTGAAGTTCAATAATACCTCACTTAAAGATCAATCCGGTGGCTTCTATAGATTCAAAGTCAACAAATGCTTTTTGAACCTATAAACCAATTCTTTTCATTATTTCCTGTCTTTTCGCAGAAATTGGACCATTTCTCTTTGTACCACATCCTAGCAAAGGGTTCCATTTAGTACTACTTTAACACGAAAACCAAAGGGCTCTTAACATGCTTAATAATAGGTTTTCAGTATAAAGTTGAATGATATTTCGTCCGTATTCAACAGCAGTTTCTTATGTGAACAAAATCCATAAAAACGTCCAGGTGTTTTCGTTTGGACCAAGACCTGCATCACCTATGATTGGCTATGAATGCTTTGATAGACAGACAAAATATATTGACTCGGCCTAGTGTGATGGAAATATTCAGAAACTAAGTATTGAACCCTATAAAAGAGACGAGCTCAGTTAGGTATCCCTCTTCAAACTTCAGTATGTTATATTTAGATAAGAGCTCCACCTGACCTTGAGCCTGAGTTTGCATCAAGCTTCCAAAAAAAATCGTTCAAGTTGGTTCATTAGTTATGAGTGGTTGAGCTGAAGGTTCATTAGTTATGAGTGGTTGAGCTGAAGCCTAACAGAGTTACCTAATCAAAGTTCAAGTTGGTTCATTAGTTATGAGTGGTTGAGCTGAAGCCTAAAAGAGTTACCTAATCAGAGTTCAAAAAACATGACGCACCCAGGTCATATCCCAAGTCCAAATAGAATCAAATCCGGTCATATCCCAAGTCCAAATAGAATCAAATCTGTCCAAATAGAATCAAATACATCCAAATAAGGCCTTAAATCACTAACTTAATAGTATCTTCTTAGGTATCTCAGCCCACCACAGACTCACACAAAAGATTAGGTACTACTTTTAGTAACTTAATTCCTTATATACAAAAAATTATTCCCACATGTTTCGATGTGGGACTGGGGTGTTACAACCAATATAATTATTCAGGTAGCTAGTCAGGCCTATGGAAATAGACGAATTTTTCAACAACATTCCAACATAAGTTCCCTATACTTTCTACCAATTTAACTTTGTGACCAATAAACCCTGTACTTTTACTCAATTATTGTCAAACATCTTGCTTTAGTTAGTTAATGCTCAGTACTCTTCTTTTTTCTGCGAAGACAATTTCTGGGACTACTCATAATTTCATGCCTTAATGAGCCAGAGAAGGGGTTGACCCAGTTCACTGCTGTTAGGCCATTCTCTCCCTTTCTCAGTCTCCAAATTATTTATGATGAAGTATAAATTTACAGACCCCGTCAACCTGTTTCCTATTGTAGTATAGAACTTTAGATATGGAAGTGATGTTTTTTTATGCTTTTCCTTCCATTGTATGCATCCCCAAAGAGAGCCAAATATTACAAATCTACTAATTAACTATGCATTTTATCCAATGTGGAAAAGATCCATCGTTCAACACCAGTACAAATTTTTATAGAACATGAACACCATGGAAAGAAAATTTCCAAAACTGCACAGAGAAATTATGCAGCTAAAATTTCAACTTACGCCATTGTTTCTTGCCCTCCTCCTTGTGTGCCAGTACTCACAAAGAAGCCTGCTGGCACCCCAGCAAGCTTCTGGTCTGCCCACAGCTCTCCAGTCAAATCGAAAAATGTCTTCATTTGTGCAGCCATACTCCCATACCTAGTAGGAAATCCAAACAACAACCCATCAGCCTCCACCAATTCATCCACAGATATCACCGGAATCTCATCCCCCATAGAGGGCACCTTCATTTGCTCCAAAACTTCCGGTGACAAAGTTTCCGGAACCCGATACAAAACCCCTTCAACCCCATCAATCCCATCCACCCCTTTCTTAATCCTCCTAGCAAGACCCTCCACATGCCCATACATTGAGTAAAACACAATGAATATTCTCAATTTCTTGATTATTTGCAAATCCCCTTCTTGAATTTGAGCTGCTGAATTAAGGGTTTGTTCCTCAATAGCGATTGACCTATCACTCAATGGGTTTGCTGCATCTTGATCAGAAACACCCGAAGGAGGTGGTCTTTTCTTGCTTGGCACACACCCTCCTCC